>WKFP01013890.1:161889-235585 GCA_011057875.1 Pterocles orientalis
TACAGTGAGGGTGACAGAGCACTGGAACAGGCTGCCCAGAGAGGTTGTGGAGTCTCCTTCTCTGGAGACATTCAAAGCCCGCCTGGATGTGTTCCTGGGTGATCTGATCTAGGTGTTCCTGCTCTGCCAGGGGGATTGGACTAGATGATCTTTCGAGGTCCCTTCCAATCTCTAACATTCTGTGATTCTGTGATATGGTATGGAAAAGCCCTTTGGCCAATTGGGGGCAGCTGTCCCAGCTATGTCCCCTCTCAGTCTCTTGCCCACCCCAACCTACTTGCTGGAGGAGAAGTGTGTGAAAGTGAGAAAGCCTTGATGCTGTGCAAACTCTGTTCAGCAACAGCCAAAATTTTAGTGTGTTAGGAACACCGTTTTAGCCACAAATTCAAAACACCATGCTATGTGAGCTGCTTTGAAGAAAATTAACTCCATCCCAGCCAGACCCAGTGCAATATCTAAATCATTTAGATCATCATTATGCCAACTTTCAATTGCATGGAGAGGCTGAAGTTGTCTTCTCAGAGTTTTTCAATGCCGGCACCAGAATCGGGACCAGTTCCACTGTACCCAACTCTTCTTGTTTTTACAACTGGTCACTTAACAGATTGGGTTAGTTTCCCTGAGACTGGTTGGTGTAGAATTATACCAGAGCTATTCATGAAACAATACCCTGATTTTGACATATCACCACTACTTAAAAGAGAACATGTAGGCAGAGGAACAGTTTTGGGGAAAAAAAAAATTAACTGAAATGTATTTAATAGCTACAAAAACAACATGGGGAACCCATTTCCATACCAGCTCTATTCAAGAGCATTTTGATTACACCCACAGATGTCTGTGTTTCTGCAGCAGAAAATGCTACGTTATGTGAACTGCCCCCATAACCAGAGTTATGAAAACATAGGGAATGCAGAGGAGGTGATAATAACTTTGCTGAAGAGCTGCATGTGTCCTTGTTCTGAAACCCTTAAATGACCACCAAGACAAACCAGAGGGACAAGGTTGAAACGTAGGATCAAAGACCTTTAAAAAAGGTCAGGAAAAGCTAAGAGCCTGAAGAAGTGGAGAGAAAAGAGAAATCATTTAAGGAAGGACTCTACAGAAAAACTGGCCAGTGAGCCAGGGCAGAGCCACTGGAGGAAGGAGGGAGAGAGGCTACCTGGCCTGGAAGGGACAATCAGTAGCATGCTATTTCTCCACCATAATCTTCATAATCTTTTCCCTGTCAGTCTTCATCTTCTCGGACTCAGAGAAACCCCCGTTCCTGGCAGTGCCTCTCTTTTTTAACACTCCTTAAGACACATGTTCCTCCTCTTCCAAACAGCTTGCTTTGAATAGCTCTCAAAAATCCAACTCATCCAGGGAAGATGCTACAAAAAGGCAAGCATGTTTGAGTTATCAGAGGCAGCTTCACCTTGCAGGAATGAGGAGAAAGGCATTTGAACTCACAGATCAAATGCCGAATATGTTACATTTATCCACCTTGGTAAAGACGAACAAGTTCAAAGTATGAAATTTTGAGTATGAACTTTGAGTATGAAAGTGTGAACAACCTTATCAGGAAGATAATGTTATGTGTCTAATGGTGCAAGCAACTGTGCTTTATCCTACTATACCACACAAACAAAATCAAGTAGAGGAAAAAGTAGACCTGACAGCTCTTACTCCAAGCTAATTCTGAAGACCAGAGCAATTCAACATGACCACGTTTGCAGCTGAGCCACCTCTATACTTGCCTCCTTTTCTTCTCCTCTAGCAGGTCATTTATATCCATTTCTTGAGTCACTCAATCTTATTTAGAAACTAACTAGTAATACTGGAGTGATCTTAGAGCCTTTTACAGCTCTCACGAAATCCAAATAACTTTTCAACCAGCACACTTCCAGCACAGGCATAAATGAGGTTGGGTGCCAGGAGAGAAGGTCCTCAAACCGCAGGAGTTCCTGTAGCTCTGGAGTATTTTCAGGATGTCAGTCCTGGACCCGAGCTGCAAACCAGAAACACTTCAACTGCCAACAGGGCAGCTGGGCTAATTAGCACTACATCTAATTAGCTGGTCTTGAACATCAAGATTCAAACTGATAGCATCCAGCACTCTCTCCAGCATTCATGGATGCTACTTCTCTCTATTACTCACCTCTGAACCTGATCCCTTAGCAGCCCCCTTTTTCGTACTATCCAGCCCTGCCAAGCCTGCAGCCATAGTAGCTATTATGGGATAGTTAGCTCTTACTGCATAAAAATGGAAAACAATTATCCTAGGTCAAGAGAGAAAAGGCTTGTATGAGGAGTTTCATTCTTATTTATGCCAAGAGTATGAGTGGGAGAGAGTCCAAGGCAGAGTCCCAGAGTAGTCACACCCCAGGGCGGTTTTGGGCTTCCTCTTGAGACTGAAGACCATAGAAGAAAAGGGCTTATTTCTTGTTTATCTGGAAATTTTATTATCCTGAGAAAAGGAGTTGGAAGCATGGGAAAATAAAAATTTGAACACTGGCTGTACTCTGGAAAAGGGGGAGGTAAGACACCATCACGGGATGTTTCCATGCACAACTCAACTACAGGGGCTTTGGTATCACTGCTAATAGGGTGACTGCATTGCCAGATATGAGCAACCTGCCATGACCTGCCATGAGGGCTTAGAGACACCACAATTTATTTAACCTGTGTCACAGCCAGAGCGCTCCCTGTTCGCAGGTCAGGAGATAAATCACTGTTGCTTGCATGGTTTCAACAGCTATACACTGTGGTCCATGCACCCGAACACCCTCAGCTGGGGATTGTACACACCAGACATAGGAAAACCCTTTCCTCCAGCATATAATCAGGACTCTATTTGTCTTCACTTAATACACTGTTAGAAACATAGATGCGTGGTCATTTCTAGAGGTCACTTTAGAAAACACATTAACGGAAACATTAATAAAATAAATGTTTAACAACGAATTATGTTTTTGCACAAGCATATGGTAACAGACTAATTGTGGGTTGTTACTTCTCTTCATTTATCCTCCTGCTTAGGACTGGCTTCTGGAGAGTACAAGTGAAGTTGGTAAGAGCTAGACCATAAAATTTCAAATTTGATTTTCTACGCAATAAGGATCTCTGTGCATCACATCAGCCTGGGGAATAGCTCACATGTCCAAGCTATAATTAAAAATTGATCGGAACAGGGAAAAAGGAAATCTTAAAATGAGTTACACCATTATTTAAATACTCTTCTCTGAATTCACCAAGGGAAATTTAATTTCAGAATTAGCATGTCAAAAACTATTAGTTATTAAATTAAATTGCAGTATTAATTAGAAATTAGATTCCCTTTCAGGCTTACCTTAGGCAGGTCCTCACTGCGTGGGAAAATGGAAGTACTACAAGAATAATGAAGTCTGAAAGAGAGGCCCTGAAAGCCATCCTGATAAACCTAGAAGTAAATATGCAGGTAAGAATCCTCCACTTTAGAGTATTTTTTTTCCTGCTCTGGATCCCTGGAACTGCATTCTGCAGTGACATGATAGGTATAATCAAACTCATCATCCTGAGTTTGGATGGAGAGAGGACAGCTTTTACGCGTGCACTGGAATGTAGTTACGAACATGTCAAATGTTTTCATGCACGGGAGTAGGGATGGAGTGTGGTTTTTGGTATCTGAAGCCTTTGCAGGAGTTAAGTCCCTTACACCATCATTAAATGGTAAGGTGCAGCCTTCCCTTTTGATGAAAAGGCCTGATGCCCTAATTACCATTATAACAGTACACCTCACAAAGGGTTAAACTGACAGCTGCCAACTCTTAATTTCCGTGTATATGTGATTTCACAGATAAGAAGACCAAAGGAGAAGGACCAAACAGCCAGAGACACAACAGAACCCTAAGTTTTGAGATCACAAAGGCATCCAGGCAGCACAGGCTTTCTCTGGCACAGATTTGTATTTCAGGGTGTGATCCTATTAGACATTGGTGCTCTTAGTAAAGCTACTAAGACAGCTGTAAAACAGAAGGTATCGTTGGCAAGAAAAGACAATGAGATCTTTCATCAATTCTTGTTCTGACGGCTGCTGCCCCTGCAAGTAATAAAATTGTAAATATTTCTAGTGGATGTTGCTACTTACATCCACAATCCTCTGCAACTGCAATCAAGTGTTGACTACTTTTACCATCCTATCTTAGTCTTTCTCAGATGTGTTTGAAGATGGAAAGGCACCATGAACCATGCCCTAAGCACCAAACTGAAGCTGAGACTGAGTTTGAACACCGTCCCCCAAGTGAGTTGTTGGTAAATGAGAACAGGTTTCCTCTTGCAAGTGGAAGAGCACACTATTATTTAATTTTTGTAAAGGTACTATACAAAGTTACGATATTTTATTTTGTTTTATATCTTGAGTGGGAGCAAGTACTGTTTTTTTCCCAGCTTGCACACCAAGCGCTCTTCCTTGGAAAGGCCATTTATCCTTCTGATGGCTGGATTAACAAATTTCTCCTTGCCCAGAGGACGGCCAGAGAGGCAAATCTGGGTGTGCTGACTGTTTGGGTGCCGCTTCTGAAACTTTGCTGAAATCTCAGAGAAGCCCAAGGGAATTAAACACTCGACTCCCATCAGACGGAAAATAAGTCATGTGCCTAATCCTGTTAGTATTCGTGAAACTCCCAGATCTAATATTAGCTCCAAAGGTTGCTTCACAGAGAGATCCCTCTGAGAGTAAGAAAAAAAAATCACTTCAGTGCAATTTATTCTCCTCAACCATGTTATCACATTAGAGTTAACAGGAATAATTTATGTTTCATTATGTACGGTAGTTAATTTATATAGGCCAACTGCCTTCTTGTACTCTTGCCAGGAAAAGAGTGCATAGTCTCAGGAAATAACAAGTTTGCAGGGTTACCGTCTTGCTGCGCTTCTGAGCTGGGAGTGATAGGGGGATGTTGTTTGTTTGCTCACACCTGACAGGGGGCTAACCCTGCTCTGAGCAACTTTTCCTCCCCAAAAAGACAGGGTTCCACTCCGCAGCACATGGTTGTGTCTTGTCCACACCTCACAGCTGCAGAAGGCAAAAGCTCTTTCACAGAAGCATTTCTCAGCAGCTGGAGGTCTTTTCCATCCTTAAGTGAGCCATTAATTTTAAATTCATCAGGTAAGAAATACAGGATTTGCCACACTCTTTTATCATGTTCAGTTAGTGAGCCTTGGTCTGGACCTACCTACTGGCAGAGACAGCAAGCAATGCTTCTCCATCCTTCTGGCAGATGCTGCTATTATAACCCCAATAAGCACTCTGTACTGAAAACCTTTAACTTCTTTAAAAAAAGAAAAAAAAAGTCAATATAGACCTTTAAAATACCAGAGATTTGGAACAAAGGTTTGTGAATGATGGGAACTACATGATTACGTGCTGGGTGTAACACGGGAGGAAAAAAGCAGCAAAACAGGGAAAAAGACCTAACAAGAGCTTAGTCTGCCCATTCGACATTGATTGCATTTTCCTTATGCCTCATTTCTTGTGCAATTGCTTTAAGTAACACCTTAGAGCTAGAAGAAAGTTCATTTGTGACGAAAACGAGTTGGCCTTGTTCACTCAAACATGGCACTTACAGATTCTGCATGAAGAGAGGAGTAACCACAGTAAGAAGGATTTTCCCCTGGGAAGCCTCAGGAGGGCGGCTCAGCTCTGCGGCACACCAGACACCACTTCTGCAGCCTGCAAACCAGCTTTGAGGGAAAGCACAGAAGACAGTGTCTCTTAGGTCTGCAGTCCTCCATCTACCATCCTCTCCTGCCTAAAAAGAAGTAAGAGTAGCTTGAACAGCTATATGGGGCTATTTTCTGGCTGTTAATCCCTAAGGAGGAAATCGTACCTACCTCAGTCACCACAGCGGTCTGAATAGGATTTAGCTCAAACTCATCATTTTCAGTGTCACCACGTAAATGAAAATGTTTGATGGCCAAACAAGCTGCAGGGCTCATATTCTGCTCCATGAGTCCTGCCTGGCTGGATTATACAGTGGAGAGCTTTGCAGGTGGAATAAGGCACAACATTGTCCTCCTTTCTGGAAACCACCATGAAAAAGCTCACACCCGGTACGGTGGAGAAAACATGAATGCCAGAGGAGAGCCTGAGCCACTGCCACAAGCATCTTCCCTCCATAGACTGAAAGAAGCAGCCCATAACAGCATAATTAAGTCTATCTCCATGGTAAAGGTCTGCAATTAAAAGATGGAGCTTTCAGCCCTAATCTTGACTATATAACTTTGCTACAGCTGAATTAAAAGATGGGGACAAAGGAAATGTCGCCCTTTCCTGCCTTTGACAAGCAGCTTTGAGCTGATGGGAAGTACACAAGAATTAGCATTTTCCTGAAAATACTTGTAGAATTTGTATTTCATTGCAGGCAAGGTGGGAGAGGATTTACAGATGTTCTTACAACTCTGCCTACTTTCTTTTTTCTACTGATTTTCCTCATAAATGGAGCAACCAATAGCAGGTAGCTGCCTGTATCATCATTGGACAAGTAAATAAAAGAGATGTCACAAGACAACCAGGCCACTGCTGGATTCCGCTTTTGCAAATGTTGCCTACAAAGGCAATTCACATCACAAGTCACAGTGAAGAAAAGAAAAACAACCTGTCATCAGAGACAACTGTGCTCTGCACCACATTCTTCACAGTCAGTCCCCTGGCAGCCTGCTCGTTATATCCCATCAGTTACGTGCTGGTGTCTGCGCGGAGGCATTTACCACAGATGGGAACATGGCACCTGCTGCTGGTAGTCTGCTAATGCCTTGGGAAGCCATGTGCTTTGCATTTCCAGCAGTGAGCAGGAATGCCTGTTCCAGCCGTGCCACCTCAGGTGGCACAACTCCAGCCCCAGCAGCCCCATCATATAGCCCACCACAATCCTGCCCCTTTGGCACATGCCTTTGTCACAGCAGGAACATAACGATGTTGGCATTATAGGGGATCGATTGACCTATCTGTCTGTCAATCATACAATATAGATAACATACCATATAACACAACACACCGATATCATATATGATATTATTGTGGCTGGCCAATAAACCCCTAGGAGGGAAGGAGGCTCAGTGGAGATGGGAAAGAGCAATGCTGCTGGGAAGCTCAGGGAATAAATAACGCAGGGGGTGACTGACCTCAGCTGTTACAAAGGAAGCTGACTTTAGCTCAACACAAAGAGGACTAGAGGGTGGCCTTTGTTGTACGTAAACAGCTATGGACAGTTGAGTGGATCAACTGGTGGTGTAATCATCTCCCCGATTTAGGCAGACCAGCACAGGGAGAACAAAAACGTAGCTCAGCCCCACACAGAGTACAAAAACTAAATAACTAACAAAAGAATTTCAGAGAGAGCAATGGGCTTGAGCTGGCTTCAACTCAGTTATTCCTTATTAGTGACTGGGGGTGCCCAGGATCCTGATAGCGAGGATATTACAGAGACTGGTAATGGAGATCACGTTGGCATTGTGCTTGAAGTGTGCATTGCCATTGTTGTATTTTGCTGCGAATAACTTACATTTGTGTTGTGTTTTCAGTATAATTTGTATCATGCTGCTGAATCAGAAATCCGATGTAACACCAACTATCTTCAAATAAGTAAAATTGATATTAAATATTACAGCCTCCACATGGGGGATATTCTAAAAGAACATGGTGAGAGAGTATTGGAATCTGACATAATATGTATATAATAGTACAGGTTCATGGCTGTGAATGCACAGGGTGGAAAAATCCATAAGAGTATTTCTCTAATCCATACCAGAGTTATTAAGCTTATATCTACCTATAAAAATCTGTTATACTTACACAAAGTTTTGTTTCATAGATGCACTCAGTCTGTCAAGCCTCTCAGGAACAGATACCAGTTTTAGAATTATGTAGAAAGCACATTTGCCCGTTCCTCCCCCGAGAAAGCCCTCTGCCCAACGTAACTGCAGCCAGGAGCACAGCACATCCAAAACATGAACTTGCTCCCAGCACAGCAGCTGATTGTGTCTGGTGTTGAGGACATGGCTTTGCTTTGATGAAATTCCAGGCTTTCCCAAATAGAATAAGGCAGAATTGTAAGAAAAAGGGTGGAATAAATAAGATTCCTGTTAAGGGAGAAGGGCCATGCCCAGAAAAGGCCACCACAGTCAACTTCCTACTGTTTGCAATTTAAAGAGAGGACATTTTAAGGAGCTCCCACAACCTGAAGGTCACTGTGATAAGGACTGCTCAATACAGAGATAAACCACCTAACAACATGCCCTACACCTTCATCCAAGAAGCAAATGCTTTCTTCCTCCTCCATACACCCCAGTACCCCACTAGTTCTGCTTTACCAGTACGTGTAGTTGTGATGTCTGACACTGGCTGGTTCAACAGAAAGCAAGCAGCTCAGGGAACAGGACTTGCAGAAGAGTAGGTGGATAGGCAACGAGAGAAGACAAGAATTAACTATAGTAATGTCTCTTCTGAAGCGCATGGCAAGACAACATGGAGAAACAGAGCTCTGCCATCAGCTGGGGCTTTGCTTTGCATGGCTTGGGTTTGCATGCATGTATTAAGGATCATACCATCTTCATTGAATTAATTCTTTATTGCTGATAAAAGGGTCAACCCATATATTTTTCACTTTAAAGATGAAAAAAAAAATTCCCAGAACAAAGTATTCAAAATTCCAAATCAAAATCATCAGCCTTTAAAAATGAATTACAGATCTGAGGACATTCAATGGAGGCATGGAGGTAAGAGCTGTATTTGTGCAAACTAGGAAAGTAACAAAAAAGTTTCTGCTTGTGTACTCTTAGAATCAGAGCCCATCCTCTCACAAAAAAGGTCTGTTCATACCGTTACACACAGTGCAACTGATATGTCATTTTAAGGCAGCTCAGCACAACCTGGAATATTCAAAGGAGCAAAGTATCGGGGAAAGGAAAACCTACTATAGAAACCAAGAGCTCAGTGCTTGCAGTCTAGCAAAAGAATGACAGAGGTACCTGATATTATCACACACCTGTCATTTGTTACAGGCACAAACATCTTAAAGAAGAGCTGATGTCTTAGGGGACTGAGCAGCTACAGAGGCAGGCCAGGAATACACTGGAGATAAATTGTAGAGATCTACTTCTGTTAGGCAGCCTTCTGATAAAAACATGGGGAGGGAAGCAAAAATGCCAAATGATCATCTAGCGGGTCTTGGCTGGCTTTCAGGTGGGAGAGTATGATGTGGTGTATAGCTGAGGAAGGAGGGTCTTTACCTTCCAGTGAAAAATAGAGACTTAACATGTCAGATTTGAAAAACTAGATTCTACAGTATCTATCCATACAGTCAGCTTACCCTTCTGGAGTCGCAACTTCTTAGATCATACAGCTTTGGGTTTACTTTGGAGGATTCTTCAGGAAAGGAACATCCCTACCATCCATCCTGGTCATTTGGAGGAACGGTGCAAAACTTGATATACTGCTCCCATCAACACTACAGCAATGCACCATCCCTCCGCAGTTCTCAATGACTGGCTTAGTCCAGGGAATGGCCATAGGGTTAAGTTTGTTCTTTACTCCCAGGCTCCCAGACCCCCAAACGATCCACCCAGATTGTTGCTGTAGACATGTGGCCCTTGCGTGGATCAGTTTGCAGGACTGAGACCAAAAAGCATAAATGGAAATAAAACCAACCAAAGCAAAAAAGAAAATAGCCCTTAGTGCATGTTTAGTTACAAAGAACAGAGTGGTAAATAGGACAAGGATGCAGATCTCCCAGTGATGTTATCAGCTACTTAGTAACATTGCAAAAAACCAGATGCTGGGCAGTCACCTTTTTTTCATTCAAGCACAATGAAAAAAACCCTCTATGCCAGCATATCATGTACAAAACCACACACAATTAAAATAAGCAACTGAAAGCATGAATGAGATTCTAATATAGAGTACTTTCACACAGCCAAAGCTATTTTATTTTACCAGTCTTTTGCGTTAATCTTTTTCTGAAAGCCCAGTAAAACCAGCGTGAACTACTTAATAAGCAAGATTTAAGAGACAACTTACAAAGTAATATTTGCATAGCACTGTAAATCTGCGTATTTGTTTGGGCACAGTTCTTAGTAGAAACTACAGCAGGTGAGAGGGTTGGGTTTTTTTAATAGCTTATTGTTTTTAACCAGATTCAGACACGTCTCTTCTGAACGTCATAAAATCAAGCGTAGGAAATAACTGTAAAAATGTACAAAAGTATATACACATGCACAGTAAATGTGTACCCTGTATACAGTTTTATTACTCATTAGATTTGGCTAAGAACAATCATCTGGTACTTACACTTCCCTCCAAATGGCAAGTTTGTAACAAATCAATCAGGTTTAGGATGGTGAGTTTTCTCAAAGAGAAAGTTTTCATTAAAGCTACAGTACTTGCTGGTGATCTTTAGGAGTGAGCGACACGCCAGCTGACAGTGGCTGCCTGGCATTCAGGCAAGGAGCATTCAGTTGTCACAAGGTACAGCTCTAACAAAGCTGAAGCAAAATAACACGAAGGGGCACAGCTTGGCTCTCTGCATAGATAGATGCACATGCAGGTAGTAAAGGAGGTATATAGAACCAGTCCATGCCTTGGGAAAGAAAAAGTTCATTCCTGATTAGCCTCTGCTGCCCACTCTTCCTCCCTTCGCAAATTAGGTTTTACTGTGACTAGTAAATCAATGTGTTCTCCTTGAAAATGCACATTGGCCAAAACAAAGAAAAAAGAAATAAAACTTGTGTTTTATTGGTAGTGGTAGCCCCCACACTAAATACTTCCAATTTAGATTTTAAAAGTACTATTAAATTCCAATTTCTGCTAACGCATTTGTTTTTAAAATACACTTCCTCTTAAAAAGATAAAATGCTGCTTCCACTACTATAAAGACTTTTAGAAATAGATAATCAGCTGCACTCAAGTACTCTCAACAGTGAAAGTACACAAATTAACTTTCTTCAGAGTTTCAAAAACTGAAGAGTGGCTTGTAAATACAGGTGTAACATTTTAAGAAATACAGGCAGCCTTCCATAAACCTAGAGAGGCCAGTGACAACAAAAACGTGACATGTTTGGCTTACAAATGCCAATCTACTATTTTCGCAATTCCAAAGTGTGAAATATTTTCATTATGTTTTCTGGTGGCTACCAAATGTGGTGCAGACCCTGTAATGCTGACTTCAAGAATGTTCTTCCTCAAAACCATAGCAGATAAAAAAACCTACAACCGACAATCTGCAAGGATCTTGAAGCAGAGATTTCTGAGACAATGAGATAAACTAGTCTTCAAGATAAATACAGGGGAAGAGTGACAGGATAAGAGTTGCCATCTGTAGCAAGCCCTTAAGACAAATTCTGCCCCCCATCACATGAACATACATGGCAAGGGTTACAATGTAAGTTGTTACAAGGAGGTTTCACAAACAAGAGCTTGCTTGCCCACATACATACTTATCTCTGGTTTGCAAAGCTCCTGGCAATCGCTCAATTTTCTCAGGACAAGAATTTGGCCAGACCTGTCGGCATTCCTCCTCCCCTCAGTGATGCACCTTGCAGCTCCTAGAACGCCTGTCACCTGCTTCAAATCCTGCCTTCACTCAGCACTGGCAGCCCTGGAGCAGCCCATTAGAGATCAAAAGGTTCCGAAATATGGAAAAAAGTAGCTGTGACAAACTGTCTCAAAGAACAAATTCAGTATTACCATTACGGGGACAGGCTTCTTTCCACAGGCATAAACGTGAATGTGTAGTAATCATCTACTGTGAACCAGAAACTTCACACCAAGTGACGTAAGTGCATGGGTATCCAGGAGACACTGCGAGCTACACTGCTGCATCTGATTTTCAAAGGAAATCTTGGAATGGATTTTTCACTTATCTGCATTGGCCTCCAGCATCTGAATGAAACACACTTGGGCGAGGTCTGTCAATCTCAAACACTCTGTGTAGTGTGAACTCAGCATGATGAAAAGCCTCCAACCCCACATTTCTTTACTCAAAATGTACAGGAAGCAAAACCAGATTTTGCAGTAGTCCCAGACAGAAACAGTACCTTTAGCAACTATTAAATGTACAGTGACCCCCACCTGCCAGTTACTCCAAATGTTAGTAAAGACCTTGTCCCAACCCCCTTCTATTGGTTTCATCAATGCCAGAGGGACTTGTTACCAGGTAGGGATGGCCTATGTGAGCAGGCTTGGGAAGGACTTCTCTTCCCTAATAAAGGTTTTTCTCTGAAGCAGCAAAGTTGCATTATCGCTTAACACAACTTAAACACAGCTGTGTTACCACACGCCAACCAGGAAGACAAAACCCCAGCTATGCGAGACAATTTCTACAGGACTGGTTGAACTGGAAAGCTCCAAGTTCCAGCTAAGAGGTCGTAACCAAACCATCTACAGAAAATACAGGCAAGCAAATGGAAAGACATTGGTGATGGAGACAAGTGGTATCAGGTGGAAGTGAGCAGACACACTCACTTCTTCTGTGAATACTAGGCAAACAGGACAAAGGTAGTAGTCATTCTCATTGGTCAGCAATTAAGTGTAGAGCCCTTCAAGATAAGTTAAAGCAGAAAAAAAGAATGCTGCCCATGCTCTTTGTGTCGGAGACCAATATTTTGCTCAGTGACGCAAAGTCAATTGCAAGAGCACATTCAGCCCACAATGAGCAACAGAGAACTGTAATCCCTACTGAGCCGATTCCTCTGGATACCAGTTATCTGGTTCTTCTTCAGCAATAGCTTTTTGTGCCTTCCTAATGGAGAGAAGCCAAACCACCAGCAGTCTCCAAGCTGTCCCACCAGGTTCTTAGATGTAGCTCAACATGATGCTACCTGGGAACTGCAAATCCCACTTTGAGAGCAACATCATTGATCTTCATGACAATGACAAGTGCTGCCAAGGCCGAGAGCATAGCATCTGTCCATATTAGCCTGAGAACCATTCATCTTTGGAGCCAATGCCAAACTTCATGGCCATCAGCTTGCAAGTCCATACTGGAGAACATGGTATTTAGTCTGAACAGTTAAGCAATAAATGAAAGTTCTGAAAGGTGGAGAGGGAAAACGCTCCTAAGGTTTAAGTTTATTAAACCTAGCATGGTTGGAAAGCAAAAGACGAAAAACATGACATATTTTTGTTTATTATTGCTCTTAAAGGGCTTGGTAGTCAAATATACAAGCTATGTTCTATTAAACCAGAAGAAAATAAAATATAAAATCTAAGCTCACTTTTCCAATCCAAGCCACCTGCTAATCTGCATTACTGACATTAACTTTCGCTATTTCCAGTAATTTTAATTTATACATACTCTGTGTAGGTGTGCACGCACGCATGTATAAAAAACCCTATTTGAAGAGATAAAATTCAAAATGAAGAGATCTGTGTTGGTTTTGTACTTTTTGTGCATTGCTGTATATTTCATTTTCCAAATGGTTACTGATATGTCTCTTTAGAAGAACAAAGTTTAAGTAACTGATGATGTATTTATTATATTTTCAAAAAGAAAGCATGACCATTAAGTTATGGTAAGAAAATATGAAATGTTGATTATTCTCCCCTTGACGTACATGCATTAATCCCATGACTCCTAACAGGGAGTTACATGCACTAAGAGGAGAAAAGGATCCTGTAAAGAGGAAGGCTATTTATTCCCTTCTCCTTTAAGCATCTCCCTTCTTCTCAGCATTAAGAAGAAGGGATTTATTTTTGTGAAATTCTTTGTCATGCTCATTAATATACTGCTCAAAATATAAGTATAAAACATAGTCAATGGTCAGCCTGCTTTGCAAGCCTCACTCTACTAAGCCAGTACAATTTATATATACTCAATATCATCTTCAGGAAGCAAGTATACAGCATCTGTTAACATCCTTCTAAGAAGCAAGAATTATATTCATCACTGAATTATTGAAAGAAAAAGAAAAGTAAGAAAAGCCCACTGCTTTTAGTTCTCTGGTTAAAAAACAGGGAAAAGTCACAGAGTTGACTTTATCAGTATCTGGAAGTCTAACCATATTTAAAGACAGAGTACAAAAACATCCATCAAGGAAAACCAGAGTCATGGCCAGGCTCTGTTCTCCTCAATTCCCAAAGCATATTCCGAATTTCACTAACATTAAACAACAGCTTTGCATCTGCTGTCTTAGGGAACATTTATTGAGGGGACAAAGATGACATACTAACGCTGGGGCTACAGGTACAACAATTCAGTGAGGACGAGTCTAATGGGAGACAGACAATGTAGGTCATCCTTCAAATCTCTTGTTGAAAAGATCTCAAATAAAAATCAAGTGCATGACAGAACAGTGATTAATGACCCCTAAGTTACAAAATTGCTCTTCCAGTGTTTGAAAACAGAAAAACCTGTGAGAGAATACATTCCAACAGTTAGAGTAAATATGAAAAGAAGGTAAATTATTACGCTCTTATCTTGGTTGCTAGAGCAAAGATGAAAATAACGACCAGTGCTTTGATCAGATCTGCTCTTTACAAAAGTGAGACAATTATTCTAGTGGTAGCTGGGTTAAAAATACAGACCCCGAGGGTTAGCTTCTGCCCTCGGCTGTAGATCTGCAACTCATTTCACCAGCTTCTGAGTGTAGCCAAATGCAGATTGTGGCCTTCAGACTTGAACATACAGGTAGTTCCCATCTGTTTGCAAATATTTCTCCAGCTATGCATACAGCAGCAATCTACAAAAAACTCAGAATGTGTGTTAAATAGAAAGAAAGAAAGAAAGAAAGAAAGAAAGAAAGAAAGAAAGAAAGAAAGAAAGAAAGAAAGAAAACAAGTAGAGCCATGATTCTGATCTCTAATTTTCAGTGAAAAAAACCCAGAAGTCAACAAGCAAAACTAAAGATATTTAAAATCCCTGAAGAGACCCCAAATTCTTTCTAATGCTTAACAGCGCAGCTCACCTTGCAATATGCTGCACATTAACATCTAAAGCACAACCAAGTAGAAAGTGCAGCACACCCTATCATTACAGCACACAGAGTAAGATCCTGGCCCCATTTGAATCAATGTTGAAACTCTCATTAGAAGTTCAAAAGATGCTAGTATTCAAAATTTGATTGCTGCAGACCCATCCTTTTCAAATTTTTGTAAAAGACGACATTTTGAAAATTATTGTGCCTGTTTCTGCTGCTGCCTCCCAGTTTACTGAGAAAGGTTGGTTGAACTGGACTTTGATGATAAGAGATGTGAACAGAAATAAAAGGAGAAAACGTCAGGACAACTGAATAAATTTCTTTCTTTGCACAACTCCAAATCCCACAGTCAGTATTAATTCAGAAAACAAAACAAGCCCAAACAGATTGAAGATTATCATACCTGCATGATGTGAAACAGGGCAAACAACACTCAAGACTGAAGTAATATTTTGAAATTAAACAGCCTTGAGCCGTTATCAGGAGATATGATGAGAATTTTATACTGTTTTAATACTAGTGGATCTGTTCTATGGTATGTGCTGATCAACAACGTACTCCTTCCAAACTCCACTATCTGTTCTATCACACTACAGAAGTTTTAAGACGTTGCCTGAAAATAAAAAGTATCAGTGTAACATACAAATAGGATTTCATCTGTAGCCATGACAACACAGCCTTTCCAAAATGACTCTAACCCAATGAACATTTGTCAATTAATTTAAGAAGTGTTGTTTCTTCCTGGCTCATTAATAAAAAAAGTTGGAAATCAACAAACATTATGTTGGCTTTAGCAAGAGGAAACATTCAATGGCTCCTGTTGTAAAAGTGAGTGTAGTGCTCTTGACAGAAACCAGTGTATTCAGTCATCCGAAGATGCACGTGGCCATGGCCTCTTTTCTCCCCCAAGCCCTCCAACAGAGCAAGAAAAATTAGTTTCTTCTTCCACCCAACCCCAGATTTTCTCCCATAGTTTGACTACAGTAATCCTTAAACAGGCAGAAAAAGTTGATGCCTCCTCTTCAGTTGATGCCTTCAAGTTCTTCATTCTTGGCTCAAGTTTTATTCATTAATATTAGTCATCAGTTATTAAGAAAAAGATAGTTTCTAAGTGTTCATTGTTGTTTTTTAACTGAAGTTAATCGGATACCATAGTCTGGTTATATGTGCTGAACTGCAGCTGTCAGTTATTCCTTTTTCTTGAATTCTTGGTTGCCATAGCTGGAGCCTTTTTCTATTTCAGTTACTCCTATCAGTCTACGAACTCCAAAGGAAGCTTTAAAATATAACAGAGAAATGGGAAGCATATTAAAATCAGTTCAAGGATTTAGCAGTTTACATGTAAACACACAACCAGAGCCAACATGAGTTAACCCAATCCTGAAAACAATAGTGACTACAGACCAACAGTATGAGGCTGTACATGGATCACAGGTTAGATGTCACTAAAAGAGGACAACCCAGATTTAAAAATATAATTAATGCTTCTATGTTCATTAACAGGACAGGTAGTATGCACACAGAAGCATTCCACACCCTACCCCCTGCCCTTCTGCCTGGCCCCATTTTGTTTTTTGTTGTTTGAAGTTTTGGGTTTGGGGTTTTTTTTGTTGTTGTTTTGTTTTGTTTTGTTGGGGCTTTTTTGTTTGTTTGTTTATTTGTTTTGTTAGAGGTTTCTGTTTGGAAGGTGGTGGGGTTTTGGCAGTTTAGTATTTTTTTGGTTGGTTGGTTTTGTGGTTTGTTGGTTTGGTTTTTTTAATTCACAGACAAGGTGTGCAGTAAAATTATTTTTTCCTTGAGGCACCATAAAATGGGCTACAAGACTCACTTGCTGCTGATTGCTATAGATATTGCCTAAGATATGAAGGCAAGCCTGCCTAGATTAAACTTTTGAAGTAATAAAAGTGCTATACAATATAAAGACTAAAGAGTGAGCTCCAAGTATTCTTCTGCAAGCCCCATTCATATTAATTAATACACAGAACTTATTTGAGGTCATGGGTCCTGTTACTGTCACTGTGGGCTTAGCATCTTCTCTGCTTGTATTACCTGCTCCAACAAGTCCCAGGAATGCAAGGATAAGGAGAGGTGATCCACTTGCAAAAACTCCAAAGCCAAAAGTGAAGAGAGGAGAGAGGAGAATTGTGGCCCAAAAAAGAAAGTTTAGGAGAGTCCATGGCCTCCTAGGAGGTTTAAACTGCTGGCCAGGAAATATGCCTTCCTGATTATACATCTCTTGCAAAGCATCCTGGGAGAAAGAGAAGACAGAAGAAAACATGTTAATAAAGTTTGCACCAAGCAACCCAAGACTAGTCAACTCCAGGATGTCAAGGACAGTACCTGTAGTAAATACCCATCATGAGTACACAGCATCCATTTCCATCTCCTGTCATTTATTTGGGCATTTGTGTTGACTGCCGAGGCTACCATATCAGCCCTTTGAAGGCAAAGGGCTTGCCACCATCAGAAACTGAAACCATATCATTCTCTCCACAACCAAATACCTTCATCTCATCTCTTAATTGCTTAGGAATTTAGAGCAGTTTCAGGCGAGAGGACAATTCGGGCACTTCCTGCCTCTTTGCCAGAGGCATTTTCTTCCCATTTGTAATCCGAGAAAGGTCCGCATGATTTAGCAAAGCACAGCAGAAAAATGCTGTCTATACAGCCAGAAGAGGAAGGCAAAGCACAAGCTAACCAGCACAGACAGCACTGTGCTAGCCATAATCCCAAGACTTCAACAGAGCAGCTGCATCCTGAGCTGAACTTGCAGAGAGATCCAATCAGAAAACACATCGCTCAAAGGAGTGGCGTGCCCACAGTCTTTCCTCAGTTTGTAATAATGTTCTGTAAGGTTACCAAGGCATTACCAAGGATGGCTCAGGTTTGGTTATTTCTTCTTTTTCCACTTGAGCTGTTTTTCTTTTAACTTCCCTTATAATGGGCTGAGAGGTGCAAGATGTTCCTTGCCAATAACACAGCCTTTTGAGGATATACCCTCCGTGCAGGAATAGCACTTTAAGGATCCACTCGCTGGATAAGGAACTGGCTAGACGGCCGCACTCAAAGAGTGGTGGTCAATGGCTCAATGTCCAAGTGGAGACCAGTGACAAGCGGTGTTCCATAGGGGTCAGTACTGGGACCAGTGTTGTTTAACATCTTTGTTGGAGACATGGACAGTGGGATGGAGTGCACCCTCAGCAAGTTTGCTGATGACACCAAGCTGTGTGGTGTGGTGGACACGCTGGAGGGAAGGGATGCCATCCAGAGGGACCTTGACAGGCTGGAGAGATGGGCCCATGCAAACCTCATGAAATTTAACAAGGCCAAGTGCAAGGTCCTGCACGTGGGTCGAGGCAATCCCAAGCACAAATACAGGCTGGGCGGAGAATGGATAGAGAGCAGCTCTGAGGAGAAGGACTTGGGGGTATTGGTGGATGAGAAGCTCAACATGAGCCGGCAGTGTGCGCTTGCAGCCCAGAAAGCCAACCGTGTCCTGGGCTGCATCAAGAGAAACATTAGCAGCAGGTCAAGGGAGGTGATTCTCCCCCTCTACTCTGCTCTTGTGAGACCCCACCTGGAGTACTGTGTTAAGATGTGGGGCCCCCAACATAAAAAAGACATGGACCTGTTGGAGAGAGTCCAGAGGAGAGCCACAAAATTAATCAAAGGGCTAGAGCACCTCCCCTATGAGGACAGACTTAAAGAGTTGGGGTTGTTCAGCCTGGAGAAGAGAAGGCTCCGAGGAGACTTAATAGCAGCCTTCCAGTACCTGAAGGGGGCCTACAGGAGAGATGGGGAGGCACTCTTGATCAGGGAGTGTAGTCATAGGACAAGGGGTAATGGGTATAAGCTAAAAGAGGGTAAATTTAGACTAGACATTAGGAAGAAATTTTTCACTATGAGGGTGGTGAGACACTGGAACAGGTTGCCCAGGGAAGTTCCCTGGAGGTGTTTAAGGCCAGGCTGGATGAGGCTTTGAGCAACCTGGTCTAGTGGAGGGTGTCCCTGCCCATGGCAGGGGGGTTGGAACTTGATGATCTTTAAGGTCCTTTCCAACCAAAACCATTCTATGATTCTATGATTCCAGTTACAACATATTGCTACCACCATAAGATCAAATACATAAAATACCCACCTACATAAGTAACGCCTCCCCGGCAACACCTCACACCAACGTTAAATGAAGGTACAGCCAACACCAGCAAGGAACCACAAGCCCTGCATCTGCAAGCAAAGCAGAGCATTCTGCCCAAGGAATGGCACCATGCAGAGTGAATGCTCTGTGCTGCATCTGCTTAGCTCTGCATTTACTGTATAACAAAGCAGGAGCCAAGCAGAGAAAGACCACCACCCCTGTAACATATAACTTAATGTCTGCTCCTTCAGCCAGGCAAACTCAGGGAATTCTTGCATCTAAGAGCCTTTTCACAAGGTTATTACATTATGGCATGTCCCTGATAGCAGGAGGCAGGATTTAAGGATCCCTACCTTATTTATTTTTTGAAAAAAACCAAACTAAAACAAAACAAAACAAAACATCTCTCATTCCATGTTACCTGCTAATGGGAACTGGGGGGAGAAGATGCAGATAGGTACTGCTCTTTGTAAGTCTCTCTTTAATTGCATTAGAGCTTAGGTATTCAAACAAATTAGGTTAAAATGAACAAATGAAACTCAAAACAATCTGCCGCCTACCTATCAACTAAGCGTAAGCTTGGAAATGCTGCAGCACAGGTCATCATAGCAGAAGAAAGCCCAAGATAGTTAAGGTTTCTGTGCTTCTCTGTTTTCCCACAAAAATAAGTAACACAAAAATCAAGATACATATTTCAAGTTCAATAATCCACCAATTAGGGCTGGACAACATTAATTACGGTTTTCTCCTCCTCCCCACAGAACTGTTAAATCTGTGGTCAAGAAATTAACCATCTAAGGTAGAAAAGGAAAAGCCACAAGGAAAAGCTTTGAGTTATTTGAAGGCATGCTGGCTGTGTGCTCTGTCAGTCCCTGGCAGCAGATCCCAGGGACAGTCTGCATCATGTCACACGCTGCTGCAGAGGTATTACCAGGAGGCAGAAGGAAAGTGACAGTGGAAGAAACATGAAAGCAAAGGACAACTGCAGGTAAGACCTGGGACCGACTGTCCCCGACATACACTTGTCACTCTTCTTGAGTGCCTAAAATCACCCACAGGGAAAATGGAGCTTTTAGAAATACATGACAGAGACTCAAGAGCTGAAGAATATAAAGAGATGGTAGATTGCTATTAGTCCTCAGCAAGTCAGGCATATCTCTGAATCCCATTGGGCTTCCTGGCAATTTGAGACCTACTCACTAGCCAGCCCTCTGTGGCCAAGGGGCTCTTCTGTACTGGTCCTTCCAGCAGTTTGAAGGATGGCTGTCAAATTATACATAATATTTCCATCTCTTCTCTCAGTCCAGTGAAAGAGTGCGCATTACTCAGTGTCTTAATATAGTACCCCTGTGAAAGTCCTACAAGACAGGAAAGAAAGCAGAGCTGTTTACCTTTTCCTGGTAAAGCTTATGAAGCCAGTTTGCAGCTTCCTTTTCATCTTGAGGGATATCTTCTAGAGGAAATCTCCTAGTTCAGTAGAGGGGTTAAAAAAAGAAGAAAAAAAAAAGAATTAAAGGGAAATCCAGGTATTTTTATTTAGACCTCTACTAGGGAAGATCTTACATTCAATGAAGGGCATAAGCTACAGGTGAATACTTGAATACTGTGTTCGGTTTTGGGCCCCTCACCACAAGAAGGACATTGAGGTGCTGGAGCAAGTCCAGAGAAGGGCAACGAAGCTGATGAAGGGTCTGGAGCACAGGTCTTACGAGGAGAGGCTGAGGGAACTGGTGTTGTTTAGTCTAGAGAAGAGGAGGCTGAGGGGAGACCTTATCACTCTCTACAACTACCTAAAAGGAGGGTGTAGTGAGGTGGGTGCTGGCCTCTTCTCTAAGATAACAAGTGATAGAACAAGAGGAAACGGCCTCAAGTTGCACCAGGGGAGGTTTAGGCTGGATATTAGAAAAAATTTCTTCACTTAAAGAGTGATCAGGCATTGGAACAGGCTCTCCAGGGAAGTGGTGGAGTCACCATCCCTGGAGGTGTTCAAGAAATGTGGTGCTTCAGGACATGGTTTAGTGAGTTAGGTGGTGTTGGGCTGATGGTTGGTCTTGATGATCCTTGAGGTCTTTTCCAACCTTAATGATTCTATGACTCTATGATTCTAATACTGTAATTGATGGCAGAGGTCTTAAATGCAGAGAAGAACTGGGACTGAAATAAATGTTTAATGGATTCTCCACATAAAAACTCAGGTTCCTAAGGCAAAAGAAACAGTACAAGCTCCTACTAATTTCAGTGCACATTAATAAAACAAGTGTTTCCCATTCAAACACCGGTCTTCCTTCACCTGAACCGCCACCGGTTGATTCCTGGGCACCTCAGATTGAGGCACCCGGGGCTGTGAAAGGACAAGCAAGTGGCAAACCCTACGACAACTGTTTGTTACATTTTGTTAGCGAAAATCCCATTTTGGAAGGAATGAGAGGGCTGGTTAAAAATTCACTTCATAACAATTCTAAGGAAAACATCTTCTACAGCACTCCTCTCTCCTAGCCTCTCGAGCCCTATAGACTGAGGCATGCAGTTCTGAATGCATACAAAAATTATGCCCAGCTCCAGGAACTGACCTGACCTCACTGAGAACAAGCACCTTTTAAGAGCTTCTTTCTGGTGGTGAAGAGCCAACCATCTTCCTGCATTCTTTTATGTTCTGAGATAGGCCACTAACATGCTCACAAATATATTTTCTCCATTCTCAGTGGCACATATCTCAGCCCTGGATCAATTCAGAAAGAAATTGCTCAGTTTGCAGAGGACAGGCACACACCTTACTCACAGCTCAAACATACTTGGGCAACACTTGGACTGCATTAGGGCCCTCTTACAGCAGGGTGCTATGATCAGAAGGGTGACCTCTTGGAGGGTTCTAGACCCAGGGATCCCAGATACAATTTATTTGCTGCTGTTCTGCTGGGGAATATATGTCTGCAGTACAAACTAAAGCCTTCGAGACTCCAGCAGAGGGAAGATATTCTAATACATTACTAATAATTTCTACATCCCATAAGTGAACACCAGATTTTACAGATTTATATTCATTAGCTCTAACAGGAGGACCTGCTCAGTTACTATAAATAATGCTCAATAAAAGCTTAGTAAAAAGTCATTTCCTGAAAGCTCTTTGGGAAAGTTGTTGCTGTATTGCTATCACCACTAGAGGGTATTCACAGCACAACATTTAGTGATTTAACTGATTATTTTCTCTGGAGTCAGTCAGGAGAAAGACTGGAACCTCTGAAGAGAGCTAAGCTTCTTACCTCTGCACAGGTAACTGCGTACGCATATACCAAGAACAAGAGCTTACGTGCTTCCTTTCTCTGAGCTAAGCTAAGTCTGCTGGCACACTAAGGACATGTTCAATTCTCAGCAAAAAGTCTGTAAAAATAGTTTCCTTCTCATAGCTTCCTCTCCAAAACAGAAAAAGCTTCAAGTGTAGAAAAGCATCTTGAGAATGTTGATTCAATCCACAAGCACATTTTAAATCAAGATTATCTGAACATAGTGATTAGTTTCTTTAGGGTACAATCAGTAATTTTACCTGGCAACATCATCCTCAACAGAATTTTATGAACCCAAACCTCTTCTATCAACTATTGAAAACTACATTTCTCTTCTTTCCTCTCACTACCTCACCAATAAATAAAACCAACTTGCATCTCCATTAGCAAGGCATAGGATATTTAACTGAATGCAGCCACTCTTCAATGTATAATCACACAGATGTACATCCATGCATGTGTACCCCAGATCTAGCTACACATGCTACATGCAGCTGCCATCAGTATGGAACTACAGATGGTAACTGCCTCATCAGCTGTTTTGCTAGCTGGTAAGTTGTCTGCTCACTTTCCTCATCAGAAATACGTCTGGCAAGTGTAAACAGTCAAAATGAAACTCCTTGCAAATTAGTGACCTTATCTCTCTCCCCATCACCTCTGCAGCGTTCTTTCCAACTGAAAGACTAAAATGTTGTGGAAGCTGCAGTATCTGAGAAGAAACCTGGGAACATGTGTGCTTCCCTTCTCCATTAGGGCTGCAGCAGCACTCTGCCTCCCCTGGGATAAAACTTCTTCCACAAAACTGCTGCTGCTATACCTTGACACAATAGATAATCAGTGTGATCCCCTACAAAGTCTTTCACCCTTGGAGGCTCTAGCAACACACACCTCTCCTGTAGAAGGACAACTACTGAGCCAGTGCCACACATCTGCAACAGATCCTCTGGCCAGAGAGGAAAGAACTAGGAGCAGTAGGCAAGGCTTTTTGGTGTTTTTTTAAAACATAACAAAACCTCAAACTAATCACCAGAATGTAGCAATGTTTTCCAAAGTGTGGGTGAAGCCCCTAGAGTAGCAGAAGCAAACTGCCAAAAGGACTGTGGAAAGAACAACCCCGTCGTTTGTCAGGTCCAAACATAAAAGGGAAAAGAATAAATTCAACATGAAAGGGTTGGTAGTTTTTGTGATCACAGGGAAGCCTTTAAAGCAGAAGGTAACAAGGAGAAAGCAGGAAAGAGAAAGCATGCGTGTGTATGCACCCATGTGTGTACGTGCTGCATGGAGTTTGGTGTTAGCAGTTACTCTTTCAGGCAAAAGAGGAATGAGGAATATGAGGAATGTACCACCTCATTCATACTACATCTGAATTTCAGCATTATTTAACTTCTAATCTGCTAATCAAGCCATGTGAGAGAAGGAAAGAAACTGGCAGAGTAAGGAGCTTTACACCTTTTACTACAAGAGACTACTGAAGTGGGGCAGGTTATTGATATGCATGTGCTCAGAGGGGACTGGGAAGGGGTCAGAACAGTTGGGTTTCTCTTTCCAGCAGGGAAGGGAAAAAGGCAGACGTGCCCTCGCTGCACAAAAGTGCACTGGAGTGACAGTGTGGTTATACCTAGGCTTAAACAGTCTGCCCAGTGCTTTCTGACTTGCTGGGTGATATCACGGGATCTCACACATGAAAGTGAACTAAAGCAGGTGGGGAACAGGGTGGCCTTTGTGGCCTGCAAAGAAGCTTGAAGGACAAGGAGAAGAGGACTATAGCAAAGGACATTACCCTGTAAAATCTGGATACAGTTCAACATGACAAACCATGTATCTTAGGGCTCACCTCCATCATTACATGCTCACCTTACACACATATCTGCTTCATATTTCTTTCCATAAAGAATTCCTAGTAAAGATGGGTTCTTGTTTCCTCTGAAATTTAGTGTTACATCATACACTGCTGAAACTGTTACAAAAAAGAAAATACGGCTGTTACATCAGCAATTCTAGCAACTGTGTTGCCAGCATCCTTGCATTAGACAGCAACAGGGCCTTGTGCAAGCCTTGCATTAATGATGTCGGGCAGCAGAGTCCTTCACTTTGTGTTTACATGTTGTATTTATCTGCATCAGCTACCTGACATTCCCATCTTCGTACCACAAGTATTATTAAAACACAAGACAACTTGATGAACTAAGCAATGATGACACACATGAAAGGTTTATTAGGACTGGTATCTGAGAGTTATGTGCTACAAATTAATGGCTGACATGCTGAATGCTTATTACTGCCAACTCACTAATAGTAATGGACATAACGAACAACAGGATACTACACTGTGCTACAGGGAATACACTAAACAACACATTACAAGTAATGCAAAGAACAAGTAGCAGCTTGCCAGTACCTGTTCCCCTGAGACACTGGACAGCAGTGGTGAAACCTTTGGTTCTGGGCAACAGGTGGTATTTCAGTTTAGGCAGCCCCTTGGATTCAGCCACCTCCATACTGATACGATGCTTGGTCTCTGTAAAACGAGTTCCTTCACAGTACAGGAGAAACTAGTATAATGAGACAAAAGGCAAAATCACGGACATATCGTGATTATAACAAACCACAGAGAGTACTGAAAACTGGTGTAAGACAGACATACAGACATACACCTATGCATGCACACACACTTCAATGGCCTGATTTGATCAAGTATTAGGCATAAGCACCACCTCACAACTCATTTACAATAAATTATATGTAAGTTTAACAACACTGGTACCAAATTTAAGGCAACAAAAGTCTACACGGTTATACCCAAAATGTTAACTTTAAAAAAAAAAAATCAACAAAAACCCCCCAAAAAACCAAATTCCTAAAAGCTCTGGCTGGCTGGTGATGGACTAATCCACAACTTGGAAAAAGCAATCCAAATATCAGTACGTGACCACTTGAGGAAAAAACATATTAATCAATAGCTACCTCATTTAAAGTTTGTATTGCACAACCAGAATTACTCATCTGAAGACAGACTTATTTGTCTGAAAGCTTTTCTGATTTTGGGTGGGGGTTTTTTTGTTTGGTTGGGTTTGGGAATTTTTTGCATTTGCATCAGTTATTGTTCATAAAAAGCAGTGCCTTTCCCTGAAACCTCTACCTTGTTCATCTTGTAAGGCACCAAGCTGACTTGGGTATCCTGAGAAACTCTTAAAAGACTTAAATCCTCCCATACTGACTTCAAGCAGCACAAAACACAGATCTGTCATTCTCCAGCCTCTGTAGTGCCTCTGCTCTACTTCAGAGAGAGACCAGAAGCAATGCAAAGCCAAAAGCAGACAACTTCTGTTTATCCCTGGCGCTTCTGAAAGGTGGACATCATTCTCACTGTGCCAGCAATGGAAATGTGGCTGCATGTGAATGCACAGACCTCGGCATCCCAGGCAAGCAATGGAGGGGGAGAAGGGCAGGTTGCTACTACTCCCTCCCAACAGTATCCTGCAACGCTGCTTAACGTTGCAATTCAAAAGACAGACTTGTTGAATGCATTGCTATACATCTGCTGTTTGCCAGTACTGTGGCTGCTTTACTTTCTTCTCTGTAGTGTATCCACATACTGTACACCACAAAAGGCAAGTTAAATGAATGTTAAAACCATAAAGCCATGGACAACGAGAGTTGGACCTGCCAGAGAGCAGCAACACAACAGGAACTGGTCCTGCAACCTTCATTTGGCTCGAGGGCACATTCATTATGAAAATCTGACCAATCACCATCACCAAGTGGTGAGGAGAGCACAAGGTACAGAGTGTAACACTGCAGTCTCAGCCCCAGTCTGTACTGCAAGCTCCTTCCTCTATACCAAGTTCTCACCCTCTTCTACTCAAGGGTGTGTTGATCCTTCTGGACCAAGCATGCGAGCAAAGTACAGACTGCGCTGCAGCGCACGCGTGAGAAAGACCTTACGAAGGAAGGTTGTGCAGACAGCCCTAACTGTGGCATTTAGAATGCACAAAAATTAGGAAATTGATTTACTCAAGTCAATTTTAATCATGACATAAATTATCAAGCAGGAATTCTTGATTTAAATAATCAATGCTAACTACGTCTTGCATTTATATTTTCTAGCTGTTTTCCTTAGAGACTAGTCCTTGGTTCTCAATTGTAGAATCATTAAAATGCATAGATTTGCAACTGAAGCACAGTCTTGAGATTTTTTAATTGCAAGGCTTTTTCTTTTTTCAGCACTAGTCAGGAGGATATATTAAGTGTAGTTCATACCCATATATCCAGGCAATTAGGTAGTTTAAAATACATTCTCCAGATCCTTATTTTTTGTATATTTGCAATGATAGAAAATAATGAATGACACATTCACAATGTACTAGTTAAAGCTTACTATTTCACTATTCATTTTAACAAGCTGTACTGGATGATATTGGAAAATCACCTAAAATGCACAAAAAGCCTCTTAAAATGTTTTATGAGGCAAATAACTGTACATTACATGCACTGCTATAAAAGCAGACCAGTAAATTTATCAAAACATGTGCATTCAAAGCTAAAAGAAGGTTAATAGGTTGATTATACCAGTGTGTTGCTGCAGTAAAATCTAACAACATTGCACATAATGAAACACAGATGTTTCAGCCTTGACTTCAAATAAGGCCAAAATAAAAAGGAAAAGCAAAATGACAAAAGCAGATATAAGCTTGCCATATGTTCTCAGAGAGACTTTTCAGGAAACCTGTCATTTCACAGACCAACGAACACACTAACAAGAACTTCCTATCAAAATCCACAGTCTGTCCATGTCCCTCACACAAATTCACTCTTTTCTCCAGAAAAGACTCTTTTGTTTATGTGTCTTTTTAGCGTACCTCAAAAAACTTAAGGTTATATAGATCTAGTAGTCAAATATGAGCTGGTTTTTTTTAAAGGAAAACACAAGTTCAGACAAAATTAACAAGTGTTACACAAGCTTGATTTACAAATTATCATCAAGCTTCTAATCATCTGTGCAAGCTTCTGAACTGTTTCCCAAATGACTTCCCTTACCAACAGGCAAACAGAGCAATTTTACCAGCAAAACCCAAAAGACCTCCTGAAACAGAGCACAGGTTTTCCTTGACAACACTCAAAGAAAGTAGTGAGCAGACTTTCTCCTGATATGTAAGGTTACAGTACTACATGAGTGCTGCTGTCACTATTTCACTTCTAGCAGTCAATAGCAGAGGAGGAACTCGACACTTACCCACATATATTCAGGATAATCAGCCAAACGTTTTAATCCTTCAATAACCGTATCTCTGTCCTCTTCCCATTTCCTTTTGCAGAAAACAATCTCAAGGAAGTACCACGTCCAGCCAATTAGGGGCACATATAGTAGCTCTCTCTTAGCAAGAACTTTGGAACTCTTGGAGGAAACAAAAACAACAATCCAAAAATGTCATTTGCTAATTTGTACAACGAGATCAAAGAAAGACATTGAAGTTAAGATGACGAAGAGTTGATGGAGTTATATTTGGAAACTCAAATGCAAATAGGTTGCGCATGGGTTTTAAATAGACCTGTCGTGCTCCAGATGAGGGAAAGCTCGTAGCCCCACGTACCCCTAGCACTCCAAAGCGCTCTGTCATAGTCCAGCCACACAAGAAGTCGATTTCAAAGTTGTGATTCAAGATGATGATGACGTGCTCTTTCCCAAAGGTGTTCACCGTGGCCTCGTCTGAGAACAAGGTGCACTCTGTGCCTGACCACCATTCCAGCAGCATTACCAACTCTAACAAACATGATGAAGACAGAGAGAGGAGTTAGGGGTGTCGCTTACAGAAACACTTGTAAATGTGAAACAGTTAGTGTTTTACCTCCAGCCCCATTCAGTGTCTAGTCTGTTCTGACTCCCAACAACACTGTCACCTTTTCAGTACAGCTCAGCTGAGATGAAATGAGAACTTAGGTGGGTATAGACCAAACAACATCACCACCCTTAAACAGTATTTAGGGCACTAAATATATGCATTATGGATAATTTAACGAGTTTTTAACAGTGACAAGTTTGAGCATTATATTATGAATGTGAAACTTCATGATCACTGGAAAAAAAACCCCAAAACTTTGTACCTGAAAACAGACAGTTGAGCCTTTGATTGCTCTACTAAATGAGTACACTTTCTCCAGGTGGAACACAAATTATGCACAGAAGCAGCCTAATGCTTTTACTCAACATGAAACAAGCTTAATGGAGGTAAACAGACAAATAAAGGGCTTTTAAAGGGATATGGTGTCTCAGATCTTCCACAATAGATTTTAGTACTAGAACACAGTAATCGTTCTGTACTATGGTCATCAACACAGAGCTAGAAGCACCAGAGAATCAAGCAATTTTATCAAAAAACCTCAGCAAGGCCAGGAATGGTAAAATGTGTCTTCTACTGCAAAACAAAGAACGAGCCCTTTCTCCTCTGTCTTCTCCAGCTGTTCAATATCCCAGCATCTTACTTACTCCACCCTGAACATTTCCTTTATCACCCACTCTTCTTATTTTCCACCTCCCCTTTTCTTCATCTTAAAAAACCCCTTCCACTTAAATTCAGCACGCACTGAATGTAGTTGCTATGGTTAGCCTATTTCTCTCATTTCAGTACAATGAGGCAGATGGAAGGCATTGCTTGTGTCATGGGACAACTATACAAAGTATGAGAATAGTTCATTCTCC
Organism: Pterocles orientalis; assembly: GCA_011057875.1. Classification (NCBI taxonomy): domain Eukaryota; kingdom Metazoa; phylum Chordata; class Aves; order Pterocliformes; family Pteroclidae; genus Pterocles; species Pterocles orientalis. The sequence continues at coordinate 190,937 of WKFP01013890.1, forward strand.
CAGTAGGAAGATTTGCTTCCATGCCAACTGTACTCATTGGTAGTTTCTTATTTCAATAAGATATGGATACAATCAAAATTTGGTTGCACAAATACAGCAGTTAAAAAGTCCAAGTCTTCCCACGTTACTATGACAAACTTGTAGAGTCAAAACTGGAAGACACCCCCTCAGTTCTCTGCATCAGATTCTGCCACGTAGTGAAATTTCAACTTTCCAGTGGGAGGCCCTGGTTTTGCAAAATGCAGCAGCGCCTTCCTGCACAAGTGCTTCTGATCAGTGGAATCATGACAGGGTAATCACTTCATACTGCTAAATAAGAGAGGGTCCAATTTCACAACACGTCAAAGAGAAAGCAAACACAGTATTTAGGTGTGGCGGGTTGGCCCTTGGCTGGGGGCCAAACCACACATACCCGCTCACACAGTCCGTGCCCCCACCCAATGATAGGGGAGAGAATTAAAGAGGTAAATGGCAAAGAGGACTCTCTTTGGGTTGAGATAAGGACAATTTAATAACTAAACTACAATAATATTGGAAATAATACTATATACAAAGATGCAATGTGATACACAGTGATACTGCCCCTCCCCACCTGATGACCAAAGGCCCAGCCCACTCCCAGCCAATGACCCCGGAGGAGGGAGGGAATAGGTGATAAACAATGATACTGCCCCCCCGAAAAGGCACAGCCTGTTGCCAGCTAATAATCCCCAGAAACCGCACAGACGATTCCCCCAGAAAAGGGGGGGGAAGGGAAGGGGGGGGTGCGCCGCTCCTGGAGGCACTCACGGAACGGAGATAACAGCCCAAGCGTCCCAGCCCGAGAGCTGACCGAAGCAGGGAAAAAAAAACAGCTAACGATCCTCCGGGAGAGGGAGGATGCCAAAACTCACGGAACGGAGATAAACGAGTGTCCCGGGCCGAGAGCTAACGGCGGCCGTGGGGGGAGGCGGGGGAAAGGCCTTGGGAGAACGAACGCAGGCTACCCAAAGCGAGACGAATCCGGAAGTGAAAAGCCAGCACTCCTAGAAGAGTCTTCTCCTATATACTGGGTATGACGTGCATGGGATGGAATAATTGGTCAGTCTGCTTCTCAATCTTGACCTAAAAACAAATCCCAAGCTAGGAGCCGGACTGTCTCTCCCCACCCCGCTCTGTCTATGGAGAGGAGAGAGGCTGAATGTATTTTGTCCTTGAGGACAAACAGCAATATCCTAGCAATAACTATAAACATTCTTCTCTTATCAATTCTCTCCTGAGTAGGAATCCAAAACATAGCTTCTTGCTAGCTATTTATGAAGAGAAGGGAAAAGGAAAAAAAAAAAATTAACTCTCCTCTGCTTAACCCACGACATTAGGTGAGTAACAGGGAAAAACAATCCTGATCTGATGGAGATATAGCTAGCTTCTCTAGCACGAGTTTTTTCACTTGTATTCCCCGTGCAACCAGTTATTTGCCAGGTTATCATTTTCAAGACTCACTCATTTCAAGGTATGACAAAGTTATGCAACTTGCTGATCATGAGATACTGGAAATACAACAGAGGAAAGACAGAATAACAGTTTATACCAACTAGAGGTTTCTATCATTGCTTTCCAGCTTTGTCTCCTTTGTGAACGATGTGATCACTTACCTGTCTTGCTCTGGTTATCCTGGCTCAGTAAAAGGGGAAAGAGGACAGCAAGAATGTCCTCAATTGAGAGCTATGCTCTTCCAAGCAGGTGGCCAGGAGAATGGAATAGCAGTATCAAACACAGTGTGGTACGGTGAGAGATTTTCCTTTTCCATTGCTGTCTATGAACTAAGGAGGAACATCTCCAGTACCTGCTACAGTCGCTACACTTTCTTACCAAAAATAAAATGGGTGTGTTTCTTCTTCAAAACTAGAAAAAAAATCTGCAGAGGCAGGTGTGGATGATTTTCTTGTACGATTCTCTTTCTAAAATAGTGGAGGAAGCTTTGTTGAGAGGTTTGCCAGAGCTCATCTGAGAGAGGAGGGCTGAGGGTCTGGAGAATTAATACAAGGAAACAGATTGTCCCCTACAAGTGTACTGATAAACAATGTAATTATAACTGGCAGTAGGCTCATTTCCTTTTTTTTTTTGGTGTGTGGGTTACAGCTATTTTGCATGGCACCAATCCCGCTGATGCTACAGCCAGCCCATCTTCTGAACGACGGTGAGACAGGGGGGTTTAAAGTTAAAAAGGGATCAAAGAATAACTAATTCAGAATGGGTGTTCAGACAATATATGATTAATGTTTGCCGTGCTTGCAAAGACAGGATAAGAGGATCAAAGTTGTGATGACAGGGGAGGAACTGCTAACCCAACCGAGAGGAGAGAGAATACAACACCTGCAAGGCCATGGAGATAGGGAGGACTGCTTGGGCCTCCAAACAAGTTGGGAACCAGCCTGGTTCTTTGCACTGAGACCAAGAGACCAGGAGGTGAGAAGTTCAACTCCGATGAAGACTCATTACTTCATCCTGTTGACCACCCTACGACCACCAGGGAGCACTACACAGGCGCAGAAGGACTCTAGCTAATTATAACACAAAGTGGGGCTAGGCAATTAATATGAATGAATGGATTACGAAACTTAATGCATATGCAACATTTTGGGGAATAAATAGAGGGATAGGTTTTGCGAAAAGGCGTGCATGACTTTGGTAGAGCTATCCCCCATGCGCCTCAGCACTGAATAAACTACATACCTACTTTATAACTTTCACGAGTTGTGGAGTTTTTCCACTTCAAAGGGACAATTAACACTTGCGCTGCTTGGGGTACTTCCTGTAGAGGACAAGCAACACCTTGCTACAACAATTCATCTCCCGCAGCCAGGGTTCCCACACGCCAATGCAAGTGGGTTTATGGCCTCACAAGCTACTCAGAAACAAAGCAAACAAGAGGCACAGGGCACAGCTCTCAGTTTAAAGTACTAACACTTGAGAGCTTATTTTTGCAACCAGACTAAACCAATGCACTGCACTCTTCAAAGGTGTGAGTCATCTGAAAGGAGCTGATATAGGAGAGCTTGAAACACAGACTACCCATCATGAATCACATGTGCTGCAGACTACCCATCATGAATCACATGTGCTGCAAAGGGTTTATGTCAAGGCCAGAGCCCGACAGATACTTTTTCCCCAAGCATCTGCCACGAACATGGATAGAGTCTATCTTCTTCCACTTCTGAAGCTGTGCTTTATGTATTTGAGAACAGACACAGTAAGAATAGAGCCTGGTTTTCAGTGGGGTACAGTACACATAGCCAGATACATCTGCACACCTACCCCTGCACACTGATCCTCTGCAGCATGGCCAGAGCAGCTTCTGTTACAGACAGCTCTGACATGAACACCCTCAGCCTAAAACTAAACAGCTTTGACTGAGCAAGATGTAGCATCTAGAACAGAACACCAGCCTACAGGTTCACTGCCAAAAGGCTTCCACATAATGAAATACATTTCATTATGAATGGCAACATTTGAAGTGCTGCATTTCCACGGCTTACTTAATTTGTTATAAATCCCAGTTGAAGTTATACAGGCCATCAGCACTCTGCAATCCCATATAACATTTACATTAATTTTAATAGTTTAATTTCTCAATCATCTAATTTATAATAGGCTATACATGAGGGGCTATCCTAGGTATAACCCAATTATCTACTCAGCTTCTCCAAAACTTTTTGAACAATGGTCTAGGTTATTTCCAGTGTACACAGGATACAACAGCACTTAAAATGTGATTTTTCCATGCACAATGCTAACTTGTAGAAGTCAAGGTCTGAACTTACAAGCCTTACAGGCACAAGCAGCTCATATCCTCAGAAAAGCCCGATTTTTAGTGAAATGACAGTTTTCAGGATGAGATCAGATTCTAGCTTATTAAAAGCACATTATGAAATTCTTACAAGCATAAAAAAAAACCCCTATACCCCCCACTCTTCTCCAACCAAGCTAATTTTGAAGTTTCTACATATAAGTTATTCCATTACAATACCTTTTCTCCTGACAGTTTGCCTGCCACTCTCATTTTCTTTCTCCTGTGCTTCTCAGTCAAAAGCACAGAAAGGACAAGGACAACAAGCTTAAAAAGAAACCGAACTAGATACTTTGGAGAGTTTTTGTTGGTAGTACTTCACATTGATGATTTGAGAAATGTGGGTGCCTGTCAGTGGACTGCTCAGCTGTAATTTAAGTACTCATTTAGGTGACTCATTTACCCAAAGTGGGAGTTAGATGCTGAGCTGAGCACTAGGTAAGTGGCCATGTATACTAGGAAGGGATGGAGAATGGAAACAAATTAGATAATTCACTGCTGAAACAGGAGGTGACATTTGGACTAAGGAGCCTTCTACACATTCATTTCAGAAATCTAATCCCCCGTTGAGCTGTATGAGGAGGGAAAGCCATCCACAGGGAGGAAGTTTTGCAAAGCTCTGAAAGAGAAGTGCCACGCAGCTGCACTCACTGTAGAGCCTTCCCACAGGCAGAAGAAAAGAGTGACAAATTGCTCATAAGAGGAGACACTGGTGTCACAGATGGACACTGCAGGGTGTAAAGAGGACTCTGAAGCTGTCACACCGTTCATCTATAAAGGCATCTAAACTAGATACTCTAAGGCAGACACCTCTCTTTGCAGACCACACAGCCGACTTGGGCTCCTAAGTGGTCAATGTCACATTTAAGCTCTGAAGCAGCCTCTGTGAATTCCCCCTTTCCCATCACCTAGCACAGGCTCTGATGCAGGATGAAGGTAGTATTGAGATAGAATTAACAATTTCCTACCAGTTAGGATAGGGTTGGGAGTGGAGAGGAGCTTTACTTCCCACTTCTTTTAAATAACAGATAAATATATCAGTCACTTGACTTTTGTACATTTTCCCAATATTTCAGAAAAGATGGCCGCTTGGAACTGCTCAAAGAGCCTACATCCAACTTACCACTTCTCTCTCTCATGTCTGTGTGTGTATAGATATATGTGTGTGTATATATAGATTTTCTTTAATTAACAAAAAGATAAACAAAACCACTCTCTTCCCCACCCCCAGCCCTCACGTCCCCTTCAAGCATACTCACGGCTCCAGAGGGAGTAGGCAAGGCGACAGTTTACTCGTCGATAAAACTGCTTGTTTATGGGCCAGAGGATTAGCGTGCATAGTTGAATGAAGTTAATGATCAGTCCACTCACAACAAAGACGAACCCAATGAGGAGGTGAACTACGAACTGGGTCTTCAGAAAGGCAATGAAGCCCATGATAACCACTCAGAAGCGCGTGCAAGGGCCGTCACTCAGAACAACTGTCCTGAAAGAAAGAAAAAAAAAGAATCAAATGGAGACTGGATTTACAAGCCCTGAGGAAGGGCAAAGTGGGAGCCCTGAAACAGTCCATACCACTTCAGTTAACAGGAACCCAACCCAATAAACACTCTGCTCTCCAAGCCTGCCTCATTCAGGTCTTCATACAGTAAACTGTTGATGATGCAAATCACTTCCAAAAATAGGAAGGAATCATTATTTGCAATTTACAGCCCACCAAGAAGATTACTGTTTGCTGAAGATGAAACTCACACCTCTCTTCAAACAAAGATCATATAAATTGGACTTAATGCTGGGAGGAACACAGAGCCCTGCACTACACAGCAAAGCAGTCAAGCGCCGACCGGTAAACAAGCTGCACCGTGACTGCTGTACCTTCAGGGGCTGATGTTCCTGACCTGCAACAGGAGCCTCAGTCCCCTGCACCCAGTAAATGGCATGCCGAGCCTCTGAAGCTGCATCAAGGAACGGGTGCCTTCTTGGCCTGCCTTCAAAGCCACCACTCTGTACACACTTCTCCCAGACAAGCACTAAGCAAGGGCTGCCTGGGGCTAGAGAGACTGTTATGTGTTCGCTTTTAGAAGAGTACAGCAGCCCATCTGGGGAGCAGGCTCTTCACCCTGCAGCAAATTTCAGGATGAAAAGAGCAGGGCTGGTCACACAGAGTATCAGTTGGGCCAATGCTAAGGCATGGAAATGGAAATTACATATTCCCACATCCAAAAACCATGCTGGAGCAAGTTTTGTAACTTCTCGCTTTGTCAAGGCACAGTTCCATGATCAAGTATATCAGTTAGCGTGTGGGGGGAAAAATAAAGCAAAATAATAGAAAAACCTCAGGCTATGTAGCAGTACAAACTTGAACTGGAAAGGGCTTTGGCACAGAATCCTGATTGCACCGAATTAGCCAGAGCACCTAACCTGGAGCCCATGCCATATTTATAACTGGTGGAGAAAGATGGGTGATGGCCAAAGCAGCAAAAAGTCATAGTAGCTTAGACAGACAAGTCTGATTCAATATAAATCCTGCCAGTACAAAGTTAACCCAACAAAATGTATTTAACAAGCCACCACACTGAGTTTATTCCAAACCCTGTATTATCTGGCACTGCCTTTTCTGACCTGCTGGCTATTAGAAGGCCTACAACTAGGCCAACCAGGCCGTCAAACCACAGCCTCCATATCTCACACAAAAAATAAAAGCATGACCCTAATTTTCTGCCACAGCCAAATATGCTCTGTCTTTGCAAGCACTGCAAATGACCAGAACAGCCAGCAGATGGTAACAAATACTTTTGACAAGTCAAGCATCCGAAAGCGATGCATAAGTTCCCAATGCTGGAAAATAAAGTACCTGCCAGCTGTGAGGAACGAAACCATTTTCTTTTGCCACCTGCTTAAAGTGTGGTGCTATTTATAAAACTCAACAGCAATTTTACTTGTGAAATCTTGTTTTCTGCCGTTTCTTCTACTAATCAGGTACTGCCTTTCAAGGCACAGAGTGTCTAGCTTTTGCACAATTAAAATCTATTTGCATCATCAGTAATCTATCCACTTCAGAAGCACATTACAGAGAAAAGAAAAAAAAAAAAGGTCTGTTTCAGTAGAGCCACTATTGTGCCTACCACAGAAAGCAAAGCAAAGCAATTTGAATTAGCCAATACTGAACCTTTGATGAATAATTTAAATTCTCCCAATGGTTTCCTGTAAGAATGGAAAAAGCATTTCTTCCACTAATAAATTAATTTAAGAACAGCTGTTGGGAAGCAGAGACTTGTGTTTAAGAAGAAACAAGTACGGCTTTCCTTCCTCTGCCCTCCCCAAAGAGTTGCAGGGTACAGTTGTCTCATACAGCCAAAACACTGCACCAGCGTTCACACGTACCATATGGGAGGTAGCCATGCCATTCGGGGTTTGAATCCCTAACACAGCAACGGCCTTATTTATCTATTCCACTGGCATGTTCTTCAACTCACTGTATTAGTTACTACCAAACACTAAACACCATGTTCTTCACTTCCAAGATCAGAGTCATTCTCTTCATCTGGTTTCTCTAAAAAAACAGTTCAAACAAACCAGAAAAGAACAATAACTTCCCCCTCCCCACCTTATTTCTTTAATCCCTGCTTGCCTTCTGTACAGCCACATGCAATCAGCTTTGCTGATGACTGTATCTATCACAGGCAGTATACCAGTACTTACTGCCTTTCAATGCATAGCTTGGCCCCTTCCAGAAAGAGCACAAAGCACACACAAACAGCACGAGGAAGAATAGAAATGTCAAGTACTATCCTCAAATAAAAAGGTTTGCCTCCACTTCCATAGCCGCTTTGCTCTGAGCAAAGTCTAGGGCACTCTGGTATTTGACCCTTACATTAAAGGCGTCGCCGTATTACAGACCCAAAAGGATGCATCACTTGTTACCAACCAGAAAACTGGTTGCAGTTGCTGCTTCTCCAGCTTTGTTACTTGTGGAAAACAGGATTTATCACCCTTCTGCCTCGTGCAACTGCACGCCAGTGCATCTGGGGACTGTGAGTCTTACCAATATTGCTACAGGGTAAAGAGAACAGTACCCAAAGCATAGCTGGTTCCTCTCTGGCACCTTTCGAGGACCAATTGCTCCTTAAAGCACTGCTGGTTTACTTGCACTTCCTCTTAAAATGGACAGCGATCAACTGAAAAATGAGTCAGTCTTGTTGTCTGATCCTTCCAGCTTCAATGCTGGATTCAGAACCTGCCAGTGTCCCTTTTCCCAGTCCCTCACTTAATTGTATTCGACTTTTAAGATAATCAGAAATTAATCTTAACACAGGAATTCTTTACTTTTCTGCATTCCTGCCCATGTAGGATAGCCAGGCAATTCAGGGACAGGCCAACAGGCAAAGGGTGGTCAGCAGCTGTTTTGTTGAATCCCACGGTCAGACTGGGGAGAGGATGGGAAAATCAGTATTTGCTGGAATGAGGAGAACCAACACTTCTGCATTTGACACATACATTAAGATCAGCTAGTGTCCTGGTTTCAGCTGAGACAGAGTTAACTTTCTTCACAGTAGCTAGTGTGAGGCTATGTTTTGGATTTGTGCTGAGAAGAAGGCTGATAACATACTGATGTTTATAGGTGCTGCCAGGACAGTCAAGGACTTTTCAGCTTCTCTGCTGTGCCAGTGTCTGCAGGTGCAGAAGCTGGGAAGGAGCACAGCCCCAATTACTAGACTAGGATTCAAACTTAGGTTTAGGATTGAGACCCAAATTGGGCAATGGTATATTCCATATCATGGGCATCATGCCCAGTATAGGCGAGGCTCTGCCCAGAAGTGCTCTCTCTTTACTCCAGGTTGTCTCCCTCTGGGTCACTGCTCTCTCAGGGTCCTATTGGTCTCTCAGACACTTGGGCTCTTATCTCTGTTCCAGGATTGTGGTTTTGAGACTCCCCCTGCTCTGGGATTGCTAACCAGAAGAGGCTGAGCCTTGGTCATTGGGTGGCGAGCAATGACAGAGACAGCGTGATTGCATCAGCCTCATTTCATTAAGAAAGCAGGTTGAAAAAACAGATACACAACGTGCGCTAAGCACGTTATAGCCATTTCATTAAACATCTAGTTCTTTATGAACTCAAAATTAAAAATTAAGTCATTAATCATTCTCTAATACAGTATTTCCAGTTTGAACTCCAGGTTTAGATTAGTTTATTGCTATCATGTGTTTACAACTATTCTGAAGTTCATACGGTTTGCATGAATATGAGCATGAAATTAGAAGCTGGTCCACTGATTCTAATATTCCAGGCCACTGAAAATTAATGTCTTTGACAACAACAAAAACTGCCGCAGCCGGTACCTACACCTCTAGTCTTTTGCCTTCAGTTTTTCTGAGCATGCTGTTGCCATTTTCCAGCTGCTTACATTCTACCATACCGTATTTATCTCCACTTACAAAACCAGTTACAGACATCTTTTGCTCTGAATGTGTTGCCCCCATCCTGAATTCTGGTATTTTACCTACCTTGTAACATTTTTGCTAGTTGAGGAATTGAGTGAAACCCTTACAATACTGAATTCTTCCTTTTATCATCATATTTTAAAAGACTCTGTTTTTCAGATTGATCTTTGTAAGCCTCCTTGATATCGGTATAAACTTGGCAAACCCTGTCTATGAAGAAAGGCTAATAAAGTTGCAGGTTAGAAGCAGTACAAAAAGGCATATTGTTGGCCATGTCTCATCAAGATTTTCCTCACGATTTTTCAGAATTCTACAAACTCTGCTCACTGAAAACACACAAGGAAAATTAGAAACTTTTTTTTTATTCAAAGTGAGAACCGTCTGTCCCATGAGCTGCTTCATGTGCTACAAAGAGTAGCAGTCAGGAGCTGAACAAAACACCTCTTCTCAGCACACTTTCTACTCTCCAGATTTCTGTGATGACCCGACCCAGGTGACTTCTCTTTTAAAAGCAGCTAGGAAAGTCACTGGAATAAGCGTCTTTTCCCTCACCTCCCCTTATGTGACCCGAAAACCCAAGAATACTAACTAGCTACCCAACAGTCGAGGCAGAGATGTGAAGGAAAGCTTTCAACGCCTCTGTGTATAACTGTTTGGTGCATAAACAGAAGTACAAGTCCCAGTCTGGTTATTCTAGCATCCCTCAGAAACACTACATTGCCACAGGGGCAGCAGATTATTTTCTTGGACATTTCTGGGACATGCCACACAAAAATATGTTGATCGTCTTATGAGTTGCATTCAATGCTTAGAAGTAATTACCTCAGTTACACCTAAGAAATGTTTTTTCCTTGTGGAATATGCAATACTTTTCTAGCTAAAAGACAAAAGTGTGATGGCTATCCAGCTTTTAGAAGTGTAATGATACATTTCATAGCAAGTATCTCTGATACAGGAAAATATTCTGGAACAAAGTAGGTAACCAATATGGGCTTCCACTCCCTGCACTGTACCACATCTCTTTCTGGGATGAGGAATTCGGGAGCCTGACTCGTGTGATGCAGAAGCCGTATAAAACCAACAGAGTATTTACCCAGGGCTTTGCCCCAGACTTCAAAAAAGCAACCCAAGGTTCCTGCCCATTTGCCATGGCACCACTAAAACCAGTTTCCACTCAGGCCTGATTTATTTTAGAAGTACAGTTTTAGAAGAACCACTGGCAACCACAGCTGTCTAAGTAGGCTAGAAAACATAGCTTAGATCAACACCAGTAGAGCTAATAAGCAAATGAAAGGAAATAAGGTATAACAAGAGTTTTGGTATCCATTTTAACAGTCTGTACTAAGGATTCTCAAGATATGATGTAAAAATAGACAACTGTTCAGTCACATCCCACACAGCATTATAAACTATAGACCTTTTAAACCCAAGCATGACAGGAAGATTGTCTTAGTTTCTCACACAATACAGGTCTAATTTCCCTGCATGTCCCTCAGTGAAATGCAAGGCTGATTCAGAGTTCATTAAAAATCCTGCTTGTCATGAATTTCTAAAATTGAAGTGTATAGAAGAGGACCTTAAGCCCAACTTAGGTCACAAAGATGCAAATTTATTTCTGAGTTGTGAGAACTAGGAACATGATCTCAAAAAGAAAAAATGTTACTGAGTTGCCATCACAAAATTAGATGAGAACTTATTCCTTGAAATTCTGTCAACCTTGACTTTGAAACAGCACCACAGCCCGTTTCTAGAAAAGGTCAAGAGTAAAAGATTATCATCACTATCTGTCTGAAATATATTCATTATTTTGGTCTTGTTCTAAAGTCCATTAAATCATAGAAACTTACACTAATGTCAATAGGTTTGGCTCAGTTTCTGTAGAGTTTTTTGATAAAATTAGTCTATTTCCATAAAATAGAAAGCCTTTTGCTTGACTCCTCATTCCAATGAGATGCTGATGCTTCAAGGTTAAAAAACAAAAAACAAACAAAACTGTGCACATTGCTCTGACACTCATCATCATTTAACAGGCATGCAGAATGAGAGGTACTGAAGAAGCTGTTTCATTTTCTTCTACCACAGGTAAATTGTAGGCATTAACTCCAGGCATGATGTGATGGTCACTCAGAACAAAGACAACCATATGAGAAGCACACATCCTTAACAGAAACACTAGTCCCTGTTCATGCCTCCTCCACTCTATATAAATCTTTGATTTTATTATTACGAGGCTGTAAGTTTACCAGTTAAACTTTAGGAGAGAGCAGGTTACAAAATTAAATGCATAGTTTCCACGTATCAGCAAGCCCCACTGGGGAGTGACCATAGAAAGTCACCCCTTCACCCCATAAATGCCGTGTTAGGGCTCGTCCCCACTGTGGGGAGGCCTTTATGTGCTCAGAGCACCTCCTGCCACAGCAACACCTGCCCCCCCCACTGCCCTGTGAACGACAGGACTTCAGTCCCAGTGCTTCTTCCTGCAATTGAAATGTGGGGCAGCTTCCTATCAACATATGTGTTGCACTAAAAAAAAAACAAAACAACTTGTTTAACTTGTATTTCGTAGATAGAAGAGGACAGAATATATAAAACAAAGCAAAGAAAAAACATTCAAACACCTCTATGGAACCAGAAGGGGATAAACTAGCTCTTGACACTACATATCACTGGACCCGAGGGGCAGTTTTCCCTCTTCCCCACCCTAAATGAAGTGTTTCTGACATGACTAAGCCTCCTCACCAGGTGCAGAGAGCACTGTGCTTATGCCTCTGCTAGAGATGAAATATATTTCTAACTTGTTGCTACAATATTACAGCTGAAAACACAAGCATTATTAAAACGACTATTTTCCAAATTTAGTTTTGACCGTTTCCTTTTATCATAATCAACACATGCAAAAAAAAGAGAGCAAGTGTGCACAAATTCAATTTCTTCTCAGCATTCACACTCAGTTAACTTGGCCTCTATTTAAACAAATGGATCAGATAACCAAAATGGATCCCAACTTGTTTAGAAGTCTGCCCGGCTGCAAGGCAACCAACACAAGGAAGCAGAGGTGTCTGAGAAACCTGCAAGCATCTCTATCAACAAAGAGAACGATGGCATTTTCACAAGGATTTTCTGTTCACAACAGGGAAACTAGAGAGATTCTGTCATGAGTTCACTGGGTAAAATCAGCCCAGAGAACTTTTGTGTCATGGCTGATTATCACTGAACTAGGCTGACATCAGTTTTTCCATAGAACAGCCTCACCATACTTGCAAGGCACCGCAGGATTCTCCATTGAGCTTCCCAGTGAAGGAATCCCACTACTTCAAAACCTGGTTGTACATGTGTGTAACTTGGTTTTATTTCAGGATGACAAACATTGCCTTATGGTTCAGTAAACTTAGAACATTTTCTATTATGATATGTCATTTACAACTACTTGTAGGTGTTTTTGTGCTGTTTCTCCCCTGTATACACGCATACCATTTGTCATTGTTCGGTCTGCAGTCTAGCACTTTTGCTTCAGTATAAACAATACGTACAGTTAATTTTTCCCAAAGCTATAATTACAAAACTTTAACTGCATATTAAATTAGATTAGATAATAATTTGCAAGTTCCGCAAGTTTGACTCATTTCTCATAGATACAGAAGGGTTTTGTGGATATATGCATATTTACAGAAACTTGGGAGAGCCCACGTAGAACTCAGCCTTAATAAACCTTGTCCTAAACTTGAGTATTACAGATTACAAATATTTACCCAGCTGCAAGCATTTGAGCTCAAGTTCTTTCTTTGACCTACTTGCTACCAAAAGAAAAAAAAAAAAACCCTGTAACTTATCTTGTTTTACATGACATACAATTAGCCTCATTTTGAAAACCAGAGGTAGGTAGGCACACATAACTCCTGGTCTCATCTTTAATAGAAAGGGGAAAATTCATCAGTTAGGGGCAAAAAAGAAGAGCTTTTGTATTCTGGTCTCCTGAACCAGAAAGAAATTGCATTTGAGTAAACCTTACCGCAGAAGAGCTAAGCTAAACTGCAAGTTAATGTGCACATTTTAATGCCCCAGCTTCTCCATTAAAGGGTGCCAGTAACCCAAGAACACAACGGTTGTTCCACACCCCTCCCCAGTGCTGACTGCTCTTCCTGGGGGCTATACAGGGCTGTGTGTTTGCCTTTCTTTGCAGCACTACAGACGTCAACCTCTCAAACACTACCTCCCTGATGCAGCCATGCTCAATGTGAGCCACTGACACAGGGCAAGAGGGAGCTGTGTTCCCAGCAGCCTGCTGGCACAGCAAGATGCAGCAGGAACGGATCTCCCTGGCTCTCATGCAGAGGGGGAGAAGATAAGCAAGGCAGCAATTTGAAAGAAAAAAGATAGAACCAGGGGAAAACACCAGCCCATAGCAAGACATTTTACGCTGAAACGCGTAAGTTAGAACACTGTTGTATTCTATATATTTTAAGAAATAAATAGGAACAATTATCCCATTTTGCAAATTCCTCATCCCTCCAGACAGACAGTTAAACGTGACTCAATGAGAAATGGCTGTCAAACACCTTCTACTAGTCTTGCTCCTTCTCTTGGGAGCTTGTAAACCTCCTGCCTGCCCTTTCTGTTTGTTTGGGGGCAGAGTGCTAAACCTTGCTAGCTTCCCAGTTCTCGGTTCCTTCCTTCACATTATATTCTCATTTTTTTGTTATATACCCTGGCAACTTTCTGGCCCTGTGCAAGGGTCCTGCTGTGTCCCACAGCAGATTTGTGCCATTGAACCATTGTGCACAGCATTACAGGCGTCACCTGCCCGTCTGGTATTCAGTTTGTACATCAACATCAAATTCTGAAAAATGCTGTCAAGTTACCAGCTTGCACAGGTTTTGAGAGCAAAAGCAGGCTGGGAGAAGCACTTGGACAACTTGACACACTCCAGCAGGTCTAATATGTCCACTCCAGTTCTCTAAAGGAGAGCCAAATATCCTCTGCAGTTTCAAAGTGCAACAGCAGTGTGGCCTGCCCAATTTCAAGTGTGGCAGATGATGGGCAATACTAGGATGCGATACCTGCCAAGCAGTACTGGGATGCTCTTGGTGCTAAATGCTCCCTTTCTTTCCCCAACCAGGTTCACTCATCAGTGATATCTAAGAAAGGGCTTCAGCAGCACCTTCAGTAAACACTCCGCATTTACTTACTTCTATGTGGGAGGGAAGGGATACATGTGAGAGCCAACACCTTGATGGAAGTTACTGCACAGCCCAGCAGCAGCTCACACATCATTTAACCATCGCACTTGCAATGAACGAAACTGCCACCAGCACCACAAGGTATTTAAGCAGTTTTGAATGCTCATCATGAAAAACAAGCCAGCAAACCTCTAAGAACCACAGTATCTGCGTGCTTCTGACTTACTCCCAAAGTTACATTGCAGGCATGGGAAATCTCCTTAATGACAACATACAGCTTCAGGATGTTGCAGGCACAAAGCACATCCCCATAGGCACCCATCGACTGCCTGCTTGCTTGCGTTGCTCATGCTCTCTGCCACTGCCTAAGCCGTGACTGACCAGTTTGCATGTAGCACCACACTGATATGGCTTTAAGGTTTCTGGGCCTCAGCTGGCCAAAGCTGGGGCTGGGCAGAGGGGCAACAGCCTCCAGCTGCCCACAGAATACCCCCACCGCCACCTCTTCTTTAAGCCTTGTGAGGAGCTGAGAGCCTCCCTCTCTCACAAAAGGGAAAGGATATAAAATACTCCTCCACTATGCAGCAGGGCAATTAAGTGGCTGAAAATATGCATGACCACTCCTGTGTCTGGGGCTGGAAAATGTTCATTTTCCTCATGACAGAGGACCTCCGACCTCCAGGCAGGGGAACAGGAAGCAACATGCTTCTCCCTGGAAGGAGGAAGATAGAGGGAATGACCTGTTTTAATCAGGTTTATGGCTCATACCGTGGATGTGAATGGGTTAGCACCATAATGACACCCCCAAACAATGCCAACACTCCTCAGCTACCAGCTGGTCTCAGTATGGTAGGGTAAAATTCCACACAGGCATGGTTTTGAAAATCACTTTGCTTACATGTATTTTATATATATATAAATTATAAATACATATAAAATACATAACCAAATACAAATACATAAAAATAACTTACATTATTATATAACTTGCACAGGACATACCAGCAATGTTCAGAATAGCAGTTGTAGGCCCGATAGAATTTAATTTTAACCCAGTAGTTATGCTAGTATTTGGAAAGAAATGATCTGTAGAAAACTAGCTTTATAACCAGAGAAAGGGTGGGAACTGGAAGCCAAGAGACTCCACGATTTGACAATGTCAAAAGGCTGTGGTGGCCATAATTAACGTCCTTCCCAAATCAGCTCATTATTTATTCCATCTCACTGCAGTTTACACACCTATGCAATTGCTAGGTGTGTGATCCCACAGATACTCTGACAGGCATGAACCCTCTTTTTTTCAGGAGATGTGTCAAGAATATAAAGTCTCTTCCCCATCTACAAAAGTGATTGATGTCAGTTGAATTTTTCTTGTTAAACCAAGACATAGATTATCAAATACAGAGTAATACTAAAGTTAAAATTAACAGTTTACATATGGTCTTTCTGAAAAGGACAAAAAGTAATTATACCTAGCTCTTAATGGGCATTGAATCGATTCTTGCCTTGCATTTAACTTCACAAAGGCTACGGAAAATGTATCTGTGATCTTCTGTTTCTCCTACTTTTATTCTCTCTGTAGCTTACTGTTATTGCTTCACAAACACCCTGAATATTGGGGGGAGTGACTGTTCCACTCCCCCAAGCCTGGTGCTGACACAGCTCTCACGGCTGTGACTGGCCAGAAGTGTCTCGGAGAGCAGGGGGTAAAGCGCAGAAGCCTGCCTTGCACCCAAGCCGAACCCAGCCTCAGCCCTACAAAATCCCCCTCCAGTTTTTGTGAAGGTGGGCAAAAGCAACAACATACGTACATATTGTGAGACAGAAATACAAGCCCGGTTTTTAGTCTGATTTTGAAATAATAATATTTTAAAAAATTAAACACACTCCAGTTGCTTAAAATTATGAAAGAAGGCTGAGACCAAAACTTACTATATCATCTATTACAAATATGTAACAAACCACAGAAATTGCTGAAGCTATAAATTGTGTCAGTGAGTCCTCAATATAGCTGAAAAAGTGGCACTTTATATTATAATTTTGAAGAGCTCAGGATTTTTGCCCCACCTGACTAGAGGTCAAGTCAAGATTTAACCACCAAGAAATCACATTCTGCATCTAGCAGTTCTATTCTTTTCAGCCCTTTCCATGGAGCAAATGCTGATACTGACATTTTCCCCTCAAATGTAAGCATTTTCAATTCCTCTTGTGCAGAAAGAATGTTTGCCTTAATTACTTCTGGCTTTGATAGAGCTAGCAGGTGTAGCGAGACTATTTTCTTCATTTCGACTAGTTCATTCAAAGTTGAAAACCCAACTGGGAGTTGAAAAAGGAAAGAGCTTCTCACAGTCTCCAAATAAAAAATAGCTGGGAGAAAATGAGGTTTCTGAATTTTAAACAGGGCCAGACTTTCCCTGGTACTTATGTCTTGTTTTTCCCCCATATAGTAGACTTCTGTTCTTAAAGCGAGAGTGTTCTGGCTATGGCTACTCCCTTTAGGGAGAATACTGTCCAGAGTGTATTTTCAGAGTAATTCAATAACCCTCCAAAGCCTCTCATTCCTTCTGAAGTTATAAAGCCAGACAGTCTGCCTGCACAGGGGAAAATTCCTTTTTATGAATACAAAAATCTGAAGTTACTACAATTATGGTTGGTACCTGTTGTGGTTTAAACCCAGCAGCAACTAAATACCAGGCAGCCACTCGCTCACCCTCCCTGCTGCCAGGGATGGGGGAGAGAATTAAAGGGGTAAAGAGACAGGAGACTCGTGCATACAGACAAGAACTATTCAATAATTAACATACAATCAAGACAAAAAATAATGATGATAATAATTATAACATAAATATTAATAATAAACAAATAGAAAAATGAGTGATAGCACAACTGCTTGCCACCCAATGACCAAGGCTCAGCCCATTCCCTGGTAATGATCCCAGAGCAGGGAGAGTCCCAAAACCGCAATCCCAGAAAAGAGAGAAGAGTCCGAGTGTCTAAGCGCTTCCTGATAGAGCCTCATTATACACTAGGCACGATGGGCATGATATGAAATACATTGTTGGATAATTTCTGTCTCAATCCCAAACCTAAATTTGAATCCTAAGCCAGTAATTGTGGGCCATGCACCTGCATACTCAAAAAGCCTGAGAAGCTGAGAAGTCCTTGACTTAATTAAACATTGTTTAGCAATAACTACACACATCAGTGTATTATAAACCTTCTGAGCACAAATCCAAAATATAGCTTCACACTAGTTACTATGAAGAAAGTTAACTCTGTCCCAGCCATAACCAGGACAGTGCCATACAACAGATTTGGTCAGATTTATGTCTGGATGCTGATAGCAACACTTTTTAAGCATTAAATGAACACTACAGGGAAAACACTAACAAATATTTAAAGAGTAACACACTTAGATGGTTTGTCATCACCTTGACTCCTACTTCCTAACTTGAAATTAACATCTACTTTGCATCTGGTAATTAAGTCTCTCATTATGTCCCAAACTCTGAAGTTTAATCAGGTTAAAAAAGTTTTTTGTTGTTTTTTAAAAAAAATGTTAAAATATAACTATTTCAGTGAGAGACTTCAGTATTTCTATATTTGGATGCAGAGATTTACAATTGACAGAAGATTTGCTGAAGCACCCTTTCCCGAATCACCTCCTCTGATTTGTACAATTCTTAAGTTGCTAAAAATTTCAGAGTGCCTCCACCCTCACTGATGAGAGAGGTACACTGACAGCAACTGGCCAGAGCATTAGCCAGCTAGTAGCTAGCTGAAATGGCAAATTACAAAGTAATTAGCCACAGTAAGGTACCTCTTTAAAATACTTTAATATTTTTTTCCTCAATATAGCTGAAAAAGTGGGACTTTTATAATTTTGAAGAGCCAAAATATATTTCATAACACCAGTAATCCAGCAGTCTTCAGGGAACAGCAAATGGTGTAAAGAATACAAGCTAAGTATTTTCTAAAAAAGGCATCATTCAGAAAACATCATCTGCTTCCAGATTAGTGTATGGTTTCCTCAACAACAAAAGCGCAGGGCTCCCAGTTGTCCCTTGGAATAACTCCCCTGAATGGAGGGACATTTTCCAGAGTGAGCCATGCAACTGCAAAATGGAAAACCTGGCACATGGGACTGCCACAATTGTGGTCAACACTAAGTTCAGTCCAAGAACTGCACAGGGAGTGCACAAACCTCCCTCAGGACAGCAGCTTGCTATGGAGCTAATGGCAGGGAGGATGACCAAACCTCATTCGCAAGTGCTCAGGTAGCTAATACGAAGGGCAAGATAGCTGAAGAGCTTGAGAGACTTAGGTGGAGTACAGGAACAAAGCAGCACAGGGGAGCAGAGATCACTTCCAGACCATACTCCTCAGTGCAACCTGTATGTTTGGATTCACAATGCAAACAAGTCTTCCATCCATCACTCTCCACCTCCGTGACAGTATATCTAGTATGCTATTGCCCTCCACTCGCTACATGCAACTACGGGAGTTATTTATACGTCCGAAGAAATCCTAATCACTTTAATTTTTCCCCCACTTGATGAATCCATGGAGTAAAATGACAATCTGGTGTTTCTGACATCAATTTGATTGGTACTACCATGTCACACAGATATAGCTAATGTCACCACTACAACACTTTGATTTTTCAGGCAGGAGGAGCTTACTAATTGCCTGAAAAAGCACCCCTAAACTCTGCTATTTGTTTCTTAACTTGCTGGGAGCAGGAAGGAAGCTGCATCCACCACACGCGCAAACACGTCACACTGGTGCAGTGCTCTTCAGCTCTGCCCCATGCATCAGCTTCCCCCAACCAGATCCTCTACCCAGTGGATCTGCAAAGCAATTGCTCATCAATCCAAAAACTTCTCAGACACATCAAGAGGATAGTAAACCTAAAATATCCCTGACTTATCTTGCCTCCTTCTCCATGTAAACATCTATTTTCAGAAGTGTAGCTTCTATTATTGATCTCTTGAGAACAACAAAGGTTTTCTTTTTAATTCTCCCCTCGCTATGGCAATATATGTACCAACTAGAAAGATGGTCTGTTTACTGAAGTGCATTTGATGCTGTTCCTGAACACAAGATACAAAATTGTATCCAAATGTTTTGAGAGTTTTATTTTTACAGTAATTTCCCAAAAAACTCAATTTCTCATCAATATGTTGTCATTGCAAGCCACTTCCTCAGCTGTCTTTTCTGCTAAAAATTTTTTTGAACAAGGGCTATTATATTTTAAGAACAACTTTTCCTGACATTTCATTTTATACTATCATTTATAGTTAGTTTTTTTCCACAAAGCTTCTCCCTCTCCCCTGTGTTAATGCATTCTTGCTATCTACACTCTGATGGCATTTTTGTCATTTTACCTACTCCCATACACAGAGCCAATTAGTAACCTCAATCTTCCCCTGGATGACAGTTCCTGCAAGCACTTTAGGATCTTTGCTACACATCTCAAAATTTCGCTTTCAGATTCTAGTTTTATAAATAAATTGGGCTGTGTGAAAGCTAACAGAATACATGCATGACAGTGACATGCAGAAAATAATCTCTGAACACCTACAGATGAACATGTATTTCAGCCTATAGGACAAGTGGGAGAAGGAGAGCAACCACGGCTTCCGAGAGCATCTTTTTCCCTGGCAGACTCCTAACAGAGGATGAGAGATCAGCTCTTCACATACCAAGACCAAATCATGGACACGTGCATATGGTTTGATTCTCTTTCCAAGGAAAAAGGCCACCAACAAAAAAAACCTATGGGCTCTTTCCAAGTTTACTTCAGTTTCAAGGCCACCAAACTTCAGATGTTTGCTTTGCATTGTGAACTGGCTTCTCCTGAGAAACAGCCTCCAGAAAAGGTGACATTTTATAGCTGTGGACATGGACCAACAAGAAGGCACGTCGGTTCCCGAAATTTTGGCTGTGATTATTAACCTTAGTACGAAGTCACCCTGGGATGTCACATCACAAAGCCCAACCACCGGCACAGCTTCTCTTGCCTGTGCACCACCTGACCAGATGCACTACCAGAATGCAGCCAGTGCAAAGGGAGACAGCACTGGATCCACCCCGCAGTCACCACGTGGGGCATGCAGACGGCAGCCATCACAGACAGACACCCTGTATTAGGGGCTCAAGTCCTGCCAGGGCACACACTCTCCCAGTGACAGCTCACCAGGGTCTAACTCAAAGAGCTCACACACAAGTGTTGGGAAGATCAAAAACTTCTCACCAACAGCCCTTTGCATTCCCAAAACTTCTGAAAGGAGTTAACAGCAAAGCCCACTCCACACCAAGGCTTCCTTTCTCTTTCCAGACACTAGAAGACAATGCTAATTTGTACTACTGTTAGCTGTATTAACAACACACACACAGTGGTTCAGCACCAGAACAAGTTGCCCAGAGAGGCTGAGGAAATTCCATCTTTGGACATTCTCAAAACCCAAGTGGACAAAGCCCAGAGCAGCCCCATCTATCTGTGAAATAAGGTCTGCTGAAAGTTGCCTCAAACTCAAACCGGCATGCTCCAGAGGTCCCACCCAACAATATTCTCCTACATTATCTATTTTTAAAATGAATGCTTGTAAAATTACAAACCCTCAATTACAATGTTCATAGAAAAAAGGATGCTGAGACAACATATTTGACCATGGGAAACCATTCCGAGACCTCTTTCTTCCCCGAAATGTCACCAAGTGAGCACTAGGAAGGTAGGCAATGCACTTTGAGCAATAATAATTAAGTCCAAACTGCCTGAGTTTTCACTCCACTTCCCAGGTGGTTTTTGCTGCCTGCAGTGAGCTTTATGTTGCCATGGCTACTCGTACAAGCATTTCACCCCTCCTTTAAAACTAATCACATCACAGCTGCAGTATAGACATGCCCTATCAGGTAACTCACCTACAGATTCATTTTTTCCTCTACCACCTCTGCAAATTTGATTTATAGCAAGTTCATCCTTCTTAAGACAGATGCAAGTTTAAGTATTACTTAGAACATTGGTTTTGCCACTCTTAATCTCTTCACCAGTATTAAAATGACGGGTCTCTCTCACTGTATCTTCCAAATTTCAGTGTGTTGAGTCACATCTCTTTCATATCACAGTCTGACATCATTTGTTTGCAAAGGGCATGCAAATCAGCCACTGGGGACCAAGTGCCTGGGGAACTGCATTTTGTACATCCCCAGTGAAATGGGAACAGTGCCTGCCCCTCTGGATGAGAGGTCTGCAGCAGAGCAACCACTGCAATGGGCATGATCAGCAAAGTCCCTGAAGTCAACTCTGTTTGTGTTCAGGAGTAACAAACAGTCTGTGCAGTGTTGACAGCTGCTCTTCCAGTCTTTCCTCTAGCCTTTAATATCTCATGTTTTTCGTAAGCTCTAACTTTGACCAGTTTATAGGAATCTCTATTTACTTAACGCATAATGACTGCTCCACAGAAGAGCTTGAGTAACCAGACACTTATCATTAGAAAGCAGCTGACAAGTAGTTCCAAATGGCTGTTTCCCTACAAACTTGTATTTTAGTGTTGACTGACACTTTTATAAGCTCACATCTGTGTAGAGACCTGGATATCAAACAACACCCAACTTTATGTCATAACATTTCCTTAAGGGGAGAGGCTCTTAACAGTTCCTTTCTCCTCTTCCCAGCTGCCTCCATGAAACTGATAGGATTACAGTTATTTTGGAGACACCATCACTGCCACCTGCCAGCCAAGCATGGCTGGAAGCTCCTCAGTGGGTTCAAAACTTACATCTGAGGAGAGGGACACAGATAAACATATCCGAACAGCACAACACCAAGTTTTATTTCCATACCGAAGCAGGCTGAAAATATGCCAAGCTCAACCTCTTCAAGTCATCAAATCTAAATACACAGCAATGCTATATTCACCTGGATAAACTCATGGTTTATGCACATGGGCACGGTCACAAAATTCTTTGGGTAATGAGTTTTTAAGATATTCAAGACTTTCATGTTTTCAGATCCATGAGCAGCAGCCACAGCACAGAAACAACCTCCCAATGTCCACCTTGAGAACACTGCCCAAAGCTTCCACTGCTCTGCAGATTCATGATTTATTTGAACACTCTACACTCTTAAAATTGCATGGTTTGGTGCTATGGGTGTGTTAGGAAGACATGGGCTGTTTTAATCTCAAGGCACTTATCTCATAGACAATTACCTAGTCAATGCAGGACACCTATCTTCTCAGTGCTTCACTTTAAGCTGCCTAAATAAAGCAGCAGAGCATACAGTGGCTTTTACACAAATGTGGTTATATTTCAAGCACAGCAGCCCATAGATTACGGGCACATTATCCACAGATAATAGATGTTATATGGAAATATACCACGTCATGCTTTGTGTGTTGAGTGATAATCTGTACAAATGCACCCAGAAAACTGAACTGCTCCTCTACCAGGCTTGGGCCCGTTCTTCCTCAGCCTCCTTCCCTCATGGTGGCGCAGACAGTGGCACTCCACAGGCCTGACAGAGAACGTGTCAGTCAACACATAATGCCCCTCTCTCCCCCGCCATTTTGAGAAAAACATCAGTGAAGCGGACTAGCATTTAGATATGTGACTAATATACTAATTATAAATAAGATGTATTTTTCAAATCTCTGTCCCAAGAGTCCCCCACCTGTGAGAGGGCCCCCTCTCCACCACTTGGCCAGCAGGGCCCCCAGTGGAGCAGTGTTCTTTAATACTCTTTGTCTGCTCTGCTGCTCCCCTCAGGTCTGGGGAACTGGTGCAGTAGCGCTGATGGATGACCTGGCTACTCATTTTCGCCTATTTATCTCCCTTGGAAGTCAATCTTTCTTTAAAACAGTATTTTAATAGACAGTCACTACGCAGTCTTTCACTGTGCTACTCTCTGAAGAAAAACACAAACCAAGCACTAACTTGACAGGAGCAGGGCTTAAAGCTCATGCTCAGCCAGTTTAGCGTTTACACTGCAGCAGTTCCCAGAACACTTAACCATCCCCAGGGCCAACGGCATTGGGCTTGCCACCAACATGGAAATGATGTGCCCCCACTGTGTGCAAATCACCCCCCCAGCATATAAAACCTCTGTTACTGTGGTGGTCTCTCGCATATCTTTCATTGCTCCCTGAGCACCAGCCTTCACACCTGAGCAATGTTTTTGGGTTGGGTTTTTTTTGGTTTTTTTGGGGGGTGGGGGGGTGGGAGGAGGAAGCCGCCAGTAGGGGCAGGGGGTATGCTGCATTTCCTAGGTCTTTTCTCGAGTTGGTGGCGTTCTTGCATCAGATACGGAGCAGGGGAGCAAGTCCCAGGCCTGCAAGGTGCCACATAAATCCCAGAGAAACAAAGACCCTTTGCTTCCTTAGACAAATTCCTTAGAGAGTACAAACTAAATTTAGCCCAGAAGGTGATCAAAATACGTCCTGTCTAGCAAGCTAATAAGGGTGATCCAACCCAGTAGAAGCAAAAGATCACAGATGGAATTACAGAAAAAACGGGTTAATCTCTCAATATGCAAAGTTGATTCCCTGCTGAACTGGTGATCTCTGATCTTAATCACCCCAGCTCTGTCTGAGGATATTCTAAGGGAATTGCAGCAGCCAAGCTACCACATTTAAGAAGAAGAAAAAAAATTTAAAAAATTAGTCTTTCTAGTTATTTCCAACAGAGCAGACTTATGTTAAAAAATTAATAAATTGAAATATTTATTAAAGTCAGCTTTCTTCAAGCATCAACAAACTGGAGTCAAAAAAAATCACAAACCAACAAAGCCAAAAAAGCACACTGAGGTACTCGCGTTAGGTCTCATCCACTTCTAATCAGAGAGGTCTGAATGAGCTTCTTTTCACAAATAGATGACGTCATTAATTTTTTCCTGAACCTTGAGGTTGTTGAAGAGGATCTGACCTAATACCAGTTAATTCCTGCCGTGTGCAGAATTGTAATCTCTCCTGCAAACCAGATCTGACCTGGATTCAAGTCAAGAATTTTAAGAGTGAATAAAATAGGGGAAAAAAAGAATTACAAAAGAGGTGCACATGGTATGCTTACATATAACATGCACACAAATTTACATTTGTATCAATACGAAAGCATAACTGGTATCAGATGCATATACTACACCCCAATATTGAGTCAAGACATACAGAATTAATTAAAAGCTACACTGTGTTCATGTATACACATACCACATCTACTTTCTTCTGTAAAAAAACACTTAGCAGGACAGCTGCTAACATCCTTAAGTTCTGCATTTTCTGTTTTTTAACATTAAAACTGTGAAGTAACTTACATATGTCCAATTTTCTCGAACTAGAGGCTACCAATCACACACTTCTTAATTTGAGCTGCCACACTGCAGAGCTGAAAGCTTACATATCTGCAGAGATACACTGTAAAGCTTAAACATAAATAAACTCATTAATATTAGAAGTGTGTGCGTACACACACAGAGGATTGTAGGCTTGTAAATAGCACAAGCATAACTGCCTGGAGGAAGTTCTTGGCAACAACAAAGCCACAAATATCACCCCACATATTTTCATTTACTTGTTTCTTCATCACCTTATAAAACAAATAAACAAAAGAACCCACACATTATGCTGGAGACTTGTTCTCAGCAACATCACACCCCATGGAAAGTTTTACAATCGTAGCCATATTAATTACAATTCCATCAGGCTTTTCCTTTTACAGCTGAAGTGACATAATTTTTCCACTAAAACTAGTCAACAGATTGCACTTGGCTTTCTAAAAGTTGCTATTTGCTCCAGATGCAGTTCTATGAAGTTCTAAGATTTCTTTTGGCTTAAAGTCTTAGACATAAGTAGGGACATGTAGAAAGCATGCCAGCCCAGAAATCTAGGGCAGCCCTGCACTACTCTTACCTTTCAAAAAGCCCACGCAGACCCATTGTCACATGCTGCTCCTGCACAGCAAAAATCTCAGACTCCTGTCCCCACTGCTCCATGCAACCACCCTCAGCTCACCCCCAAGGGGAAGCAAGCTGCTGAGCTCCTGGCGGGAGGAAAGCTATGGCAGCCCTTAACTTGCACCTGCCCAAAGCATGTCTTTTGAAGTGCTGAAGACATAGGTGTCCCGCAAACACCCTATAATACATTGCAGAGAAACAGACACACCAATTGCGAGCCTGTCACAGCCTAATTTTCAAGTTGCACGCCAAGAGAAACAGACATGTGAACGCTATGTGCAAGAGCACAAAATAAGAGTGAAAGAAGTTGAAAAAGGTTCTCTGAATGAACTGAGAAGACACAGTTGTCATTCTACGCAATGCCTGCTATGGCATCCTTAGCCACTATGCTCTCAGCTGAATAAAAATATTCAAAACCACAAACAACAGCAAAACTGAGTCCCGTGACAACTAAGAGGGCACTGGCACAAATGAGGGAAGATACCTACCCCTGGCCACATGGTAGCCATATCGGCCTCCAAGAGCACTTCAAAAGGACCACCACTCTCCAACCCACCCCACAAAAGCATTTCAAAGGACAAGCCACGAACACAGATGCAGTGCAAAATCCAACTTACCAATACAAGTAATAGGCTAAAGCCAAGGCGATGAGCGTAGTGCAGATTCCGGCTAGTAAGCATATACCCGACTGGCTTACCAACATCTTCCCAATTTGTTATTGATTAATAAAACCAAAAAAAGGAGGAGGAGAAATGGAACAGTAAAAACGGACGATGCGAGTCTTGGCTAGGAACGCAAATCAGTCTTGACATGGAGGAGGGATTATGATGACAAAAGCACATCGAGGTAAATCTGGAAGTGCTGCAGCTACTAAAAC
The DNA here is from genome assembly GCA_011057875.1 of Pterocles orientalis. Taxonomy (NCBI): domain Eukaryota; kingdom Metazoa; phylum Chordata; class Aves; order Pterocliformes; family Pteroclidae; genus Pterocles; species Pterocles orientalis. The sequence goes on from WKFP01013890.1 coordinate 217,210, forward strand.
TGCCTGCTCAGCAAAGGGGGGGAAAAAAAAAATAACCTGGGTGTCCTCACTGTTATGTGGCTTTGTAAAACACCGAACTAAGAAAGCCTCTCTTACCTCAAGAATGAGGGTATGATGGGGGCATAAGTGGACTAATATTTAAAATAGGTAATACGTCTCAATAAATATTACTGTCAGGTGGCGTTGCTGACAAACCAAGCTTTTGCTCTAATCCAGTAATCTTCTTACAGCAAATTAACAGGCTACAACCAACTGAATGCACTCGCATGGTGAGGTACGTGTATTCAGCAGTGCCACCTGACACTGTTTTTTTTTAAAAAGCTGACAAAAGATTTTAACAAAATCTAGGTTTTCACACAAAGGAACCTCCTGCCTCTCCAAAGCCTGCCTCTCCTCCATGCAGAGAAAGGGTTTGTCTGCATCCAGAGTGCAGTCCTTGCAGGGCTTAAGGACCACTCGTCTTCACAGCACGATGAAGGGACGTTTATGAACTGCACTGACTAAAGAAAGGGACTTTGCAGCCAGCTGGGGAGCAGGCTCCCGGGTGTTCTGCTCAGAGGGGAACTTGGGATTCTGCTATCCTTACCCCTTCTCCATGGGTCTCAGTAGAGAGCTCCACCCAACTAAAGACAGCAGTATTTTTTTCTCTCTCTTCTCCCCAGTCCAAATAAACAGCTTAGGGAGGTCTGAGCCACAGCAGGCATGCTCCAGCAGCTTGGTTAACTGTTGTGGTTTTGTGCTGCGGGTTGGTTTGGTAGCGTGGGAAGCACTACAGTAATGGCTCCTGTAAGTAACTGTGAAGAGTTCCCTCAGCTCCAAGTCTGTTCTGGTAGCGAGTGAGGGGCCTACTGAGCTGGCCCCTGTGAGAAGCTGCTGGAAGTTTCCCCAGCTCCAGGCCAGACCCACCTCCGGCCAGGGCTGAGCCAACGAGCGCCTCTGCCAATAACATAATTAGGAGGGGGCACAGGGCAGGGAAGGGGGTGCAGCCCCGGGCAGGGCCTAGGGCTGGTCCATCCGTCCAGCTGCCTGCCTGCCCAGCCTCCGCCATGGCCCGGCTGACCCAGCGCAGCCCCCACCCGAGAGGCGGGAGTTTCTCAGGAGCCAGAGAAAGAACCTGTGGCAGAGAGAGGAGCGGGCTGTGAAGAGACAACTACGCAGACACAAAGGTCAGTGAAGAAAGGAGAGGGAGCAGGTGCCGGAGCAGAGATTCCCCTGTAACCCGTGGTGAAGATCATGGCGACACACATTGTCCCCATGCACCCCATGGAGAACAGAGCTTGCCTGCAGCTTATTGAGATGCAGCCTGTGGAGCACCCCATGTTCAAAGAAGTGGCTGAGCCCAAAGGAGGCTGTGACTCTGTGGAAGAGACCGATGCCAGAGAAGTTAGTGAAGAATTGCAGCCCGTGGGAAGGACTCACGTTGAGTCATTTGTAAAGGACCTGTGAGAAGGACCCTGCTCTGGAGCAGGGGAAGACTATGAGAAATCCTCCCCGTGAGGAGGAAGGAGCAGCAGAGACAACACATGATGAACTAACCACGACCCCCATCCCCTGCCGCCCTGCACCGCCAGGGGGAGAAAGTAGAGAAATCAGGAACAAAGCCCTTGGGCCCAGGAAGAACGGAGGGGCGGGGGAGAGGTGCCTTTTTAAGATGTAGTTCTCTTTCTCGTTATCTTGCTCTGTGTTTGATCTTTACAAATTAAATTGTTTTTTGTGTTTTTCCAAGTCGAGTCTGTTTGCTGCCCATGACCATAAGTGGTGAGTGAACCCTCCTTGTCCTTGCCTCAGCCTACCATGTGTTGGTTTTTTTTTTACCTTTTGTTCTCCCAATTCTCCTCCCCATCCCACCAGAGGGGAGGGGGGAATGAGACACTGCTGGATAGTCTTAAAACCATGACATTAACAAAAAGGAGATATGAGAGCCTAGAGAGAAAAGAAACAAGGTGGCAGTGGGAACACCCTACCCAAGCAGTGGAAACACAGTGCCATCAGTGTGATAAAGGTTCAGGGCCCATCCTATTCAAACAAAATCCAAACAATATCTAGCTTAAATGCCAAAGAAAAAATTAAAGTGTTAGTGACAGGCCTCTGACACTCCCATTTTCTGACCAAACTTCATCAGCAGCACTACAGAAAGTCAGGGCATGCTGATAGCTCCTCTTAAACCCTTGGCTGCCCGGCAAGTGAGTCACAAAGACCTTAGGAGATTTTAATAAAGAAACAGTATAAAAACACTTAAAAGACAATAAATAGAAAGTTTTTACAATCAAAGAAAAAGATAATACTTGGAACTATTTGACTTGTAACTATTTGGCCAAAAAAGGAAAAAAAGAGGCTGTGAATTTAAAAATCACAGACAAACAGGAGATTTTATCTGGTACAAAGTTCAGCAGAGCTAGGTGGAAAAAGAATATAAGCAGCTGCCTCTGAGTTTAAAGGCACACACAAAATAAATATGACTCCAGAACGTGTGGTGAGTAGAGTCCAGTGGAAACCAACTTCTCAACCCATACAGAAGCATCACAGCACTGATGAATTAAAGGAAAATTTTGGGTACTCTCTATGCACGAAGTCAATAGGTCCCCCTGCCCTCTTATATCCTGCACAAACCTCTTCCAACCTCACCTATAGCTCAATCACATTTCTCAAGTGATTACATAGATAAAAGTCTTACTACTATCTACATCTTCGTAGTGAAGCAGATAGCTTGCAGCTTAATTCCTTGCTTGGGAATAATCAGTTTCTGTGGACTCCAAAGGAATTGTTACTGATTGTTTTCTCCAGTCTCATTTTGCGACTGCTCATACTGTCCTGTTCTCAACTACAGAAAAAAAAAAAATTAAATTATATTAAAATAAACCCCAAATCTGAGAGACAAGCACATATGTAATTCAAAGATAACAGGAAGGTTCGAGACAGGCAGAATCTGTAAACTGGTGCTTACAATGTTTCTGTAGGTGAAGCTCAGTCACCATTTTCCAGGACTGCTGAGCAATACTTTTCCAGTGCACACTACTCATTACAGTAAACGCATATAATGGACTATGACTGGGCACAGGAGAGCATCAGGATTTTGTAAATAGAAAACAAAACCAAAGTAGCAATTATCAAGAGGCCTCATTTGAAAAAAAAAAAACAAACAATTAGAATATTGCAATAATTGCCTATATTTGGAGCAAGGCTTACTTGGTATTTCTATTATAAAAGCAATTCTAAAATTATAGTGCTGGTATTCAAACAGTGATTCAATAATAATAATACCCTCACATCACAAATAGAAAAAGAGTTATCTAACAGAAGTCCTATTAGTACAAAATTATTTAAGTAATAGGTCTCTTGTACTGTATAAAATAAATCAATGTTATGTAACTATATAATGTTGCCAATCTTAGTCTTTGATGATTAAGAAAAACCTCAGTAGTGTCTACTCATCTCTAAGACTACACAAAACTCTCCTCTTCATTCAATATGGTTGAATTTTCAAGGCAAGTGGGAATTCATCCTTTGTATTCAGATAAAAATAAACTAGAAAAGAAATTCAGGAGTGTAAATGCATCTATGCACCAAGCTCTGAAACCTAGGAACCCATCTTCGTCTAGATAGCTTGTGTAAATCTGGAAAATGCTTTGTGGCACAGTTTCCTTACTTGTTAAAACAGGGATGCAAAATAAAGGATAAACAAAAAAAATCTCATTTGTGATCATCTGACGTAAGTGTTATAAGTAGTATGACAGTCTTTGCTTCCTGGACAGAATATTATGCACAAAATCAACCCTCAAACATAAGAAACAGAGAGTGCCAACCAGGAGATATCTGTCAACATGCAAATATGCTGTGTCTGAACAAGGAGAAGCTTTTGACTGCTGCTAAATGAAGTCTCAGCAAACACCGTATGTGTGCCTACAAGGCCCTACCAAAGCTCAAAGCTTTTCTCTAAAGTACTAATTGGGAAGAAATTCAAAGTCTGTCTTTCAAGAAGTGCTGAGCTGCTCTAAATATTAAGTATAAAACAGTACCTTCTGCAAAACAGAAGTGACACAATTTATTGTGTGATTGCATTCACAGTGAACTGTGATGTGGGTGAACTGACAGAAGCAGGCAGGCTCTCAAGGCTGCTGGCAGCAAATCCACCACCTCCCTCCTACCCCCTCCTCAGAACAAGCTAGGAGACACGAGACATCACATTGGCTTCACTCACTTATGCTTCATGCTTCTGCTCCAGCCTTTACTACCACTCTCTGAACTGCCAGGATGGAAAAGCTTAAATTAATACAATTACATATTGTTGTTGGTATTATTAAGTAAACGAATAACACAGTGAAGTGAAGGCCCCAGATGACCCCAGAGCCATTCACACACTGTAAGAATCACAGCTGCAAAACCAAGGAGGGACAACAGGAAACTTTTCCCCTGCAAGTGCTCTGCTATATTAAATCCAGAAATTCCCCAAAAGAGCATTCACATTATTCCACCCTACAAATGTACCTCCATACTGCTAACTGCTCACAGCTTAACAGCAATGGAGAAAGGCTACTTTAAAAGATAGCTGAGAAGCAGAATGTATGCCACTCAATTTTAACTTTATGGTCCTCAGCCTCCTTGAGGGATCTGTGGCAAATGAGAAAGACCAACCAGTCTACTGTCACCAGGCTGATATTTGTCATATGGACAAGGATACTTCCTCTAGACATTTCTTTATAGGGAGTCTATGTTTCCACCAGCAAATTTTCCAGGGTTCAACCTGGGAGGGAGGTGGGGGTTGTGTGGAGGGCGAGGGAAAACTAAAGCAATGTTCTGAAATATCTGGGTTTGGAACATCTCCATCAAAGGGGAGACAGAGAGAAAAGTAGAAAAAATAAAACCTGATGCTATAAGTGTTCTGCTGGGTGACTGACTTTCACTGAGGCAGCTTAAGATAATTCCACGTTGTCTGCAGTCAGAAAGGAATAACAGGTAAAAAATGTGGCTTGGAAACCCAACAGGTACACAGCCCAAACAGTTCCTCAGTCAGTTCACGAGAGCTGAACTGGCAGTCTGAATTGCACCGGGGGGCTTGATCCCGTGGAGGAGGAGAAGGAGGATATTCAGTGCAACACCGCTTCATACAGTGCTGTGTGCAGTCTGCTATTCACAACCCAACAAGTAAGAAAGCAAGTAAAGTAGAGCAGTACAGCAGGGCAGGGGCCCACATCACCCCTCTTCTTCCTCATCTGGGATCCAACTTTTATTCTCTTTCCTGTCACCTCAGCTGCCATCAGCAGTGTGTTCCTACCTGAACACAATGGCTATTCTTCTTTTGGATCATTTCACTGGCAAATATTTCCATAGCTGTTATCAGTCTGAATTAGTAATTATCCTTGTGGTCAGATCTCTTCTTGCACATACACAAAAGCAGGTATCTCTCCCAAAAGACGGCAGACTATCAAGCAGACTGATAGCAAAAACAAATACACACCAGACAAAGTTTTTTGTTCTGTGTTTTCAGGCAAGATCACACCAGCCCCTCTGGTCTGAATACCAATACTGGCAGCAGCCAACAGCACACAATCTTTTCAGTGTAAATGGAAAAAAAACTCACCCTGCACAACAACAACAAACAAACCCAAACACCCCCACAAAACACCACAAAAAGAAAAATCCCTTCTCTCCTACATAAATTTGAAGATCACATTTTGAATGCATGCACAGGGAAGTTGCTTTTACACGTGGTGAAATCTTTATCAATTACAACCAGAACACTTTATAAATACAGCATCCCACTCATTCAAAAGATTAACTTAGAAGTTGAAAGTCTGTATGCTATTAAAGTTCAGGCTGTTGTTGGCCATTCAGCTGGGAAACTGAAGAGCAGCCACTCTGCAAACAGATTTTAAAATCCATGCGAGAGAAAGACCTGAAAACAAACGTCTTCAGCTCTCCCCGTTCTTAAGATCTTCCATCTCCTGGTAGCTTGGTATCCTATTGCTAAATAGTTCTCTTGTAATATGTATCTAGTTAATTAAAATAATTCTGAATTCTGCAGAGCAGAGGACCCTTGTATGGTAACACGCCTAGTATTTGAAAGATGCTGCTAACAAAGATCAGAAATCCAGGCTGGTTCGTGTTTCTGCAATTCAGTTTCACTTGTTCAGCTTCTTCTGAACAGCAGACTTTTAACGTAATTTTTGAGAGGGAGGTGACCTAAATATCCTTTTACTGGAGGCTGCAAGGATTCCGGAAATGACTAGCCCACTAGAAATGCATGCCTGCCTTGCACCAGCAAAATTCAGACAGCTACTTTGCATGAGGGCTGCTCCACAACTGACAGCAAAAGCACAGGAGTTTTCACAAATGTTCTCTGCTCTTATTATATCATCTCACGTAAACTAGCTCTGACTGCATGTAGACAAAAGGACATTAAAATAATCCTGATGCTGTAAGCACTTTCTCAGTCCTACAGGTGCCACAGTACTGATGTTAATCTGATGGTCGGAGATTTCTCAGTGATCTAACCCAAGCCAGGCAGGCAGCCGCCTATGTGGAAATTTCTACATCTCTGTACGTTCCACTGCATTGCTTCAACTTCTGCCAGAGATGCACAAGATCACTGGAGCAGAGGTTATTTTCTGTTACCTGGCACAGTTATAAAGCACTGAAAGAAATGTGAAATGTGAAATTATAGTATAAAAATGGGCATACCCATTTCTCTCGGAGCTCCCAGCATTTCAGAATAGTTGGACTGCCAAGTCCAAAATTGCTCTCCATAATTTGAAAACTTAGAAGCTAATTAGTAAACAGAGGTGTTTATTTTACCAAAGCCTCATCTTCAAAAGAGCCTGTGTGCCATACTCAAGTTCTGGATGTCACTGCTGCTACCTGGGCACTGCTCTTCAAAAGCTCCTCAGTCAGGCAGAGTAATGATTTGAGAAGCAGCATTTATGTTCTTATGATTCATTTTTATCTGTCAGAATAACTCTTAGCTCATCTGCAATTATATGCCAAAAATAAGATATTCAAGGATATTAAAAACTGCCTGCATTTCAATGCAATGTGTTAATATAGAACACATTTACAGACAATGAGTCTAGCTTCATTTAAAATAAACAAACAAGCATCTTAATTACCAGAACTAATCTGACTCAAATATTTCTCTAGTCAAGACATACAACAAGAACCTTTATGCTATTTATTCTGCAATGTATAATTGCTTCTTGAGTCTGCAGTCTGTGTTGTTCACTTTCAAACCCATTAAACGTGAATTACTTCTTTTGATTCATTCTATTTAAATTCTTTTTACCTTTACTAAAATAAGCCAGACTTTGGCAAGACCTGTAATAACTGAAACTTCACTGCATTAATAAGAATTATTTTCCTGTAACTAAGTTCATTACTTCCAGGCAACTGGGAGCTTTTCCCATGCCTGGTTTGACTGACTGCTCACAAGTCCCCACTCCCAGGCACTGCTAGAGGCTCACTCTTAACTCATGCTTAAGGTCAGTATATCCAGAAGTTTGCTTATATAACTGCTTTTACAATTATTACTCATCTCAGGTCTGTATCAACAAGATATATGTTAAGCTAAACTGTAGTATTATTATTATTATTTTTGTTCAGAATGTCTTAGGAAATAGATAATTTTGGTAGACTGACTTAAGGAACAGCTAACCTAGTAAAGCTGAGAAATTGGTAGTAGGAGGCACAGAGGGACAAACAGCCTTAACACAGCAGCACCTGCAACTAGGCTGTAAATTCATGTTACTAAATACCCCAGCACTACCCTGGCCCACAGTCATAAGCAGTGAAGATGTTTTCCTTCTAGGGCACACATGACAGTAACAAGTGACATTGCTATACCTTCAGTACAGGAAAAAAAAACCACACAAGGAGATGCTTAGGGCTTTTGCTTCCATTTTGCAATACAGATCCAAAGTACCCAGGTGACTTCCTACAGAACAAGGCAAAAGCTCACAAAGCCGGGGCAGGGAGTATCTGCCCTGATAGCCATCCAGAAGGAACCTGCAAAACGAGCCGCCCAGCCACCCAGTGGTGCGGGTGAGCAGCCCACACTCGTGGCCAGCTGCTGTTCATCCATCCAGCTCCATCATGTACACCCATTCTCTGCCAGGGTACAGCACCAGGAGTTGCCACAACAGCACAGCAGCTGCAGTTGCCACCTTACAGCACACTGAGCTGACTTCTCTCCACTGTCCTCCTTACATCGCGGCAGGAATGAGGCTTGTTCTGTTTTTAGAGGGGTCTCCTTTGTTTGCCAGCCATTTGCAATCACAAATGTATTTGGTTGTGCCATCTCCATCTCCTCGGACTCAGGCCACGCCACTCTTGTGCATCAGGCTACTTGCCCCGTTAACTTGAACATCACAACCAAGGCAGAAAGGGAGGCTCTCTTAAGAGGGAGACACAGGCACAGAGATTGGGCAACTGAACCCTTAAGGTAAACCTGGGCTTGCTGGTAAAGTGTACTAATGCTGTCCCAAAACACCTGCTGCGACAGCATTTGTATTCCCATCTGTACTTTCTGCTACTTTGGAAAATACTGTTAAAGGTCCTGAGTGTGTGGTCTTTACAACTTAAAGAAGCTGCAAAACAATTGCTCCCATGGCAACACTGACATTTTCAAAACACTTATAAAAGAGTAAGAGTAAATAACATTATAGCTTCTTAAAAAGCATTTTTAGTTTGGAATATTTTTTCTTCTCAAAATAAACACCCTTACAAGACCCAGTTTATAGGTTGTTGGTTTCCACCAGCTGACCCCCCATGCTGGAAGCGGCCCCTGTGCTGGCCCAGAGCAATGACCACCCTGGCACAGCTGAACAGTGCTGGGACCCTGGCGCACGCATAGCCAGCATGGTCCAACAAGGCTGCTCTTTCCCTAAGCTTTCTGGGGAACAAAGCTTAGTGGAGTGCAGTCTGAATGTTTTCAAAGACTGAGAGGACTGAGTGCTTCACAAAACACAGTTGTCATACTTGCTTCTTCCAAATAAAAGTCACAACAAGGAGATCTGGTCTTCTGCTGCTTGCCTCTTATACATGGGCTTAATAACTAGAGGAGACATACTGAAATGAAGGATAGGGAAAAAACATTCGTCCCATCCTGAAAGAGTTCAGAACATCACTACCCATCTTGCAGAAGAGTGCTCCATGCTGTAACACACCTAACATACCCAGAACTTTGAGTGTTTCTAGACTACCAAGGAAAACTAGTCCTTTCGCATTTTCATATTGCCCCAACTCAGTGTGCTACATGTTAAAAACAGATAGGAGGAACACTACTTATGAGTGTTGTACAAAATACTCTTAGCGTTAAGGAAGCCCACACTATCTGGGCATCCAGCGTTTTTTCAGTAGTCCGGTCCCTAGGTTTCCCATAGCAGAGTCTCAGGCATCAAACTTAAAAAAAAAATATGTAATTTATTAAATGGTACAGCAGCAGGGTCAGCTTGAGCTGGCTGCCTCCAGAGAGAGACCCTGAGCCAAGAAATTCCAGGGCAGTTACATCCTTACAGACTATTCACCTGCCCCTCATGTGCTGTTCACGCACTGTTCACACAACTTTTGGTCCAATTATGATTTTTGGTTTGGGTTCTTCTAACACCTCATCAGATTCTTTGTCTGTCTCTGGGATGGTTGCCAATTGTTCTTATACTGATGAGTTACATGTGCTGTTGACAGTTGTAGCCTTGAAGCTTCCATATCTTCTAGTCTGTGTTTTTTTGGCAGCATATGAGAAACTGCAAAAGTCTCAGATGTAGGATAAAAAGTTCCAGACTTAGGATAAATGCTTAGCTACAACACTTAGCCATAACCACAACTTCAGTGTGTTATCTACATTATTCTCACACTAAAAACCCCAAAACACAGCACACTGTACCAGCTACTAAAAGGAAAAATATACCTAAGTGGAAATGTGCAGCTTGCAGCCTCAAGCTTCAGCAAATCTAGTTGCTCACTAAGTAAGTAAAGCTAAGTAAACAGCATAGTAAATCACACAGCATTACAACACCAAGTGATTCATTCTATTTAAAACTTACTTATTTAAGCTAAACAACTAATATTTCTTAACACTTAGCTTAAAAACCACACCACACCAGACTAATGGCAGGGATTGTATCTCTCTCTGGTAACAGCTTTTCAGAACATCAGTCTGCCAGCGAAGAGGCCTCTGTCTTATGGGCTTTGAAACAGCCCGCTACCACAGCCTCCACACTGGCAATAATTATGAAAGAAGAGAATGTAACTGGTTTTCCAATGTACTTTAAATTCCTTCTTGCTCAAACTCTAGGAAACTCTTGAAATTGTGACTGCCATGACTACTTTTGTAAGCTGCTTTTTGTTCGCTGCTTTTTGTTTTAGTCTGCTGGATCTGTATGTCCACAAGTGCTTTGCAAAGGTTTTTTTTTTTTTGTTTTCCTCTATGTGGCCCCCAACTAAGTTTATATGATCACTGAATCTTTCAACATTTGTTACAAATTGTCACACTGGCAAGCATGAGAAAAAGAAACCACCTGTTGAAGACACACAGTAAGGACAAGAGCAGCAGCAAACACCCATAGGGCCTCTGTCTACACAAAAGCCCCAACAGGAAGGGATGGCTGCTATGGCAAATGCTATCATCATTTGGTCTCCCTGTAATTCAGTTCCTCATCTCCTTGACTGTTGGTACCTGTTGAGCTTTGGCTCATGAAATGGAGATTTGTTCTGCAGAAGTAGCATCTGCTGGACACTGAAAAGCTCTCAGTACAATTTCTCTAATCCATATTAATATCTATCGACCCGCTCAGGATTTACCTGAAAAATCAAGAAGGCGAAGGCTGAAGGAATTATTCATGGGATCATTCAACCCATGCAGCTTCCAGCATGGCTATCCACTTCATTCAGAACATTTCATTTCCAGATTACTCCTCCTTGCAGGCTCTAGCGACCTGAGATAAGCATGCACTTACACAAGGGGCACAGGCAGCAAGCTTGGCAGCCTGCAGGGCTGGGTGTGAAAAGCCCAAGTTCCCTCTTCTCAAAGCAGAAGCAGAGCTTGAAAATTCAAGAGCACAATACATAAAATCATAGAACAGTTTCGGTTGGAAGGGACCTTTAAAAGTCACCTGGTCCAAACTCCCTGCCATGAGCAGGGACATCTTCAGCCAGATCAGGTTGCTCAAAGCCCCGTCCAACCTGGCCTTGAATGTTTCCAGGGATGGGGCATCTCCCACCTCTCTGGGCAAACTGTTCCAGTGACCACCTCTCTCGGCATATTTTAGCTTCTCAGTAACACTCACACTGATGGCCTTTTAAGGCCTTACACACAAAAAACAAAGGCAAAAAATGCAGCCATGTAAGCTGCAAAATATACCACAAAACAGTAAACACATAAAACAGACTTTTGTGTATTTGAGGCATCGCTCTTACACCAATGGCAATGAGCCCAGGCAAGAGCATTTTGCAGAAACAGTTTGAAAGTAGCTGGTCACCATGACTCTGTAACAAGGTTACTTTTACTTTGAGAAATGAAAGTTTATTGGGAAACTACTTGCCCTATAATAGACTTTGAAAGGTTACAGAATACTAAAGCAACACTCCGGGCGCAACTCACCCAAATTAAATTACTTTCCTGTAAAAAAGCTACTACTAGCCCATGAAGGGGCAGGGTATCAGAGATCATCATTAAAACACCAACATCTGACACTAACCACTTTGGGATTTTAAGATCTTCTCCTGGAAAAACCCTGTCCTATAGCCATGTCAGTGGGGTTCCATCAGCTCTCCACCTTTGTTGTCTCCATTTGTAGGAGAGACTACAGAAAAGGGCAAAAAGAAGGAAGTTTGCTGCTATAGTTACTGGACAAAATTTGAGGATGTTTGGACTAGAGGCAGCCTAAGATGATCCTAGAGTCAGCATTCAAGAGATTTCTAAGAACTTTTGAAAGCACTATGAGGCCACAATTCCCCTTCTACACTTGAGGGGAAAGGCGACAGTTAAGTATTCCTAGAGTCCTCTGAAGGTTTACTTGTGGTCAAGTCTTTGCTACAACGATTACCAACAGATACAGGAGAGAGCAGGAGCAAACACTACAGCAAGCAACAAGCCAAAGCACAGGTTTCACCCCTCAATCAAAATTCTCAGTGGGAAACTTTTAACACCTCTCCCAGCAATTTATACAGCTCTATAAAAAGAACAGGATTTTCACCCCCATTTTTTTCTAAAAGCATCTTATTGCTATAGACAAAATGCAAATACAGAAACAGGGGGGAGTATTTCTTTCTTACCACCACCACTGGGGACCATTTCTGGAACCTGGCAACACTCAGAGCAACAGGAGAATTCCCATCTCCTCCCTCCAGGGAAGTACCACTGTTTATGTTTCAAGAGATTTGCTTTCTCATTTGCCTATAAGCAAAAAAGACATTCTTCAATGAATGAAGGTAAAAACATTTTGTTTAAAAGCACAATACAACGCAAGCAACATGCAGCTGCTAACCCAGGTTACAAATTCTTTAACTCAAAACTCTTATTAAAATTACCCATCTTCCTCCCTTCTTTGGAGGAAAAAACCCTATTTAATCCCTCTTCCCACGTACTAATATTACACTCTGCTCCACAGGTACTTACTACTATTGCTTTCAGAGGGTCTAACTGGCACATATCTACAAAATTAAAAGCAAGTGTTCTCAACTTATATTTAGTAGTGAAATTGCAGCTTCTATTAAGAATGAAGGGCCTGCATACTCAAGAACTAACCTACCTCTTCTAGCTTTACTAATCAGCATAACCAAAGTTATTTCTTTTACCTACAAACCTTGTCTTGACAGAAGTTACTGAAAATGAAGCAGAAACAATTATCCAATCTCAAAACACACACTTAATTCCTTTATTTTATTAAGAGCGGTTTTTATGATCCTGCAGCAATTAAGTTAATCTTTATTTAATTTTAGATTACTGAACTGAAGATTTACTTCAGACACAAGCTCATTTTCCACATAATTTAGCCTCAGTACTTTGAGATGTACTTTACCCAGAGGTGGCTTGTTTAAAGTGACATCTAATTACACAAGCCTTATGCCATGCAAGTTTCATGCAGAAATCTACAAATCAAACTTCAAAAAAAACTCCCAAAGAAACTCAGATATTCCAAACTGTAAACCTGTTTTTCCTCAAAAATAAAAAGCTGCAGAAAAAAATATTCATCAAACATCTGCCCGACAGGTCAGATGTAGCACAAAAGCTAATATAAAGCATTTTATTTAACCCACCACTATCTTTAGCAAAGTTTTAAGCCCTAAGAACAGAAAATGCTCTACTCACACTAATCACTTAATTTACAGCTTATTTTAACTAGGATGTAAAGACTAATAGAAAACATATGTGTCTATTAAGATGCCCATGAGGTATCTGCCATGGGATGTAATCAGTACTGAATCATTCAGACACTTAAGAAAGACTTCTGTGACGATGTTCTCAGGGGAACAGAAATAAAGCCTACACATGTAGGTTCATACCGTGTATTTTTATCCTGGATATCATCCTATTCCAAAACCGCTCAATTCCAACCTACTTCAGACAGATTTGTGTTAACATACTGTTGAAACCAAACCATAGTAGGAAATGCCAGTTAGCCATTCAGCTAGCTGCTACCCATCTAGCTCACCTTTAGCTCTGTATACAGTTAATGGCATCACTAGCTGCCAGTCCATCTGGGCTGGCACATTGCCCAAGGCCACTTTTATGTCAAAACACATCTGCTGTTTTTTGGAACAAAGGGCAACATCTTCTACCACTGCCATTAGAGAGAAGGAAAATAGATGACCAGGCAAGCATTTTAAAAACATACAGCACTTTTTGCAACTGTCTTCAAAACTATCCAACAAAACCAACACACACAACTGCTCAAAAGTCAAATTCAACTATATTCAAACTAATAGAGAACGATCTCAATAAATGCAAAAGATATACATTAATTTCAAGACTTTAACACCAGCATTTTTATGATCCAGTTTGATTTGCTGCATAGAAGAAAGGCTACAGAACTCATGAAGAGCATGTAAGATTTCAGCAAAAACTGACAAAGAAGAATAAGGACATGAACTACAAAGAGATCAGGACACAACAGGTGTGCTGCAGGAAGTTTACTCAAAATAAATATAAGCAAGTCCCAGCTATCTGGATTTTCAACAAACATCACTTAATACTTTTCCATGTGGCATCACATTAAGCAAACAAAGTTGGAGACCAGTAGAGGAACGGTGGCAACAGCAGAGATCCTGCCCAAAAGAGATGGTGACAGCATGGGAAGGAAAAGCCGCAGACACCTTGGAAGTTACTAACAAAAACACTAAACAAAACCCAATAATCAGTCTTCTGCTTCATTTTTAACTGATTAATGGCTTATATACAAAAACATAATTATGGCAGCTGATGATAAAGTTGGGAAGCAGTCTGAACATGCAGGTATATTGAGTTGTTACACAACACGCACCATGACCTTAAAGACGAGAGCCATAAGAATGGGATTAAAGTCACTAATGTACAATGCACAATCACATATATAAAATAAACAAGCCCCAGTCAGACACTGGAGGATGATCTGGAGCAGAAGAGCCTGGATGTGCTAGCCCAAAATGGCTGTGAGTCACCACCCAGATGCAGCTGTGGAAAACACACATGCAATCCTGGGATGTATCCAGAGAAACATTTCCAATGGAGTTAGGAAATAGAAGGAAGTACATGGGAGGCACTGCTAAAATCCCATCTGGAATACTGCACAAGAGAGGCTGACCACGTTCAAAAAGGAGGCACTAGAAGCACAAGAGGCAGAAGAAACATTTCCAGCATTGACAGCACACACGGAGACTTGCACGCATAGCAGCAGGATGTGGGGGGATTTACAGAAGATGCAATTGCTCCCTGTGAAACAGTAACGACAACCACTAGAAAGGGAAATAAACCGTTTGAGCCAAAAAAGGCTGCTGATACCAGAACAAACAGGTATCAGCTGGCTAGGAGTAAGTTTAGGCTGGTGCCTATCAGAACAGAATGCTCTGGGAGAAGCTTTTGGTGACAATAAACCTACATGCTTAAGGAGGCCCTTTTTACGAGAACACTACCCGCTTCTTGTAGCTCCAACCATTTTTGTAGCTGTCCCATCTAAACGTTCATTGAAAGATCTATAAAACTATCAACAAAAACAGCTGATTCAGTTCTTGGTGCTGGTAGGGGAAGCTGGTACATGGTGTGTGAGTTACGGGGGTAGAAACTGTAGTTAGTGTAATCTTCCTGCATATCTAAAAGGCAAACAAATTATCCCCTAATTTAAAATAATAATGTTATCCATTTAGTAATAAAAAGTGTGCATTAAAAAACCTCAGCAAGCCATGAACAGCATCTAATCTTACTTTCCAATGTCCCACAAGAAAGAGCTCTGTAGAAGCAATGCAACAGAGCACACCACAGTTCAACAAATTATCACTCAAGCCAAGCTGCTCCTTGGAACAAGTATGTTCTCTGGTCTTGAAGCGAATCTTGAACACTGCCCTCATGGCAGATCAAAGGGATCTTTGCCTTTTCACTGCCAGTGTATAGCGATTCTCATGCAGACATTTTACTAAAACTGATAAAACTGAGGTCAAAGTTCCCAGAATGAAACACTGCAACTGGTAGGCAAATAGTTTCTAGTTTGATACTGAAGCACAGAAGTGTTATGCAAGAGAACAGGATTTGTACTGGTGCCTACATAAGAGGTAGTTGAGCCCTAAAAAGGAAAGCTCTTCTCACTTAGAATCCCCATCTTCTCCATTTAAAAACCAAACAAACAAAAAACCCCAAATGAACTGGAAACTGCAAGTTGTATCAAATTGCTTTTCTGATGTCTTCTAAGATTGAACAAACAGATTTAGGCAGTACATTGAGGATAAGAGTCAGATTTAAGTACATGCATATTTCTCCATTTCAAAAAAAGCCCCCCAATTAAATATAAATGTGTGTGCATGCACTTAAACACTTATGCATTTTCCTTCTTGTATAGTACCTTGCATTGAATTCAATATGATAACCTCCAAAACCATGTTTCCATTAGCTACTTCAATACCACAGCTTTGAAAATATTTTCAGCGCTCCAACATTTAGGACATACAGGGCTCAAAAGCGGACATATACAACTCTGTCTTCAGCATCATCTCAGAAGTGGAATATTTCATTCCTTTTTGTCTTTTTCTGTTTGTTTCTTTCTTTTTTTGTTTCTTTTTTTTTTTTAGTAATTTATTAAAACTACTGAAACCATTTTTTGGTCAGTTTTCTTCCTCACCATAGGAAGTACCAGTATCTTTGAATCTCCTGATTATTTACTTGACCCACAGCCTGGTCCATTCCCTAAATACCATCTTCCATATCATAATATACCAATGTTGACAGAGGAATGGGAGTCAGCGAAGGAAAAAAAAGCTTGATAATGTGTTCTTAACCACAAGTTAACTTTCTCTCTAGATGATAAAACTGGTTTCATGGCAAACCTCTCTCAACATCTTATGGAATCATACAGATAATAACAGAACAGCTTCAGGAAATTACTTCCTGACACCATCCTGCTACTGTGACCATCACCTCTTAATAAGAGAGCCACCAAAAACTGAATACTTCCCTAATGATAACTGGAAATTATTGACTCCGAAAGTGCTTTCAGAAAAAAAAGCAGTATAGTTGTAGAAAAAACTATGAGAATGTCAATAAATTACAAAGGGTTTGCAACAAACAATCAGAATTGTTTCCCCCCACCATAATGCATAACCGAACTATGAACCTCCTTGCCATCATTGTAAGAGGTGGCACAAACAGACAGAGAGGAACTGGAATTATTAATGAAATGGTAACTAGGAGGACATGACAAAGCAAATACTAGTCATTGTGTTGTCTGTAAATCCTTTTGTGAGGCATTCATTATAAGCCAGACTACTGACCTAGATGGACCAATGACCGACAGACTCTCTCCCTTTTCAACACAGAAATTAGACTTCTGCAGCAAACAAAGCATTTAAATTTCCATTAAAGCTCGCAACCAAACCCTTCGGTTTTGAGCTTCTAAGATGGTGAACAGATACGCAAGAATGAAGTGGGTGAATGTATCTGTGGCCTCATAACTCTGCAAAGTTCTCTGTTCACTCACCAAGAAGGAGCTTGAGCACCAGCAGACCAGTTACATCTAACTCCACCCATAGCCTTCTATGGAGGCAGGGCTCTGATGGATAAACATCCTCCAGCAGGTTCAGCTGTGGCAGCCTAAAACATTATTGCCCCCTCTTGTCCATCCCAGCCTTCTGCTAGGGATCACTGCTTCATAGCTGGAACACCTTCATAGCCTGCACCTTAGTTGCTCCAATTCACAACTGAATATGTTAGTTTAAACCCCTGATGAAGGTGGGTTCTTTCCATGACTCTCTTCTATTACTGTTTTTTTAAAGGTAGCAAACTCCACCAGGATTTTCCAACTGTGAACTGCTGGGGCTGAAGCACCTGCACATGGTCCTTTCTGCAGTGCCAACGGCTGGTGACATGTAGAGAAGCAAGCGATGTCCGAGATGACTGCAGCAAGTTTTGTTAGAAAATTCTGGTCCAATTTGAAGACGCTGAATTATTCTTTGTTAAAGAGGTTATAAGGCTTTCAATACTTAGGACTAGAAACAGGGTAAGTCCTCAGCAAGTTAACTGAGATGTCTGTATAGCACTACAGTGCTTAGCTGGAAAGCTTTCATCTCACTCCTAGCTTCAAATGTGACATACAGGAAAGGAAACCACAACCATATGAAATAATGTAAGCTGGGAAAACCACTGCTGCCCTAAACAACTAAGGCAGAACACCTTTGAACCGAGTTAAGTGTGCCCTGTCCTGGGAAATGCTCTGTTAAACAACAATGCTGTGTCAAACAACAAAATATTGTGTCAAACCAGTGTTATGGTTTGATCCTTGCTAGCAGCAGAACACCACAGCAACCACTTGCTCACCCTCCCCCCTCCCAGGGATGGGGGAGAGAATTTAAGAGGCAAAGGGAAAACAGACTTGCATGTTGAGATAAGAACAATTTAATACCTACACTACAATAATATTGAAAATAATAATAGTAATATATACAAAAATACAAATGAGTGGTACAGAGTGATACTGCTCACCACCCGATGACCAAGGCTCAGCCCATTCCCAGCTAATGATCCCAGAGCAGGGAGAGTCACACAGAATCACAGAATGTTAGGGATTGGAAGGGACCTCGAAAGATCATCTAGTCCAATCCCCCTGCCGGAGCAGGAACACCTAGATCAGATCACACAGGAACGCATCCAGGCGGGCTTTGAATGTCTCCAGAGAAGGAGACTCCACAACCTCTCTGGGCAGCCTGTTCC
>WKFP01013890.1:235605-256214 GCA_011057875.1 Pterocles orientalis
ACACTTGAGTTTGCCCAGCAGATCCCTGTTTGACCATGCAGGTCTCCTGGCACCCTTCCTTGACTTCCTACCCGTTGGGATGCACCAATCTTGAGCTTGGAAGAAGCACTCTTTGAACGCTAACCAACTATCTTGGGCCCCTTTACCTTCAAGTACCCTGTCCCATGGGATTTCCCCTAGCAATTGCTTGAAAAGGCCGAAGTTGGCCCTACTGAAGTCCAGCGTTGCTATTCTGCTCTGTATTCTATTGCGGCCACATGAGATCCTGAACTCCACCACCTCATGGTCACTGCAACCAAGGCTGCCCTCAACCTTTACCTCTTCAACAGACCCTCCTTATTCGTGAGAATAAGGTCTAGCAGAGCTCCTCTCCTAGTCGGCTTGTCCACCATTTGCATTAGGAAGTTATCGTCAGTGCACTGGAGAAACCTCCTGGACTGCGGATGGCTGGCTGAGTAGGCCTTCCAGCAAATATCAGGGTAGTTAAAATCCCCCACAATAACCAGGGCCTGTGACTGCGAGGCTGCTACCAGCTGCCTGTAGAAGGCCTCGTCAACTTCCTCGTCCTGATCCGGTGGCCTGTAATAGACACCCATGACAGTGTCACCCATGCCAACCAGTCCCTTAATTCTCACCCACAAACTCTCAACTCGCTCGTCACCCACCCCTGGACAGTACTCAATACATTGAAGTTGTTCTTTCACATAAAGAGCAACTCCCCCCCCTCACCTTGCTGGCCTGTCTTTCCTGAGAAGGGTACAGCCACCCATGACTACATTCCAGTCATGTGAGCTGTCCCACCGTGTTTCTGTAATTGCCACCAGGTCATAATCTCCTGACTGAACACGGATTTCTAACTCCTCTTGCTTATTCCCCATGCTGCACGCATTTGTGTAGAGCCATTTCTGGGAGTCCCAAACTGTAATCCCAGGAAGGAGGTAAGAGCCCGATCATCGAAGAGACCGACAGCTGACTTAAAGAGTGAGACGACCCCAAGAGAGGGACAACCCAGAGAACAAGATGACCCAGAGAAAGAGATCTTCTGGACAGATCTCATCTATATACTGGGCATGATGCCCATGATATGGAATATACCATTGCCCAATTTGGGTCTCAGTCCTAAACCTAAGTTTGAATCCTAGGCTAGTAATTGGGGCTGTGCTCCCTTCCAGCTTCTGTACCTGCAGACACTGGCACAGCAGAGAAGCTGAAAAGTCCTTGACTGTCCTGACAGCAACCATAAACACCAGTATGTTATCAGCCTCCTTCTCAGCACAAATCGAAAACATAGCCTCACACTTGCTGTTATGAAGAAAGTTAACCTTGTCTCAGCCAAAATCAGGACACCTAGTTACAGTCCAGACAGGTTTACTTCTAAGAAATCTAATAATTTATCTGCAGTTTCTTAAGAGACTAGTTACCTCCAAGGTTTTGCCTTGACATAACCCTGACTAAAGGCCTAAATAAAAAAACAGCATAAAAGAATTAGTGTAAGAGGGGAATTTGAGAAGGTTCAGGCAAGGTTTCTGTATTTTCTTGTGTTTGGGAGTGCTTGGGTTTTAGTTGTGTTTATTTATTAAATTTAAATTGTGAATCAATCTTGAATGTAGATAGAAGCTCATCTTTGCTTTATAAAAGAATTGCCTAATCTAGAGTCTGGGAAGAAGCAGGCTTTGAAATAGGACCAAAATTACTTTTGTAAATGGCTATTTAATTGCAAACATGTTCTTCCTACCACAATATATGTCTCTCATGTTTAGAGTAATTCCAGTGATGATTTTTTTTTCTTTTAAACACCAAAATATTATTTTGCTTAGAATATGTCCATTATAGAAAATGCCTATGGCAACAGCAGAACACTGTTCTGCCTTACACAGAGCTACATAAAGAACTGCCTTCACAGAAGCAAGGCGAGTTAGATGCTGTATTCAGTGCCTAAATATTATAGAGAGAGACTTGCTGTGTAGTAAGTCTGGAAAATATACACAGGAGCAACTTGTAGGGGAAAAACCCAAGAGAGTTGCAAACACCCTCTGCTAATTTCCTCTGTCTGACCTTTATAGCAGCACATTCCTTTCACTACTGTGCTGCCATGGTTTAACCCTAGCCAGCAATAAGCACCACACAACCGTTCATTCACCACCCCTCCCCTCCCCCCACCCCACCAAACCCTGCAGTGGGACAGGGAAGAGAATTGGAGGAAAAAGGGAAGAAAACTCATGGGTTGAGATAAGAACAGTTCAATGATTGAAATAAAATAAAATAATAATGCTAATACTACTAATAAAGAATTATAATGAAAAGGAAAACAACAAAAAACAAACCCAAGAAAAACAAGTGATGCAACCACTCACCACCTGCCGACCAACTTCCAGCCAGTCCCTGAGCAGCCATTGCGTCCCCTGGCCAGCTCCTCTAGCTTATATACTAAGCATGACTTTTTATGGCACAGAATATCCCTTTGGCCAGTTGGGGTCAGCTGTCCTGGCTGTGTCCCCTCCCAGCTTCTTGTGGAGAAGCTGGAAGGGCAGGAGCAGTATGAGAAGCTGAAAAAGTCCTTGGCTTAATGTAAGCATTGCTCAGCAACAATTAAAACATCAGTGTGTTATCAATGTTGTTCTCAGCACAAGTCAAAAACATAGCCTCATACTAGCTACTGTGAAGAAAATTAACTCTGTCCCAGACAAAATCAGCACAGGTGCTCTTCCACCATCTTCATTTTGTGCCCTGCCCTAAAACCCAGGGCAGAGGGTTCCCACACTGCATTTGGGGGGAAGCCTCCATCACACAGCTTTTTCTTGCTCTGACATTTTCTTTGGTGTGCAATAGATTTTTAGGCAACTTTTTAAACTGTAGATCTTTAAACGGCCTTCAGTTAGGAAAATAAAAAAATTCCAAACCATAGTTCTTCATAATTATCTGCTAAGGAGAAACAATTGATCATTAACTTTCATGGTCTGATCTTCCACAAGCCGACTTTCTAGGTACTCCAAATTTATCATTTTCTTATGAATTCACAGATAAAGTTAATAGGAAGGAGTTACCTCATGAGATTTGAGAACTGCAGCAAGTCTTTGGCAGAAACACCTTTCCTTTACAGGCCTCAAATTTATAAGGTTCCAAAATGAAAACGTGTATATGAAGTGTTAGTCACAGTAGGATTAAAACTCCCAGCAACCTGCGTATGCCCAGCATGCCAGACTCACGTCATCTCCTTGAGCTTACCGACATACACCCCTTCCCTGTCCACGCTAAGTCTCTTTTAGGAAGAGGCTGCCATCAGGGTCATCAGTCAAGCAGGCTTGGCTAAAAACATTTTCCAATACTGTCCCTCATCTGTCTCACTGCTGTCCACCTCACCCACTGCTTTGGTGCTGGATATCCTTCAAGCTTCCAAGTTGTTTGCAAAGTGCCTACTGCTATCAGTGGTAGCACCAGCAAACCCCAGGAGATGGCCACATCCTACCACTGGGCACAATCCCGCATGGCAGCTATTGCTAGCTGAGGGATCCTCCTCCTCAGTGGTTATTTTACTCCCCCTGGTTAGACTAAGCTAACTACAAGTATTTTCTGTTCATTCACTATTCATAATTCAAACACACGTGAAACAAAAAGGATCTAGAACAGCAATGAGATAAGAATTGTAATGAATGTGAACAGCATTTTAGAACAAAAGTCTATTGTAAAGAACTTGAACTAAATAAAATTTTATCCCCTGCCCAAAACCCTTAGCTAGCATTCTACGTTAAGAAAGTAAAAGTCTTTTAAAGAAAGCTTTAAAATTCTGAACCGCTACAGGTAAGACCTGAACAGGCAATGGTGAAACTAGTTGCATTTGCTATCGTATCTCATTGAGTAGCACAAACAAGGAAAGAGCAATTAAATACACCTATATGAGAAGAAAAAATATTCTTCTTTGTTACAGGTGAAGCCATTTCGCAGTGAACAAGGTGACAATTTTGAAGGCATCAGCCCTTCACGATCTCAAAAAAATTACAGATATACATACCCATACTATAGATATGAATACTCCTTGCCAAAGAACAGTGGGAAACAATAACAAAAATCACAACAAAACAAAACCCCATCTTCAATAGAGCTAACAGCTGAAGAAGAGAAGGCCTAGCTTATCTTCTCCAGGAGAACCTGTGCCCTGGACCTTCGAACTGTCTTTTTTCCCCTGTTTACACAAGGGAAGTTTTTAAATACCATCTTAATAGAATTCTTAATTAATCAGAGATATACATAAGTAGTAGATTTCCAGAAGCCTGCTGAAGCTTGAGCTAATTGTTATGTAAAATAACAGCGTAACTCCTAAGAAGATGCATTATCTTTACGCTGTCCTAGCTTAGTCTTGGTCAAATGCAGCAAGAAAGTAAATTGCTATATTAGAGGTTAAAAGCAGAGGGAAAAAAACAAAGTCAAATAGAAGAGCATGTGGCTGAGGAGACAGAAGATACTTGTCAAAGGGTGACAGAGCAAGCATATTTTATTAATTTTGCAGGAGTCCAGCCAACAACCCTGCCAAGGGGTTGTCCACGCCCCTCCCCGGGGCTGGGGCTGCTCCACCTGTAACAGCCAGAGAAAACCTCATGTCAGCCCCAGGTCTGGCACAGGCAGCAATAAGACCCTGGCTCACCTCTGGCCAGTGTGACTGAAGCAGGTGCCAGCTATTTTTATGTCTAAACAGCAATTTACATGTGCCCTGTCATTAAGATCAAAGGGAGAAGCAGCCACAGCAACACCACTGGGAAAGCAATGTAATGTGCTCCCGGCCTGACGGTGAGAAAGGGGAGGTTATGGCTGTGAGGGGGCATGTGGTCATGACTCTGAAATGCCTGGTGGGCTGCTGGAATGCTCTGCAGGAACACTCCTCTCTGCCTGCTATAAACCAGCAGCTACCTGATGTTGCACAACCTGCCAGATGTCTAGAAGCCCTGTCCCCTTCCTCCCCATGCATCATGCAACCCAATTCTGGCAGCACCAGACTGTGGGTAGCATGCACTTGCTTTGGTTGATCTCAGTTTCTGGATACTGAAATGTGTGCACAGTTTGTGAATGAAGGAGTGTGGCACTGAATTATTAACTTCTGAAGTTCTACATGACAGGGCACTGAAGTAATAGTCCAGTCTTCACCAGTTCATTCTCATACCATGGATCTCAAAGGACTATTCAGAACGTAATCAAGAGGCCAACTATGTGCAAGGAATTGTGTCCACAGCAGATCATCTGCAAATTGAGAATTACTTCAAAATCTATTTCAATTAAGTAATTCTCCTGCTCCAAAAATCTCAGCTAAGATTAGAGATATTTTGGAAGATTATTCATTCCCTCATCTCACACTTAAAAGGATGCCAGAATTAGTGTACCCTGGACTGTAACTGAAGCCATTCAATGCAAGCAGCTTTCATATCAAGGGGCTTTCTTTTCAGTGAGATTCATTATATATCTTTGGATTTGAGATATTTTGCTTCTCTTTTTTTTTTTCCATAAACGCAAGATCTGAGCAGTCTCCTGTTCTCCGAGATTGCAAGTGCCCAGCTTCTACAGCTGCAGTAATTAAACGAACTCCTCATGCCATTACCCACATCAAGTCTCTTCCTTGGCATCTGCTCTATTTCCCACATTGCACTCCTAAATCGAACCAAGATAAGCTATTTTCTAAGATCAGCTGCCTTGCCTCTCCCTCAAAATCACTGCAGCCAAAACGATTCTGAGCAGATATAAAGCATCTTGCTAAAGATCCAAAAGGTCTCTCTTCTAAAGAAAAAAAACTGTAGACGTCAATGCGAATGGTTATTTTTAGCACCTGAGTTGTTCTACATTTATTCCTTTATGTCTATCTAAAAAAAAACCCCCATGTTCTCTGATGAAGCATTACCAGAAAATATACACTACAGGAAAGTTTGCCTTATGAACCTTAGCTACATGAGCACTGCAACAAGTACATCATGCCACCCATTCAACCATACAAGTCGTAGGGTCAGGACACACAGAATAATGTTTCCCCAGTTTCAAACAGGTGATCCTCCCCCTCTACTCTGCTCTCGTGAGACCCCACCTTGAGTACTGTGTTCAGATGTGGGGCCCCCAACATAAAAAAGACATGGACCTGTTGGAGAGAGTCCAGAGGAGAACCACAAAATTAATCAGAGGGCTGGAGAACCTCCCCTATGAGGACAGGCTGAGAGAGTTGGGGTTGTTCAGCCTGGAGAAGAGATAGGCTATCAATAGCAACCTTCCAGTACCTGAAGGGGGCCTACAGGAGAGATGGGGAGGCACTCTTGATCAGGGAGTGTAGTCATAGGACAAGGGCTAATGGGTATAAGCTAAAAGAGGGTAAATTTAGGTTAGACATTAGGAAGAAATTTTTCACTACGAGGGTGGTGAGACACTGGAACAGGTTGCCCAGGGAAGCTGTGGATGCCCCACCCCTGGAAGTGTTCAAGGCCAGGCTGGATGTGGCTTTGGGCAACCTTGTCTAGTGGAGGGTGTCCCTGCCTATGGCATGGGGGTTGAAACTTAATGATCTTTAAGGTCCCTTCCAACCCTAATCATTCTATGATTCTATGATTCTTGCCCTAGAGAGCCCTGCACTGTTACCTCCAACACTTTTACACTACCCCAACAGCCTCACGCCTCTGATCTTATGCAAATTATTGGAAGATTTATTTTAAAGGGAAGGGTACAGATTATCAAAGATGTGGGTTATTTCTGTCGGAAAAGGTACATCGGATAGACAGGAAAAGCAGAAATGTGTAAAGGAAGCTTCTCCTAGTTGTAGTAAACTTTCATTAAAAATTAAAGAAAATAAAGCAGTTTAAAAGAGGGTCCTATGTCCAAAAAAAATGGAAGATAATTTATAATTTGAAGATATGAGTATCTGAATTTCCTGCACTAGAAAGACACCTGTTACCTACCCACAGTTATTTTAGACTTTTGAGTTATGCTAGATCTCTTAACATACTCAGCAAAAGGGGGAGTGTGTGGAAGATACTGGTAAAATACTTACCTTTGTATACAAACATGAAGCTTGTCTCTCCCTCTGAACCTGAAGGACTCTGCCTTTCTTCCAGATATTCCCTACCTAAAAAACAGACATGACTTATCACTCAGCCATACCCTCCAAGTATTTTTCCAACTGGCATTACCTACACATTGACAGCTCTCTGATCCCAGGGTAAACAACATACAGTCGAGGGACTCCAGAGTATGAAACTATACCAGAAACATCTCAGTGCACACACTGATTAATACATTTTGTCAATGGGAGATTATTACTACTTCCATACAGTGCAAATCACCTGAGTCTGCAACTTGCCACAAAGTAGAAGTACAGATTTTCAAAAAATTATAGGCTTTCCAAGTTAAAAATACATGTGCCTCAATTACCTCAGACTCACCCTTGTATATGTATCTTTGAAGACCTTGCACTGCATCACTAGTGTACTACGGAAACCAGCAAGATTTCAGGTTAAATTTACACAATTTTAAAACAAGCTGCTCTGAAGGCTTTTCACTGAGCAAACCCACCTACTCTCCCATCCAGTTTTGAAATATTTTTCCCTCCCAATCAAAATGTTTCCCACCCAGCTGTGATTTTAGTTTAGTCTTCTGTAGAAAACTAAAGACAAAGAAATAGCTAGTCTGAATTCAAGAATCCTCTCCTCGTAGCCACATAAAATTCACACACACACAAAAAATTATCTTACTACTACCAGCTCATCCTCTACTATAAAAAAATATAGTTTCTTTATCATTTTAAAGTACCCCAAAGCAACACAACAGAAGCATCCAAAACCTTAGAAAGAGAGAAACCAAATGCTGTATATCCTCTCTGGTTATTGAAAACAAAACAAAAAATACATATACTAAACAAAATAGAAATAGGGTTTACTCAGGAGAAGCAGTATCTGTGGCAGAAAGGACAGCATATCCAATTTATTCTTATTTCCTAGATTAAAAGCCATTAAGTTCGCATGACAACTATTTTTTAGACAATTTGTCTACATTTTGTGAATTGGATAATCTCATTTTCAAAATGGATTAAATTCCAGAATAAGCATGTCAAGAAAAGTCTGTCCAGAAATGGGTTTTGCCTCTGGCAATCTTCCCTTCTACTACACTACCGAACACCCAAATTAAGCTGTTTTATGGCTTTTTTTAGTATTTGGGTGTCAAACTGACCATATATAACCTGCACACTAAAGGTCAAGATACAGCCAGGTATAACCCATTTGGAATTACAGACACAGAGCTGCTCACATACCCTTCTCAGCCAGCACCAGAGCTGCCTGATGTGTTTCTCTGAGCAGACCATGCAGCCGTCCTGCAGATATTAGCTGGTTCCCTAACATGGGCCACGAACACAAGACCCACAAGGACACATCCAAACAAATAACTCCCCGGATAGCCATGCTGCAATCAAGAGCACACCAGCTACAAAAATAGCTTCAGAGGAATTAAGACTGCAACAAGACCTCCAGCACCCGCCCCTACTATGAGAAGCTGGAAAAAGCAACAAGGGAAGTCCCAGCAAGAACACCACTGAGCCCTACTCATAGTCAGCATCAACGGCACCAGCGAAGCTGAAGACTCAACTGACCTAAAATAGCACATAAATCCACAGATCCAGTCTGATTTTGAAGGGAATGCCCTATTGCTTCTGCAACTTGGACCACAAGATGATTTTGGTGTGCACAAGCCAGACTCCCTTTGGATGAAACCAAATCCAAAGGTCTGCTCTGAGTGTCACTCTAAACCCCACTGGTGACACAAGCATCCAAAGCAACAGGCAGGCTGCACCTCTGCAAAGCTTGCCAGCACATCCCAAGCAGTAGGAGAGTCTTCAACTGTCACAAAAGCAGCTAAATAAAAAGTATATCCCCCCTCCTTGCCCTGTATAAGAGGCTTGCTCAGTCCTGCTGACCAAGCACACCTGCACACGGCATATTCTGCTAACGCACCCCGCAAAGGCCCTGACCACAGCCCCCTCCTTCCCCAGCACAGCCGCAGAACCCCAGAAACACACAGGCCTGTGTCACCCCTAGATCCAGGTGGGCTGCTGTTGGCATACAGCAGATCCACAGCAGTTACTGACAGGATGCCCTCAAAGGCCACCACATATTCCCAACCAGCTCTCTCTTCAGCGCAGGCTAGCAAAAAAAAACCAAAACCAAAACACCACACAAAAAGCAAGGGATCAATATTTTTCGAGAAGCCCTTTTCCTTCCTTTTCACCCTCTGCAGATGCAAAAGTTCAGAGAAAGCTCCTACTTCCACCTTCTTCCCCAAACAACAAGATGTCTAGGAGAGTGACAGTCTGATCATTTGGTGTGCTCCTGGAGCAGCTAACGGCAAAAACTACCCGTCTCTCCTGACATCACTAATTTCAGGAGTCAGGACGGGGATCTAGACAGCAGGTTGTGTAGGTCGCTTAACTGAGCAGGAAACAAAATAAAGTTTGTTCCCACAAGAGGCTTACACAGGCACTACTGACTGACAGGGCAATGACATACTAGCATCATCCCCGCAAAACAGAGAAGAGGACATTTTGACACTTTCTGGAGCAACAGTCCAAAGAGCAGAGGTTAGTGGGACAGCTTTCCTTCAGAGAGCTCTGCAGCACACACAGAGGAAGGACAGTCAGTCCAGGGAGGAAGCCAACTCAAATTCAAAGAACATTAAATAGACAAAGCACGTAAAACTGAAATCTGATCTCCTGGCCTTCTCTTACTGCACTGCACACGCGGTTAATGCAGACACAGCCAGCCATGACTCCCCTGTCAAAGAGATTCTCTCCTCCACAGAGAAGAAACCACAAGGAGCAGCTTCAAAATCCTGGCCGAAGCCCAGCACTGGTACTTCTGGGAAGATACTACTTCTGCTAAGAGGCATTATGAGTATTACATGCCATACTCCAGTACAGTTCTGTTGCTTCAGGTTTTTGCTTGCCTTAATGAACTTTTACTTTAGATATCTGAGGGACAAGTGCCTTTTCAATCTTCTCTTCCCTACAACATGTACCTTTGTTATTGTGGCTATAATCACTACAACCATTAGGAAAAACAGACTAGCAAATTTATTTGAACAACTGGTAAGGACAGAAAAGCGTATCTTATAGTCTTTTGATTTCAAGTTTCAGCAATATCTCAAGTCTGAAAAATTTCACATGGGTATATTTTCCCTCTTCGTCCCCCAAATATAACATTCAAAAACCCAGAGGTTATCAAACACTGAGCTAGTATTAATCTGCTTCTTGGAATCTGAATCCCATGGGCTCAGGGCAAACTGCTGCAGAAGCCCATTTTTTTTTTCAGTGGACTTTGTGCTGATTCACAAGTCACACAAAGAGTTTAAGGCAAGGGTAAGACTCCATTCTGGCATGCATCCTGCCAGGCAATGCAGCCCTGCTACTTGAGGCACTACCCTACAGCTAAACTGATGCTGCTAAAAGACAGGCCAGAAGGCCAAGCTTGGTCCAAAACAAGTCAGGTGGCAAGCCACAGGCAAGCAGGGTGAACAACAAGGACTCCAGTCTTTATGATCATTTTTTAGACCTCTTCTACATAAGTGTCCTCTTGGGTACCATGGCAGTAAAAGCACCCCAGCAAGACGTAAGATGTCTACTGTCCCAGCCCTTCCTGTCCTCCACAACTCAGGACGGGTACCTAGATCCTATATAAAGGAGATATCAAGGGATGGAGGGAATGTTTCCTCACATCCAAGCTCACCCTGACATGAGGGGATTATAAGGGCTCTCCAGGGCCATAAGGAAGCTGACGAGCAATATTTTTATCAAGTGGTGCAAAAACTCCAGATCTTTATCATTATTTCTAGAGACTGGAATATTTTTTCAGTAATTTCTTTTTCTATTTCTGTGCTTTCCCAGCTTCTGCGTGAGATGTGCATGCTGACATATCCTCCCAACCAAGAGCATTTATCAGTCACTGAAATCTGACAGATACCAGATCTCACACGCACTCATAATTAGCTCCACCTAGATGTAAATCCTCTGGTGGACCTCAGTGTTTGCTCCCCCAAGAGGGAAGAAACAGCTGCAGAACAAAAGGCAAAAATTTCTTTATCAGGCAAGTCACTTCACTTCTAGGGGTTCAAGTAGTAGACAACAAGGAACAGCCAAATTGGGGATCAGGGACAAAATTAATCAAAAAGCTCAATGTAGGGAATAGACTAAGCAGATCCAGCAGCTGCCTGCAAAGGGGGACAGAAATGGCTCCACCCCCAAATGGGATAAAAGGACCCTCAGAGATGCTGAGGATAATTCCTGACAATAGCTGTACACTAGTATCTTAGTACCATCCACTCCTGTTCATGTTTGGACAACACCCTGAAGGCTGGGGAAAGGACTAATTTGAGCACAGCTAACCACTGGGTTGATGAATCAGCTCACCAGTGTGTATTCTCCTTAGGGAGCAAAGAGAGAATTGGCAGAGGACAGCGCTGCAGAAGACCGCAGTACGAGGAAACAGCTGCTGAATTTGATGCAGTAGCAGCCCATCATGTGGAAAACATTTCAGTGCAATGTTCTTGGGCAAAATCGTCATTCCCAGCCAAGCACAACCCACAGCACATAAGGAACACGCACATTTCCTTAGGAAATCCACAGGCTTTCCAACTCCAAAATGCTGGAACAGCAAAACCCAAGGCTTTTGCTACTGTACATGCAAGTAACAGCAAGATACAAAACATTGCCTATCACACAGCAAAAATCAAGGGAAACCCATATCGATGCAGCCCTCTCAAGGATAGTATCAACCACATGCATCCAAAAGCAATAAAGCTTGTGACATACCTACACCTGTATTACATGAAACCTGTACAAGTTTGAGGCTAGTTTTTGCAGCAACTTGTGGTACAGTGGCTTAAAGTTTGCACCGTTACTTCACTCAGCAACCTTTCATAAGATTAAATGCAAAATGAACTTTAAGTGTTTTTGTGCTGGTTTTGGCTGGGACAGAGTTAATTTTCTTCATAGTAGCTAGTATGGGGCAACATCTTAGATTTGTGCTGAAAACAGTGTTGATAACAGAAGGATGCTTTAGTTATCGCTGAGCAGAGCTTACACAGTCTTTTCCTTTGTGTGTGTGGCTTTTGCTGTACTTATTAAACTGTCTTTATCTCAGCCCGCAAGTTTTCCTCACTTTTACTCCTCCAATTCTCTCCCTCATCCCACTAGAGGGGAGTCAATGAAAAACTGTGTGGTGCTTTTTCCCATCTGGGGTTAAACCACAACAGTCCTTTTTGGCACCCAACGTGGGACTTGAAGTCTGTGCTACAGCAGGTAGACCCCTGGAGAGACTGCGGCTCCACTTTGAGCACCCCTAAATAACTGTAGTCTGTAGATAAGTCCAAGCCGGAACAGGGGCAAGGGGAGGAATTATTTGCAATGTTAAATCCTATAACCTGGCCCAAAGGGACCAGGGTAGAGATTGTAACGGAGATACCTTTAAATTGCAATCCATTATTTGAGTTGCACGTTACAGAAATTACTATAACAGGAATTACTTGAACCAACGGAGAACAAGCCTTAAAAGAAGCACTGCAAGCACAGCAGTGACCCAATGTTGTGGTTTATAAAGCCACAGGGACAGTTTTTGTTAAACACTTGGTGGCCTGAGGCAAGGATGGGGAGGGTTTCACTCACCACTTAGGGTCATGGGCAAGAAACCAACACGACTTGGGAAGAACAAGAAAACAACTGAATTTATTAACTATTTACAACAAGAAGCAAGATATTGAAAGAAAGAAAGAAACCACATCTTAAAAAGGCACTTCTCCCCCACCCCTCCCTTCTTCCCAGAGCCCAAAGGCTTTGTTCTGTACCCTCTCCCCCGGGGCGGCACAGGAGGGGGGCAGGGAGTGGGGGGGTGCAGTCAGTCTGCTGCTCTTTCCTCCTCACAGTCTTTCCTGGCTGCCACGTGGAGTCCCTTTTTCACGGGAGAGTCCTTCTACAGAACTTCTCCAGCGTGAGTCCTTTTCTAAATGGGGCTACAGTCCCCTGACAACTGTGGGGCTTCTAGTTCCAGCATGGGATCCCACATCTGCATCTTCTCATTTCTAAATGGGGCTACAGCCCCCTAACAAGTGCCCGGCTCTGGCGTGGGCTTCTAGTTCCAGGTGGGTTCCTCCACTGCTGCATCTTTCTTCACCACGTGGCAGGCAAAATGCTGAGAGCGTTCCATTTCATAATTCTGGCCGAGTGTCTGCATGGCTGTCTCCTTCAGCATCTTCCTTCTGTCTCTCTCCGCCTTCAGGTCTTCATCAGCTCCTGGGAAAACAGACTCTCAGGCGAGCCGTGGCAGAGGCTTGGACTACAGCAGGTCAGCTCGCAGAAGCCAAGCAGGCAGCTGGATGGCTGGACCGGCCCTCCTGAGCCGTGCCCTGCCCGGGGCCGTGCCAAACCCATTGTTCTGTTATTTGCAGAGGTGCCGATTGGCTCAGCCCTGGCCTGGAGTGGGTCCAGCCTGAAGCCGGGGAAACTTCCAGTTTCTTACAGAGGCTAGGTGATGGTGCCCTTCCCCCACTTCCCCCCGCCCCTTACCAAACGCTTGGGAGGAGGGGGGGCGGGGAATAGGAATTGTTGAGAGTAATTTAAAAAGGAGCCACCACTGTAACCCCTCCCTTGATGCCAGCAGCAGACTGGAAGCTAGGAGAACTCTTAGCAGTTGCTTAAGGAGCCATTACGCCCCTCCCTGCTACCAGACAAAACCCCCCACACAAAACCATAACACCCAACCTGAGCTGGCTTTGGTGCCCAGTAACTCTATTAACACACCAGGAAGCCCAGATGGGAAAGGGAAGGCTCAAGGCTAATGGCTATATCAGTGACCCCAAGACACTCTTGCAGCCACTGCTGCACAAATGTCCTTCAGCATACTGCCATGCAGCTCCTTACATCAAAAGCGGACACGGTACTGGGAAGCAACGGATCAGGAACAGTGATACACAGCAACTTCCCAGGCAGCAACGGCTGCACAGAGAGCCAGGCAGAGGGGAACTACTGCATCTGTGTGCTCCCAGACAGAGCTCCCCTGAACCAGCACCAGTACTGCCAAGCTGACCTTCAGCACACGGAGGCTGCTCCTACCAGCAGCTGCCCTTGTCCTGCACAGCTATCTCTCCCGATCAGGCCATGCTCATTTACATAAGCAAAAACATATCCAGGAGTGCCTGCTGGAGGTAAGGGCATCCAAAAACAGCCAAACAGCTTGAGGAACCACACATACATGTGCTGCAGCTTAAATATCTTTAATGGTTCTCAGGATCATGCCACGGTTCCAACTTGCTCTCTGAGAGCAACCCAAAAATGGAAAATGCAAAGCACAGAAAAATTGCAGGAACCAGTACTTGAGCTCATACTTCCAAAAATCTGGCGTCCTGAGAAAAGCTTCAAGCAATACACTGAAAAGTGTATCCCAGAGCACAGACAGACCACACGGCAGGTAAGTGAAGATCCCACAGCTTGCTAATCTTGCAAAACCAAGCTGCCATGCAAGTGCGTTGATCCAAAGAGAAGTAAGTCAAAGCCATCAGGTGGACATGTTCTGGATTATTTCACTTTTATGACAAATTTTATGCAAATACATGCCTGCACAGGACAGAGAAATATTATCAAACAAAACTGCATTTCACATTTTTGTTCAACCAAACACTAGTTTACCACTGGACTACTACAGTCTCTCCACCCACAACATTTTCAGTGACAGATAACAGCCCACCTCCAGGACTGCTGCACAATCCATGCAAAGGCGAAGAACCATGTAATGAAAAATTAGAACTGCCAACACACAATATATATAATCTATTCCACCAAGCAATTTTGGACTGAGGAACAAAAGTAGGTTTGTATTCCTATGCCAGACTGACTGATCCTCTCCTTTCTTTGAAAAGTAAATAAAAACTGCTCTCAATTCTGTCAGCATAGAGGTAAGGATCCAACTTCAGTGAGAACCACAAGTAACCTGACCTTTTAATTTTTCCTAATGCTTCACATGTGTTCCATCAGTGGCATACTAAAGTTTTACTTATTTGTTCTTTTTCTGCACAGCAGAAAAGAGCTTTCAGACTGTGTGAAAGATGATGCCCCGGGTAGTCCCCATAGGCCTCTTATTTATTGTTCACTGTAACTTGTTTCTCCTGCTGACAACTGGAGACTCATTCACCAGATTTCCGTGGTGACAGGTATAATAAGAGACAAGCAGGTATCTTCTGCTACATCTCTGGACACCTGCTCTAAAAGAGTTTTTTGTTCCTGCATGGTGTTATTTGAATATGTGAATGACCTTTCCGAGGCAAGCAACAGTTTTCCCCAAGACTCAAATATTTTCCTGTGCTACCTTTGTGAATTGAGAAATCAACAGCCTCTAAGACTTATTTCTAACCTCACGAGTTATAAGGCTCAAAGCAAATGGGGCCTTACTATTGTAGTACAAATAAAACTATTACACTCTGCCCATCTATCAAGATTTTAATAATACAGAGTCCTGCATATGATCCCTGTTGGTTTTTTCACTGTTTTTCTTCCAAGTCACCAAAAGGACTGTTTTCCCTACAAAAGCCTTAACAGATTACTGGAAAAGCAAAGAAGTAATTTTTTTTTTTTTAATTCTAAATAGCGAGCCACTGAAAACAAGGGGAGAGCACTATGTACACAGCTCATTCCTGAGCCTGGTGAGCTTTGTGATTCGGGATCACCGCTTCCTCCAAAGCCAGCCTGAAGAGTAGAACCATATTAACAGTCTTCCAATATGTGCTCAATGGCTTTCAAACCAGTCAGTCCCTCTACCTAAAAGGTATAAAAATTAGGTCCTGGGGAAATGGTGAAGAGGAAAACATGCACATCATCAGAAGCTGGGACAGTCCTTGAGAAGGGGAAGCAGAGCAGGTAAATGAAATTCCATGGGAGATGCAGGAGAAGAAACCAGAGAGAACAAAGATGTTGAAGATGCAGGGTGGTGGTCAGGAAGCATCAGGAGGAACAGAAGGAAGAAACAAGGCCTTGCTACAGCAGGGGGCTTATATAAACAAGAGATGGGGTTGTCATGCATCCACGTTGCCATGTCCAGCTCTGCCTTCAGTAGTTTAAGGATAATGTTTTCAGACTGAAAAGTGTGCATGGGAGAGCTTTACAAACAATTTCAATCACCAGAAAATAAGCCTTCAGCAGGAAACTCAACAAGGACAGCTGTTTCAAATTTAAAGAAAAAAAAAAACCCAAACTTGATCACAGTCTAAATCCCTGCACAGAAACAAGTTTTACAGCAGATTAAGCCTCAGCTGCTGGAACTAAAGCTTGGTAAACAAGAGCCATCAGCTTCTGGATGAAACGGAAAAATTTCAGGTCACAAGCCAAGTACTTTGACACTGTCCCACAAAACATCCTGGTGGCCAAATTGGAAAAATATGGATTTGATGGATGGATACGGAATCGTCTGGATGGTCAAACTCAGAGAGTCGCAGTCAATGGCTCAATGTCTGAATGGAGACCAGTGACAAGTGGTGTTCCTCAGGGATTGGTACCGGGGCCAGTGCTATTTAACATCTTTGTTGGGAACATAGACAGTGGGATCAAATTCACCCTCAGCAATTTGCCGATGACACCAAGCTGCGTGGTGTGGTGGACACACTGGAGGGAAGGAATATCATCCACAAGGACCTTGACAGGCTTGAGAGTTGGGCCCATGACAACCTCATGAAGTTCAACAAGGCCAAGTGCAAGGTCCTGCACACAGGCTGAGGCAATCCCAAGCACAAATACACGCTGGGCGGAGAATGGATTGAGAGCAGCCCTTAGGAGAAGGACTTGGGGGTGTTGGTAGATGAAAAAGTGACCATGAGCCTGCAGTGTGCGCTTGCAGCCCAGAAGGCCAACCGTGTCCTGGGCTGCATCAAGAGAAGCGTGACCAGCAGGTCAAGGAAGGTGATTCTGGCCCTCTACTCTCCTCTCGTGAGACCCCACCTGGAGTCCTGCATCCAGCTCTGGGCCCCCCAAAGGAAGAAGAACATTGAGCTTTTGGAGTGGGTCCAGAGGAGGGCCACAAAGATGATCAGAGGGCTGGAACACCTCCCATGTGAGGACAGGCTGAGAGAGTTGGGGTTGTTCAGCCTGGAGAAGAGAAGGCTCCAGGGAGACCTTATAGCAGCCTTCCAGTACCTGAAGGGGGCCTACAGGAGAGATGGGGAGGGACTTTTTCACAAAGGCATGCAGTGATAGGACAAGTGGTAATAGATTTAAACTGTAAGAGGGCAGATTTAGACTAGATATTAGGAAGAAATTCTTTACTGGGAGGGTGGTGAGGCACTGGAACAGGTTGCCCAGGGAAGCTGTGGATGCCCCATCCCTGGAGGTGTTCAAGGCCAGGCTGGATGAGGCTTTGAGCAACCTGGTCTAGTGGAGGGTGTCCCTGCCCATGGCAGGAGGTTGGAACTAGATGATCTCTAAGGTCCCTTCCAACCCAAACCATTCTATGATTCTATGATTCCATGTACTTCAGCAAAGACCACCAGACCCTGGAACAACTTTCTGAGGGCCAGGATAATCTTCAAGACTAACCATTTTTTAAATCAAGTCTGGAAGTTTTTCTTGGAGGCAAGTTACAGTTTACGTACTGATTTATGAGACACAGGGTTAATGCTGGGATAATTCCTACCCACTCTACCTTTGGCTTGTGACCCGGAAACCAAAGTTGTGGGTTTCTGAAGTGGCTAGGGAATGAAAAAGGGGGCAGGAAAAGAAAGTAAGAGAATGTACAGAAAAAGGTATAGAGGGAAACAAAGCAAGCATGCTGATAATGAAATAGAATGAGTAAAAGCACACTAAAAAGAGAAAGCAAAAGGATGTACATAATCATTTTACTTCGTTTAGTTGAAGATACGTGGCAGGATGAAAATAAACAGAACAAGAGAAACCAATTCTATGCAGGAGGTTGGGGCTGGAGAGGGGCCAAAGAAGGGCTGTGAAGAAAAAGAAAAACTTTTTTTTGTTTGTTTCCTCAGATCACCAAATATTTCAAGGGTGACTTTTCCAAGTGCAGGATCCCCTGTACCAGAGAATGCGGGCGGAGCTTGCCATGAGGTCCTCCAACTGGCCTTGCATTGTGCTGGCAGCAGACAATGCCACATGGCAATAAGCCAGAAAAATGCTAAACCTAAAATATGCCCCCAGTCATGCTCGTGCACAGCCTGATTCTTCCAGGTGACAAATCCTTACACTTAGTGATCCCCTATCCAACTGAAATGGGAAAGAAGATGGTCTTTTAAAGTCACTGTACTCCTTTTCATGCTGCCTTGATCAATACAGCTGCTGTTTATTTACTTTGTTGTTTCAAGCTCTGTGACAAGGTACAGCAGCGAAACTTTACCTGGACATCAGCTCTAAGGGGGATCAGATGTGTGCAGGTGTTGTGATCTATGCAAAAGGAAAGGGGACACCAGAAGATCAGGTACAGATACACAAAAGCACAGGAAGCAAGAGACTGCCTAGCTGGGCTCCTTGTATTGGCTTCTTTAAGCAACAACTACAGGATCAAATAACAACAACCAAATTAAAAGGGTTTGCCACATAATGGTGAAACTTCAGATCTTTATAGTGAAGAGTAGCTGAGGTGGTAAACTATACAGGACAGATCAAAACATTCTGACTGATTCATTAGCTGCAGAGGCTTTAAAGCAGGCTGGTTTGTTTTACTTACAGCTCTATCAAAGAAAGCAATCAGCCTCTCTGAAGGCAGCAAGAAAGTTTATTTACGGCAGCACAGCAGGCTTCTCTCACCTCTCTCCTAGGCATAGGACGGCAACTTGCTGGGGGAAGCACACAGAGGGATCAATTCTCTCATCAGATCCAAGTTTACTCCTAAAAATCACATCCAGCAAAATACATGCAAACAGATTCTAAGTGGATAAACACTGCATAAATGCTAACACTTTCTGCAACTGAGCACTATCATAAGCAGAAAAAGCCAGAAAATACACACAGCATCATGCACGCATGCAAAAAGTCACGGACAAAACTCACATCCAGGGAAAATAAGCCTCCTAGAAGTCTTAGGGAAGTAAAACCAGGGGGTTTTGGTATATCCCCCTTTTGCTTCCACCTGCATTTAGGATTCATCCACACAGCTTCTTCCACTCAAGATTCAAAAAACAAAACAAAACAAAAAAAGACAAAAAACCTGCAACAACCACAGACATTCAAAGACATGTTACCCCCCACCAATCAATCCCACGTAGTCTCTTTACAACTTGTGTAATACTACTCTGAATCAGCTCAGTGATCCTTACACTGCATGAAGTGGCCCCAAGCAGTCTTCACTCCAGAGGTATCAGGAGGAGAAACAGAAAAAAACCTTGCTAATGTATAGATATACTCGAATGGCTCCCAAATTATTTAAAGAAAGGGGAGTAATTCTTCCCAAACGCTAAAGACAGCTGGCAGTTTACTCACACCCATGCAGAAAGGCTTTTGAGTGTCAAAAAGCATACTCACAAAGAGATCTATTCCTTCTCACATGTGTGCTTCCTCCTGCTTCCAGTTGCTCTGCTCCTGGGAGCTCCATTACTTGTGTTAAAAAGAATATTCCCTTTTATCTACCTGCTGCTTTTCAGATTAATTTCACAGCATGGCTTTTAAATTTTTAAAATCAAAGAAAAAAAAAGGTAAAACAAAAAGTGACTGTAAGAAAACAACATTGTCCAAACAAGACAGGTTTTTATACAGAGAAATAAAACAATAAAATTAATTTTCTAAATACAAAGGACAGAGGAAAAAGATAAATCAACAGTCAAATACTGAGGAATCAGGTGCGCTTTTTTTTTATTTCAATGTGACAGTTTTGGGTGCTGCAGTAAGACTGTCTGCCTACAAGCTCCATGAAAGACAGTCAATGGCATCTACATGTCAGAAGTCTGTTTTCATACCTCCTTGTCAGCCTAAGCATAGAGTTATGTTTCCTCTCATTCTCATTTCATAAGTACCTCAAGAGGCTAAAATGGAACAGTAGAGCCGCTTCCAACTCTACTAAGAAACCAAAAGACTAATCATAAAAAACCCTAAAAAAATAGTGAGATGCCTCTCTACGTCCATCACATTAATTTCCACATATCATGGGAGGCAAAGCTATCTCCTTATTTTCCTCATGGGAAACAAACAGAAATTAATCTGTAAAAACAATTTTTCCCAAGTGGATGACAGATTTAAGAAAGGACTGCTGTTTCAGGAATACAGAACCCATAAGTCAATAAAACAATATGAATAATTAAAGGTTAAAATATTTACTGGCACATGGAAAACAAAATTCCACATCGACAGAACATCCTAAGTGTAACGTATTCTGCGATAAATGGATTAAGACCTCACACATGCTTCAGAAGAGATATCTAGGGGCATCTAGGGGTTGTTCAGCCTGGAGAAGAGAAGGCTCCGAGGGGACCTAATAGCAGCCTTCCAGTACCTGAAGGGGGCCTACAGGAGAGATGGGGAGGCACTCTTTACCAGGGAGTGTAGTGATAGGACAAGGAGTAATGGGTATAAGCTAAAAGAGGGTAAATTTAGGTTAGACATTAGGAAGAAATTTTTCACTATGAGGGTG
>WKFP01013890.1:258293-277174 GCA_011057875.1 Pterocles orientalis
CAACTATGCTCCTGCCTTTCTTTTGGACATGGAAAAAAATAAGATTAAATTAATATATACTTTAAAAAACCCCTTCTCTCCTTCCACTGTATACCTTCCTCCCTGGAAAGCTACTTAAAACATTAACTCAAAATAATAAACAACTTATTCTACGTAGACCATTTATATGTACCTACATACAAGGAGTTTTAATTAAAACTGAATGCTTAGTGACCAAGTAACTTGCACCACCTTCATTTCAGATAGGCATTCAGCTATCAAGATCAACATTCAGAGACTCCATTAACCTAAACCGAATTTGCATCATTGATGTGACTGCTTGAGAGAGGCTGGGCTTTCTCTTAATATCCACAGTAATCATTCTTTCCACAGGTCAAGATGGTTGTCATATTTTCTATTCTAGGGTGGTTTTGCAACTATGGCTCCTTTATCAAAGTCCAAAAATACCCTTTATGAATTATGATGATGCTCATAATAATAAAGCAGCTTCATTCAGGACACATGGGTATCTTGAAATCAAGAGGCCTTAAACATATATCTGAGTGTTTTGATGAAAAACAGAGGATTGGAAAGCACAGAGATGCAAGTACTTTTTGCTAGGGAATGACTTTGGTCTTCATACGACAAATATTTTTCCAAAGCTGGAAACCTCTGGAGATGTTTTATTGCTTCTTTAGAATGTAAGATTTATTACAAAGCTATCACATAGTGTTCCAATGTATTTACTAGTTTGGAAGTACAGTGCCAAAGAACACCAGGAAACTAGGAAAAAAAAATCCCACCATACCAATTCATTCACTACCTTACTAATTTTGCCTTCATCATAGTACAGGCATGCTATTCATTAAAATGGGTATGAAACTGTTTCCAGGAACAGGAAAGAAAGCAATCAATCAGATACTACTTTGCTCAGCTGCTTAGAAAGTACTTAATGCATAACAAAAATCTTGATCCTGACAACAATGAAAATACCAAGGTTTACAGCACTTGCTGTCCCATAAGCATGTATCTTTGAAGGCACACTATTCATATGCTTATATATCTGCATTTTTGTAATGCTGAGCCCATGGAACATTCCTTTATTATAGATTACTCCAAGATCTTAATTTCAGAGCAATTTTAAAGAGTCTTACAGCAATGAAATTACATCATCAGGATAGTCAAATAATCTCAATCTGAATTCACACACTGATGTATGTGTGCATTTGGTTATTGGCACTTAAAAGGTTTTGGCTCTAAACACACAAACACTGAGGCGAGGAGATGAAAAGACAACTGAGGTTTGAGAAAAGGTCTATCAGTTATGAAGGCTTCTAGGTTAACAGGCAGGAAAAAAAAATCTGTTCCTTGAAATTCTTATGAAGATTTATGAAAGAGATCTAGGTTTCTTAACACAGGCACCAAGCATCCATTTTAGACGTCTCCAAGATCCATCTACAGCATCCACGAGACTGGCAGGTGTGACACCAGACCATTTGGAAACCTACACCCTTTGATGGTGGTGGCTCCAGGCCAGGAGAAATAACCTCAAGTGCCTAAAGTGACATTAGATGCTCAGATACCCGAGTCGCCCCACTACTCTCTACAGTATTTAATTAAAGCAGAGATGATGACAAACGGATTTAGGATAAGCCCAGTCCCTCCATCCTACCCTCTTCCAACCATTTCATTTGGTGGACAGCCACACGATCTCCCTGCGCAGGGAAGCAAGCTGCTTTCTGAGAGTAAATATGTGGAACACTTTTCATTGTGTTGATTTGACAACTAACTGAAGGAACTTTTGAGAATAGCGACTGCAAGAGGAAGAGCGTACACTAAAAACTGAGCTGCGCAGAAGGCAAATAGAAGACAGCAGCATGAAAGGACTAGGCTTTCACAACATGTCAAGAGATTTACAACACTACTTCCCACTATTGCTTTGTGACAGATCATAGCAGTTTCTCTTTTTATTAAAAAAAAAGAGCAAAATTAGGCTCCCAAGTGGAAGAGCATACATTGCAAACTCAAATAAATGGTTTTCAGGTATTAAAGACAATATAACTATAGACATTAAGATTAATCCTGGCTGTCTGGAGAGGTCCCTGGAGACTGGAAAAAGGGAAATATTACTCCCATTTTTAAGAAAGGGAGAAAAGAAGACCCGGGGAACTACAGGCCGGTGAGCCTCACCTCTGTGCCTGCAAAGATCATGGAACAGATCTTCCTAGAAGCTATGCTAAGGCACATACGAGACAAAGAGGTGATTTGAGACAGCCAGCATGGCTTCACCAAGGGCAGATCTTGCCTGACCAATCTGGTGGCCTTCTATGATGGAGTGACGGCTTCGGTGGACAGGGGAAGGGCGATGGATGGACTTCCTGGACTTGTGCAAAGCCTTTGACATGGTTCCTCACCACATCCTTCTCTCTAAATTGGAGAGGTGCGGATTTGAAGGATGGACTCTACGATGGATTAGGAATTGGCTGGCCGGACGCAGCCAAAGGTTTATGATTAATGGTTCTGTGTCAAGGTCGAGGCCGGTCACGAGCGGTGTCCCTCAGGGGTCCGTCTTGGAACCGGTGCTCTTTAAAATCTTCATCAATGACATAGACGATGGCATCGAGTGCACCCTCAGCAAGTTTGCGGATGATACTAAGCTGAGTGGTGCCGTCGACACACTGGAAGGAAGGAAAGCCGTCCAGAGGGACCTGGACAGGCTGGAGAAGTGGGCCCGTGTAAACCTAATGAGATTTAATAAGGCCAAGTTCAGGGTGCTGCACTTGGGTCAGCGCAACCCCAGGTATTTATACAAACTGGGGGAAGATCTCCTTGAGAGCAGCCCTGCGGAGAAGGACTTCGGGGTCCTGGTGGACGAGAAGCTGGACATGAGCCAGCAGTGTGTGCTTGCAGCCCGCAAAGCCAACTGTGTTTTGGGCTGCATTAAAAAAGGGGGGGCCAGCAGGGAGTGGGAGGTGATTGTGCCCCTCTACTCGGCTCTTGTGAGGCCCCATCTGGAGTACTGTGTCCAGGCCTGGGGCCCCCAGCACAGGAAGGACGTGGAGCTCTTGGAGCGGGTGCAGAGGAGGGACACAGAAATGATCAGAGGGCTGGAGCACCTCTCCTATGAGGAAAGGTTGAGGGAACTGGGCTTGTTTAGCTTGGAGAAGAGAAGGCTCTGGGGAGACCTCATTGCAGGCTTCCAGTACTTGAAGGGAGCCTATAAACAGGAGGGGGAGCGACTGTTTACGAGGGTGGATAGTGATAGGACAAGGGGGAATGGTTTTAAATTAAGACAGGGGAGGTTCAGGTTAGAGATTAGGAGAAAGTTTTTCACCCAAAGGGTGGTGGCACACTGGAACAGGTTGCCCAGGGAGGTCGTGGATGCCCCATCCCTGGAGGCATTCAGGGCCAGGCTGGATGTGGCTCTGAGCAGCCTGGTCTAGTGGTTGGCGGCCCTGCATAGGGCGGGGGGGTTGAAACTAGATGATCACTGTGGTCCTTTTCAACCCAGGCCATTCTATGATTCTATGATTAACTACCTGATAAGCACACTTTCAAAAATTGTCTTCTACCTGCACGAGCTGCTACCCTGTTCTCCAAGGCCACTGCAATTACTGATGGGAACCACCCCGATACCATGAACAGAGGTGACTTTAGCGTGCCCTAAGACTCCAAGTACTCCACCTTATCTTAACCATGTTTTATTAACTTTACTTTGCTCACTAACATGACTTCAATTTTCAAATTCATACTAGGAATTAAATAGGTCAAAACAAGACACAGTCAAAACTGATCTGTGGAAAAAAACACTAAGCCAAAAGGAACCTGTTTTGTTCTGCTTTGGGCTTTCTTACTTTCACCAAAGCACTCCTGTTAGACAGTCAAAAGTACATTTAACACAAAACAGAAATTAGTGTTCAGGAATCTGAAATGAAACCATGTTGGGAAAACCATACATTGCCAACAGGAAAGACCACTCGTAAAAATTAGTTTGAACACTTAAATTCTTCCAACTTCTATCGTGAGTGATGCCCAGCAACAAAAAACATACCCATACAAAATAAATCAGCCTTGGCTGAAGTTTGATTTTTGACCTGATTACATTTTTCTTCCCAAAATACCCTCTCATCAAACATCTAAAAAGGCAGCAGTCAAGAACTGGACAATTTAACCAGGGTCTTCAGCAATCTTACACAGCTCCCTCCACATGCAGAAACCATCACTTCCATCACAGGAACTGCAAAGCTGTCTATGCTAAGTCAACATCTGAACAAGTCTTAAGATAGGATCTCTACATAAATTAGGATTGCATCCAGACCTGAAACAGGAAACTAGGACTTCTGAGGAAAAAAAGAAAAAAAAGATACGGCCACCCTAAAAAATGGGCAGCAGCTCTCAAATGCCTGTGTGAGCCCTCCAGAGAGCAGCCCTAGTCTCTCCTCCTCTGACAAAGCAGCGGAAAGTGCCTCGGCTGAGTACAGGAGGGAGGAAGAAGCAGAAACAACCCGACAGTTCACGGTGGAGAAGAAATTTAACAAACAGCAAATTCAGGATGTGAAAGACAGATCACAGGAAGGAGTAAACGAGGCCAGGAGAGATGTGCTGTAGGAATTCGGAGCAAGGCAGGCAACAGGAAGTCCCTGAAACCGATGGGTTGAACAGATGAACCCACACAGCCCCCCACCAGCATCTCTCCCCACACCCTCCTCTATTTCAGCCAAGACCCTTTCCAAATGCCCACTGGCTTAATTCATAGCTGAAATAACAGCAGCATCTACCCAAACGTGGATTTCGGGTTACTGTTACATTCAGGT
Source organism: Pterocles orientalis (assembly GCA_011057875.1). NCBI lineage: Eukaryota > Metazoa > Chordata > Aves > Pterocliformes > Pteroclidae > Pterocles > Pterocles orientalis. The sequence goes on from WKFP01013890.1 coordinate 263,087, forward strand.
CTGCTGGTTATGGACGCAATGGATTAGAAAGACAAGAACCACAGCCTCCGCCCAAGGCAGACACATTTATATAAACATAAATCCACAAAACCCTAAGAACAGGTAAAGACTCTTTTCACTACCTTCATGCTCCTCCTCCTTTCCCTCCCTCCCCCAAGTACTTCTAGTATGAAAGAAAAAAAATGGTTAGAGGTACAATAAAGAAAGGCCTGATCTAATTACACTGGAAGTACAAAAAAATCAAATATCCAAAGATTAAGTGTTGCTAGTACTATTAATTCATCTATCATGCAATACAGCATTAAACTTACCTACTTGTTACTGTAATTTGGCAACTGAATCAAATGCTTAAAGAAGAGCCCTGACAAAACCCACAGTAAGTGCAATGAAACAAGGAAGAGGAGGAGGAGGTGAACAACAGTTAGTTACACAAAGACATAACACAAGTTGGGAGATACACAAATTCACCTCTCTGAGAAGATTCACCCTCTCCCAGTAAAGCTCTGCAAGCTAAAGTTTCAAGTAAAAGAACTCAGTGGGGAAAAAAAGTCCAGTTTGTAATGAAATTGTATGTGCTTGGGACCACTGGAACTTGTTAAACACTGCGGCTCTAGGACAGGCACCCCTGCAGAGAGGACCTGTATCAGTGCAGTGAGTTGTTAATTTGCATAACAATTACTCTCAGGTTTAGAGGCACATAGCTAATGAGGACTCCCAGCTAGCCAGAGAAAACATGTATTGCAAAGTGCAGGTACTGGCTTTTAGCCTCTCTCGCAGGTACAACTCCACCAGATCACACCAGGATTGTGAACTCCAAATATTACGTTATCTGCAAAAGATGGAGTCTTTCAAGATACGGGGTCCATTTACCAAACAGTAATATCCAAAATGCTTCCAACATACAGAATCCCATCTTAACATTGTTCTGGAATTAAGGCAGAAACACAGCAGGGCTCCCCTCTCCTAAGAGCATATGGCATTTTAAAAAGCAGCACATTACAAACTCCCCCAATAGCTATTGAGTCATTCAACAGAGGCTCAATTTATCTTAGTTCTGTCTCTCCTACAGGAAGACTGAAGTTCGTTGTAGTGACAAGGAGGCATGTTGTATCTCATTTATATTAAAGATATACACACTTCTGATGAGTTTTTCAGACACAGCTGATGACAGCTCAGCACCACCAAGGTGAGGCACTGGCCATTGCTGGGGAAAGAACTGAACAAACACGAAGTTCTTGTGTGGAGCATCCTAGTTTGCCTGTATTTTACCAGCACACAAAGACCATATGTCTTGCCAAACAATTTTGGGTATTCCACATAGAAAAGAAAGCACTTCAGGAAGCTGGATGGTATTTCTTTTCTGTTCATAGAGTGACAGACCATCACAGCCCATAAATTTTCTGGTAAGTTGTCTCTAATGCTTGCTAGTGAAGCGTTCACCAGTACAGGGAGCCAGGAACTTGACTCAGATTTTAATTCATTGCTTATCATTCCGCAAAACTACTTCAGCACCGACCAGCTTCATGCAATGGCTTCAATACCAAAAAGGCAAGCAGTACTCTGTTGTAGAGAGAAGCTGCGCCCGCATTAAAATTCTGCAGGCACATATGACCAGCTAGCTTCTGAACGAGGTTTACCCAGCCTTTCGTCTTTTGTTTAGTGCCCTCCACGCATTGCTGGTAGTTACCGCTTCTAGCCAGAGTGACTCCAAGGTACTTTGGCTGGTCGTCAGGAATTAATTCTGTGCCACAAAAAACTCACTGGAAGCCCAATGGCTGAAAAACAGTAAACCAAAAGAACTGAGCACCACAGTGTTTGCGGTAGCTGGATTCAACCTTCAGTTTTGAGGCTGATCTGTAAGGTCAACATCCTCAAGGCTTTGCTTCACCTTCTGCACGGAACAAATGCGGACTACAAGGGAACTGTTTTACATACTTAAAGTGGAAGACATGAAGCAGTCACTAATTAAAAGGACTCCTTGTCAGAAAAGCTAATATACCAATACCCTTCCCAGGGTCAATCAGTCTGATGCACAGATTGATCAGCATTGCCCTGTGCTGGAATTCGCAGCACATGAGGCTCCTAGAGCAGAACAGGCTTGCAGCATGAGTCTACCAAAATAAAATTACAGTGTGCACAGCTGAATGGGATTTCAAGAGGTCACCTAACCCAGCTGTCCCCAATCTGACAGCTAAACTCTTATACAACCTTTAACTTCTCCTCTTCATCATGAACACTAATTTCTTGCCCCCTGCCTGCTCCCCCCACCCCCATTTTTTGCATGACAAGACAAGGGACAAGCCAGGACAGCCAGAACTTAAATTCTTTCACTCCTGCCTGCCTCTTGCCCACATCCTGTAAGGGTGCACTTCCCACCAGAGACCCAGCACTCTGGTCCCCAGTGCAGAAGCAGCAAACCCCAACCCTTTCCACAGACATCTGCCAGTATCTTTTCTTTTTGAGTTCATTCCAGCAACAGAGATTTCACAACTCCCATTTGGCAACGAAAAGCTTTTTCCAAAGCTTTACAGCTCTCCCTTCTGCATCTTAAATCCATAACTTCTTGTCCTCTCTAAAGCAGGCACAGAGAGCAGTTCATTCCCTTTTCTGCAGCAGGCTTTTGGGTGTTCTTTACATAGAACAACCTTCATTCTGTGAACCTTCCTTTCAGTAATGTTTTCTAGACATCCCTGTAAATTTTTTCACTCAATTTTTCTTACAGCTTTGATCATGGGAAAAGGTGTTTCTTCAAAGGCGATGCCTTCAGTTGCATGCCATAGTCCAGCTCATGCTAAGAAGAATCATTTCACAGGACCGTGTATGCATCCCCATCTAGGGTGCTTGTTTTTTTCTTCTAGAGTCAGAGAGAAGGGGAGGGTTTGGGGATTTTTTGCAACCAAGTGAGACTGACTCACGTGCAAGTTTGCAAACTGCTATGTGAAAGCACATTTTTGGTTATTATCAAACCAGGAATTTGGTAGGAATACAGACAAGCCTAGGGCTTTCTTTTCCCTTAGATGTTCTGCTAACCTAGCTGTGTTAATGAATAGCATTAAAGAAGAGACTGCAGTGCAAGTACAGAGGCACAAATGAATGGAGGCAATGATATCACCAAAACTGAGGCTGTTGTGGTTGATCTTATTCAAGGAGAGGGATTAAGAGTACCAGCAGACTCCTCCCCTCTAGACTAAACTGCAGTCCTGCTGGAAAAGATGCTGCCAACCTTTTTCAGTGTTTATATTCCTACTGCACTGGGGAGGTGCAAGGAGACAACCAGATAGGAGGCGAGCAGCCTGTTTCATCTGTCCTGTGACAAAATGCTTCCACCCAGGAGTACTCTGCTACACCAGTACTCCCTATGCTGGATCAGGCAGGAACCTGAACACGCAAGAATATGGCTCCATTCTGTCTTTAGGGACCTGGATCACAAGAAAGTTAACAACAATCAACAAAAAAGGACAGGCCTGCTGGGGGGTGGGGGAAAGCTGTAAATTGGTTATTTTAGGTCACCCAGTAAAACCAAAGCATCTGCATAATGCTGCAAGTTTCATATTTAGAACTGAATTAATGAGGTTCAGAAAGGGAGCTTACAAATGCCACAGTACGCTTCAGATCATTCTTCAAGCTTTTTGGCCTGAACCCATCACTTTAAAAGCCAGCAATTTTTTCCACCAAGCCCACCCCTCCCACTCGCCTCCTTGTCACAGAGCAGTGATACAGTAGACACTTCTCTCCAAACAAATTAAATCTACTTATTCTCGAAGGAAGAGGGTCAAGAGGATGAGGGCACCATACTTTTAAAAAGGACATTAAAAAATAATTATGCTAAACCACGTATCAGCACAAATCAAAGAGAGACAGTAAAATGACTGCTTCCAACTTGCTTAAATATTCAATTAAAAAAGCCATTTAGGCAAAGTTTTATTAAAATAAATCAACTAAGGAAATGCTCATTAAACCAAGCTGAAGTCCACATTATTTTTGGATGCTCCTTCGCTGAAGAATAAGTCTTCACTCTGCCATTATAAACCCAATCATGTCCTCAATGGATGTGCTTTCCTTTGCAGCAGTAGCAGGTGTGAAGAGCAACCCAGTGCTAATTTCAAATGCAACACCAAATGAAGCAAAGCTTCTGCCTGTTTCCCTCATACAAAAACATATCCTCTGCCTTTCTCAGGCTCAGCAAGTCAAGTTATCCATAGATAACCCTTCCCAATAGTTCATAGCTTCCTTTGGGATCCATCAAAACAGCTTTTGAATTGGTATCAGAAGACTTGGTGCAGATGGATGTAATGTCTTTCTCCCTGTAATGCCTTGAAAGCAAACCAAAGGTTCAACCTTCAAACTTACCATATGGCTGCTTACCAAATGCTGAGATCACTGCATTTGTAGAAAGTGTTTAAAGTTTAGGACAAAAAAAAATGACAGGAAAAAAAAGCAACAGTGCAAGAGATAAAGAAAGAAAAGGATCATACCACTTCATTTTGCTGTACAGAAAGGTACAGACGTGTTACCTGAATAAGGCAAGGCTTATAGTGTTTTGTGTACAGCAGGTCCTGGTATTTTAGTGATAGAACACTGTCTATTTGTTTTTCACAGTGAAATATAACCAGGATGATGCTGTGAGTACCAATTCATCAGGTAAACAACAAAACAAGGGAACTTGTTTTTTTTACAGTAAAGCTAATGATACCTTTGGGTCCTGGAAAGCTACAAATCCTACTTTCCAAGCTACTACATAAAATTCCCTTTAATATTACCACCACTTTGGTTAGCTCTCTTTCTGTAGCATAATATTGCTACTGAAAAGCCAATACCCTACTTCAGCAATATACTGAAGTAAAAATCCTATAGTACACAGTAAGACCAAAATTAAACTTTTCAGCCAGTAAACCAAACCTTCCTTCCATATTGATAAGCTTTTGCTGGCAACTTTAAAAAAGTACCATAAAGAGAGCTTCAGTACAGGTACAGGTGCATCCAGGAGAGCCTGCTAGCAGTGCACGTCTAATAGCATAAGTATACATACACATTTAATGGACACATCTTCATTCTGAGACTATGCTCCAAACACTTCCCATGAATAAAGTTACAGTCCTCAGTTCACAGACACAGCTACAGCTGCAACAAGCAAGCTGAAGCAATGCCACTTTTAACCAAAGTTTTAATTTCAAATGCAAGGCTGAATGCCTCCTCTAGGGCTGAGCAGGATCCAGGCAGCAAACAAGCGCGTCTGTACCAGATGGGAGCCAAGGTCCACCCCATCTTACAATACATCCCCAGCAGCAGTCAGCAAACGGCCAGGGAAGAGCAGAGGACCAGGGAAAGCGTATTGTGACCCTGCTCCTGCCTAACCTCCCAGCGCCTAGCAATTTGCAGCCAAAGCACTTCTCAAGGTAGAATTAGTGCCACAGCCTTCAGTGTTCAGCTTAAGACACACTGCTGTAAGGTTGTTAGACAATGAATGCAAACTTGGTCCTTCCAGAGCGAGCAGAGGGAGAGGGCTCATTGAGCATTTTCTGATGAGTATTTGGGCAGGAAAGCTTGAAAGGAATCCAGCAGTGTTCAGCAGCAATAGGTCCTGTACCATCACAGAAAGACGTTTGGGAAAAATGCAACTGGGAAGTTAAGCTAGACAGTTCAGTTTCCATCATCAAAAACAACTCAACTCGAGAGGAAAAAAGGAAAACTAAATTACTCAAAGTACATCATATTTCAGATTAAGCCATCTCAATTCTTCGGAGAGATCATATAAACATCCTTGCCACAGTGCTAGCTATATATGAAACACATCTATTTTCAAACAGTTGTCCCTTGCATGGATAAGAGCGATGCCACGCTCAAATCCAACATGAAAAACATCTACAAGTTTCATAAGAGTTAGCTGTGAACAGAGACTAGTAAAAGGCATGGCACTCTGTCTCTTAATGCAAAGCTGGCCATGGGGTGGCCAGGAAAGCAAGGTTTATTTGGCCAGGAAAGCAAAAGACAAGATAAAAACCTCAAAACAGAAAATATCAAGAGCCACCTCAATCCCATGATCCCAATGATGAGAGTATTTCACTGGAAACGGAGGGAGGGATGGGAAATCACTAAGGATCTGGAATCTGTCCCAAATTCCCACTGCTGCTTACAATTTTAGCTAAAGGTACTTTACAGGAAAAGTGAACTTAAATAGAGATGAGAGCCTCATGCTCCCTAGGAAGAGAGGGGCTCCAACTCTCTGTAGCGTTAGCAACCCTAGGAAGCTGTCTGAGGAACCAGAGTTGTCACCCTCTGCTGTGACCACCAGAAGGACAAACAACACCGCGCAGCAGGCCTGGGCGGTCTGGCTTACAGCACCCACACTCACCTCAAGAAATTTAAAACCTTTCTTTCCCTTTGGTTTCCCTCTTGCAACTCAAAACAGAGGCTGGCTATATGGCTAACCACCCAAGGGCCATAGGCACCAGACAGATGTGAGAGGAGTTCAGCTCAGACACTCTGCTAGGGAACTCAAGACTGCAGGAAGACATTTGGAGCAAGGGGGGCCACAGGAAAGTACACACCATGCAGCATAACATTGGATCAATCCATCAGAACTGCAACTGGGAGACAAACGCTTGCATTAGGCATTAAAGATGCATGGATCAACCATATGGCCATTCATCACTGCTAAGCTGGGACGAGGAACAACGTTCACACTGAAACCTGATGGAAGGCTACCAGTCAGGCCAAAGGGTTTAAAAACCCTCCTTTATCAAATAAACTGACTATAGCTGTGTTATTTAATGGCGTATCAGCCATTATCACAGTTTGGGTCCATAAGCAATCTAGGCTATATCACTACCCGCAACCTGAAAGCTAATTCAGCAGAAGATTGAAAACTAAGAACATTAAACCATCATATGAATTATGTTAAGAAAAAATACAGATTGTTTTTGAACCAGCACATAATGCACACATTTCTACCACCGTGGTCCCCTGAAAAGACCTTTTGCATGTGAAGTACTGTCAACTTTGAATCTCCAGGGAGAAAAAGCATTCTTTGTACACAGCCCAGCTTGGGCAAATCTTGCAACAGTCACTACAGACCTTGCCTCCCCAAGCCATCTTCTGTGGCATTTTAATTCTTGGAAGCTACGACCCTGGTCTGACCCAAATGGGAAATTACATCCTTGTTATCCAGACCTCCTTCAGCTTGCAGATACCACCAGTGTTCACATAGTGAAGGAAACAGCTGGATCTGCAGCCTTTTCGATTCAAAGAGTTAGAAGCCCAGCCTCAGGGCAAATCATAACCCTGAGCAAACCTAGCCTGGCAAGAGCCTATCAGGAAGAGTTGCACGAGGACCCCACCCCACAAATGAGCAAACTCGTGTTCTGAAGTCAGTCTGAGCAATCCAGCTTTCACACACAAACTCTACAGACATTTACACACCTCTCCTCCAAGAAGTGATACCAGTAACATGGGTAGAAGAATTTAGAACAAACAAAATTCATCCTTTATGAGGATGCACAAGGTCCAGCTTGATGTATGCACTTGCATGCTAACAACTACTGCATCTGCAAAATGCTTTCATCAGCAAAGGTACAGCTAAAAGAGGCAGAAAGACATGCTCACCCACCCCTTGTTCACACAATCGCAAGTTTTAGCGGCAGGCCAAGCCACAGGCACTTTGAAAATCCCACTTCTGCAGTACAGCTGGAGACAATGCCAATTAATTGCTTTGCCATCCATAAAAAAATGACTACAATATACACTTCATAGGGTTGTCACAAGGATTATTTAACATCCCTGAGGGGCTTTGGAGAAGAAATAGTGGCCATTGTTCTGAGTACCATAGAATTTGGGAAGATCTCACATGAATTTTGCACAACCGTGCATGTGTGACAGCTGCAGCACCAATAGATTATTTTTCTCCACAAAAAAAAGCCTCACAGAAGCTCATTTACTCTGGGCAAGACTTTAGTCAGAAATGCATTTTGTTTTGCTCGTTAATATATCCTAAATAGACATCAACTTTGACTATTTGATTAATAGATTCAGGTGCTGTTTCTAGTCTTTCTTAATTAAGGGAAACATTGCATTTTTGACAAAGAGCTCAGTTTAGGCTGTCAGGGCTCCTAACAAACACACTATAATTACGTAAGTAATGCTAATGCACAAGAACAACAACAGGAAAAAAAACCCAAAAAGCAACTAGAAGTTTCACTGAAATCTCATTTTCTTTACAGCAAATGAGAAAGTCTGTCTGCACGGAGAAGAGGTGCTACATGCAGAATTAGTCTAATGTCATACTACTTATGCCTCACCATTAAAAAGCTCTTAATCCTGATGTAGAAACATTGTAAAGGTTTTAATAGGCTTTTTTCTATTAATATGCAAATACACAGGAGGTGTTGGATTCTAAACGTTCCACCATACACTTGGATCCATCTCTTCTCTGTAAGGAAAATTTCTACCATTTCACTCCAAATGTATAAGGAATCTATATGCCCTTTCATTCTCCTGAAACATGGGGAGCTCATACCTACTTCAGGGATAAGCTTTTTTTTTTTTTTTTCTGAGCAGTCTCAAACTACGGCAGTAATCACACCTAGGCAACAAAGCTATATCCAGGGTGAAGACCAATCTGGTGGAGAGAACTACCACTTCCGCTACATAAAGCTTCAAAGAATCTTTAAACTCTCTGGGACATAGAACACATATTTTGTTTGGAAAGCAAACACCACATTATTGATACTACTGCAAGACAAACAACAGCATTAGGACTACTCAGTACACTGGCTTTCATTCCCCATCCAAGATGCAACAGGAAGTTTCTTCTCTTCTTTATTTCATCCTAGCTCTCTACCAAGAAACTGGCACCTGCTGGTGCAGAAAAAATGCAGCATTGCAGCAGCAAGCCTCACAGTGCCTAGGTCCCAAATTCCCCAATTGCCAGGGGAAGAAACAGCCCAAAATTAGATGCCTGCTCTCCCTACCAAACACATGAAGGAAGCTGCATGCCTGAGAATAGGAAAGAGAGGAGGAAAAGGAGAAAAAAAAAAAAAAAAAGACAAAAAAGCAACATGAGCAGCAAGGCTGATTTAGTAATACTCAGCAATGAGACGTACCATCACTCCCAGCTTTCCCAGGTTTATGCCAGGTAGGGGTCAACAACTTTCCCTTAAAGTTCAGGGTGCCAAGACTATCCCGACCCTCTCATAAAACAGGCATGAAACAGAAAGGCAAGACTGACCAGCTCCTTTGCCCATCAGTCTGATGGGCAGCATTCTCATGTACTCTGAGCCATACATCATTTTGACACAGTTTTCCATGCCTTCTCCCTCAAAGGTATCATAACGTCCACCCAGCACTTCCTTGATAATGCACCAGGGTACCCTGGCACAGCCAGTCACCACACTCTCCTAAAACTGTTCGGGTTTTGCATGGGCTTACAGAGTCCTTTTTACAACACTGAATATCCAATTTCATCAAAGAAAAGAACCCAAGCCTCCTGCTTCCCAGGATGAATGTCCCATCTCCTAAACTGCACAGTTACGTTGTCTATGCCATGCAAGGTTAGACAGTTACAGATAAAGACACGGCAAAAGGAGGTGCTGTTGTGAAGGACTGGATCCCAAGGTAGCACCCGTAGACTAAGAGAGACAAGCATTTCTTTCATTTTTGCTATGACTTGCGTTTAACAGCTCTAAGTGCCCAGCTTCTCATGACTGTCACGTCTTGCACACTCCTAAATGTGTCCACACTCAGAGGCATAAGAAAATTTTAGAGGTAAATCATAAGTATCCATTGATTTTAGAAGCATTAAAAAAATACATAAGCAAAGGTTTGTTTCCTTTTTAACCATTTGAAATTTGGAGTTCTGCAATTAATAAACCAAAACAGGAAACAAAAGTTATTGGTTTGGTGCACCAGCAAATTAAAGACTTCCTAGATTATCCTGGTTTTACCTATAGGTGCCTGCGTCCTAGCAATAATTAGTCTCCAATTTAGGCGCTGACTCACTCCTGGAATCCTGACATGATCATGCATCAGATGGCAAATTGATTTTCCTGTAACACATTTAGGAGTATCTTCATCAAGCACGTAGCAGAGGCCTTGAGATTAGTGGGGGTTTTTTTCTCATTTTATGTTGGTTAATATAGAAACTAGGATTTCCAAAGAATCCAAAGAAATCTAGATAACACCTTCTAATGCCTCTCTATTCCCTTTCTTTTAGCTTTACTTAAAAAGATGCTACTAATTACTTATTAAGAGGTACCCACAAGCAAAAGTTTCTCGGTATTAGCCTGAAACACAAGAGTAGACACAAAATCCTTATTACTAGGGGCTCTGCATCAAAAGGAAGTGGAACAGCCTGAGATACAACAAAATTTTGGGTTCCCTTTGCTTTTTGTCATTTCTTTTGTTCTTTATCTTGCAATACTCAAGGTACCAATTGCCTAGTCACCTGTTCTTTGTTCAGGCACTGATTATAAACAGAGTAACATGCATGCACCAACACTCAGCATTAATACACACAAAAAAAAAGAAAAAGAACAGGACATTTTTAGACATTACAGATTATAATTACCTTTTTTGTCAGTATCTTGGCCATTCCTATCAAGAATTATGTTCTCATAAGCCAAAGGAGCAAGACTGAATGCAACCTTTCTCGCAGTTTTTTGTATTTGCATAAAGCATAGAAGCAGCCTGCCATAATTTACAGCTACCATAAATCTAGTATAGGTGAATTCATTACAGTTAACCGCAATACTTAATTCATACTGCTTTCCCACAAAACGTAAGCCTCAAATCCAATTATTCCATAATAGTTTTGTAAGGAAACAAAACACCATTTAGGATTCAAAAACAATGCATCTTTCTGCAGAGGCAGAAAGAAAGAAAAAAAAAAAAAAAGAAGCTAGCACAGGACTATGCACTAGTTTTATTTTGTAAGGAGATTAACACTGGCAGAAAGCTTTGGCTCTGCCTGGGAAAAGAACACACTCTTTGTACTAGCGGAGTCCCCTGTAATTGTAAGTGGAATTTTGTCCTGTTTGTTAATTCATTTTTTCAAAGATAAAAGAAATCACACTGGGACGAGGAAACAGCATTCTTATTTCTGTCCAACATTACCTCAGCTAAAGCCCATTCTGATTTCAGCCCTTGTCAGGCACAACTCGCGCACTCTCAACTGAGCTATCTGCGGTGTATTGTTAAACAGCAGTACAAAGTTTTTAAGTGGGCCTGCTGCTTATCATGCTCAGAGGGGACAACCTGGTCAGGTGTTTTTCCCGTGCTTGTTGAACTCAAGCTATATTTGGAGACCAGCTGTTCTGTATCCTGCTTTCTCCAATTAAGAGTGTGTATGGGGTAGAGAGGTGAAGGTGGGAATTAAGAGAGAAAGGGATAACGAGACTTCAGAGTACATAAAATGGCCTTTTAAAAAAGGCTGAATAAAGGTACTGCATGTAATGCAGGTAATTTTAATCACAAAGGTTCAGTGACAATAGACTCGAAGGGGAAGAAGACTAGAGCACACAGAAGTGAACCAAAAACCAAGGCTCCTGTGAAAGTTACAGGAAGACCAGAACGTTTATGTTTTAAATCCAAGGGCCAGAATTGCTCACAGCACAAGGAGCTCTGTAACAGCCCAAAGCTCACCACAGCAAAGCAAGTTCACTGCAGGTTACAACAACAACTCAACGTCTGACTTCATCAGCTCATATACAGCTTCTACAGCTTCAGTCTTGAAAGAAAATTAATGTAAATCATACACCTTTTACTGCTTATAGAATCAAACTTGGAAGAAAAAAAAACAACACATACTTATCTGTGATTATGTTGAACTTTACCCAAATGACCCATAGTTCAAGCAAAGAGCCTCAAGTGAAGAGCATCACGCTGAAAGAAATACTGCCAAGACAAGTAGAGAGCTTACTGCTTTACTCCCAAACATGCCTGTACATACCAGTAATTCACTGACAGCAAACACACGATCTTGGACTCTAGCCTATTTCCCTTAGAATGGGAGAGGGGGAGAGGCCAGGAAGCTTATTTTCAACTTGAAATTAATGACTTTGATAACATGAAGAGCTAATGAAGAAGAAGCAGCAGCAAGATCACTGCAAACTCTGCCACCTTCCTTTCTCATTCCGCACAGGCTCTCTGCCTGATCAAGGAAGGGAGATGAAGATTAAAAGAGGAAAAAATACTGGGAGAGAAGAATATACAAGTGTGCCATCAAACAAGGAATAGCCTCAATGCAAAAGTTCCCTTAGAATACAATGTATTAAAACTTATAAGGGCATAATCAATGTGCTTATTGATTTAGATGCCTACACACTAGGTTAGCAGTTTACTAAAGCCATCAGCATCATCTGAACAGCATCCAGGCACAACAGCATCGTATTTGGTTGCCGCTCTCAGATCAATAGAGTTTGCTCTTCTCCATTTTGCACTCGCAAGCCCTACCCCCAGGTGCAGCCTGCCTCTTCCAAAACGCGCTTTCCTGCAGTTTTGGTTTTTGTTTTAAACCGCTCTCCCACTTTTCTCCCTTCCTCCCTCCCGGCGCAGAGCCCAGCTGCCACCCTCCCAGCAGCGCCACAGCCCGCGCCGCCGCCGCTCCGCACCCCCGAGAGGGGGGCAGGCAGTGCAGCCGGGGGCCCGGCCGCTCCGGCGGGTCCGTTGTGCCTTTCCCCGCCCCGCACCGCCGCCAGCCCCCCAGCACCCCCAGCTAACGGGACGGGACGGGCCCGGCCCGGCCTCCCGCGCCCCCCCGCACAAAGGGCTGCGCCCGCCGGCAGCACCGGCACCGCGGGACCGAGCCGGGCCCGGCTCCTCCTGCCGCCGCCGCCGCAGCGGGGGGCGGCGCGCTGGGGCCTGCCGAGAGGGGTGTCCGGCAGCGCCGAGGCGGGGGGGCGCCGCCCCGGCCGCGCAGGGGCCGGCACGGCACGGGCAGGGTCCGGCGTCCGCCTTCCCCCCGCAGCCCGGCACCCGCGGCTCACCGGCGAAACACCACCAACCTGCAGTCCCCGCCGCCGCCTCCTCCTCGAGAAGAGCTGGAGCTGCCTCTGCCCGCCTCAGCCTCCAGCCCCAGGGCAGGCGGCCTTGCCCGCCTCCGCCTGCTGCTGTCCGCGGTGCCCCCCCGGCGGCGGCGGTGGGCTGGCTGGCTGCCCTCGGGAGTAGGGGAAGGGGCGGGCGGCGGCGGCTAAGGGAGCTTCGCTCATTGAGTGCGGCAGCCCCAGCTGTCGCCGCCGCTACTGCTGCTCCCCGCAGCCGCTACTTCCTGTGCAGCGATGGTTCAGTTCCTCCCGGGCCGCTGGGGGCAGGAGAGCCGGGGGGCGGGAGCGGAGGAGAGGGGGAAGGTCGGGTCGGATAGTGGGGATGGCAACGACCGCTGCTCCTCCCGTCCGCTCCGGCCCGGCCAGGACAGACTCCGCCCCGGCCAGCGCGGCGGGACCTCCGCCGAGCCGCTCTCGCCGCAGCGCACCGCACCGCACCCCGGCGGGACGCGATGCGGAGGAGGCGCCCGCCTCGCGCCCCGCCGGGGTGGGGCGGCCGCTAGGGGGCGCCGCCTCTACCACCCTAGCCGCCCCGCGCCTGTGGCGACCGTTGGCGGCGGGCGGGGAGGGCAGCCGGTGAGCGCCGCTGGTGGGTGTGCGGCGCTTGCCTGGCCCGGGCAGGGGAGTGCGGCACTCCCTGGTCCCCACGGCTCAGCCAGGGCCGGAACGCCGCTCCCCGCCGGTGAAAGCCCGCCCCCCCGCCTCAGGGAGTGGCGGCGCCTGCCGCCGGCCCCTCGGTGAGGAGGGAGAAGTGCCTCGCTCGGGCACGGCCGCTCACCGGAGCCATGGCTCGCCTTTCCGTTGGCCACCCGCCCTCAGGGAGAGCGATCTGTGCCCTCCCGCCTGCCTAGCAGCGCGTCCCACGACGGGGTGCGGCGGCCTCCCCCGCCCCGGCGCTGCTGCCCCTCGGGGCTGGGGGCGGGCGGGCGCAGGGAGGTGCGGGTGGAGCTCCCGGGTTACGTACACAGGAACAGGGCAGCTGCGTGGGAGAAAGGCGAAGATGGCACCGTGAGGAATCGATAACGGGAATTCTCAGTGAGGCAGAACACCTCTG
>WKFP01013890.1:279055-300298 GCA_011057875.1 Pterocles orientalis
ATCTAATACAAGTAGCTTATAACAGTTTAATTGCAGAAACAGAGCATGACATAATTTCTTCAATCAGAGGACTTTTCAGATTGTATCAGCAGCAGGAAGACAGTTAAGCTTGCCTAACCTGTTTCTGGGCCACCCAAATTTTAACTACAGCAAAGTATAAGTTCCATAGTTTTTTATATACTGACGGTCCTACTTTGCAGTGCTTACGTGCATATAGTATCCACTGAGAGAGTTGTGCGTCTAACAATCAAATAATCAAAACTAAAATCTGAAAGGATGATGCATGCATGTGGTATTTGAGCATGAGAGAGATAAATAAAATACATTTAAATTTTACAAATGGTGAATACAGAAACAGAACAAAAACAAAGAATCTTAAGAGGTAGCAGCTATAATGTTTGCCAAGAAATTCATTTCCACCTTCCTGCTCAGCTTTTTTCTGACATCTTGCTGGCAAACAGCATCTTCTCAGCTGGTAAGAGAGCTCTGTGAGGCACTGACCAGTACCTCTGGAGTGAAACTGAGAGCAACTGTCTTGATATTCATCCGTTATCATCCCCAGGCTGGAAATGTGCTGTTCCACAGGAACAATGTTTGCGATGTGCATGAAGCAAGATTTCAAACAGAGCACTACTAGCCTTTTCTTTTGAGCAAGAAACACTTAACATATCAAAGTGGTTGAAATCTACTTAAGAGCATCAGGAAAGCAGCTATTTTAGATCACCCTAACAAGTCTGCAGGTTCTGCTGGAAAGAAGGTCTCCTACATTGATTTTCACTTGTCAATTTTTCTGAGAATGTGAATATAATTAGGAGAAGCAGAATAGACTCCCTTTTCAACATTAGTGGGGGTTCAGTTCTCTCAGATTTTGAAATGGATCCCTTTTGTACCCATCGCACCTGCTACAGCACTCCCCCTCCCCAAATCTCATTCTGGTTTCTCAAACCGTTAGTTAGAAATCATTGGAGGAGATTTCCATGTTGGTTTTCAATACTGAGCTGTGTCTGAGTCATGTTCAACACCTCGGTCCAAAGGCAGCTCCTCGTTACTTCCTGTCAACTGCAGCAAAGCCCTGATTAACTTCTGGTGTGAGCAGAAGCCAGGCAACCATGTGCAGTTTCGTACAGCATGAGCCGCAGTACGTCAGCTGCTGAAAGGTCAAGGAGACTTGAAGCAGATACTGAAGCAGGTCTCATCTGTGCTTGAAAATTTGGGGGTGCTCCAGCAAGTGCAGATATACAGCATTTGGCACATACATAAGTGAAAGCATGACCTAGCAACAACACTGTTATTGTCTAATGCTGACACCTCCTGTCCTAAATATAAGCTCAAATTCCTAATTAATTTGAGCTCTTAAAAAAAAAAAAAACCATGCAGACACAATGCATTAGTGTGCATGTGATACAAATGAGACAGAAAGCCAGAATTCATCTCCCGAAGAGGTTAATACTTTAAATCCAACCTAACTGAATATCCTCTTAGCTTACCAAATGTTCAACATTTCCCTTATAATAATTTCTACAGTATTGTCAGCTTTGTTGTGTCCTCAGTAGTGTTGTGCTGTTGATTTTGACAAATGAACAGAAACCTGTACTATGAACACAACTTTCTAACAGTTAGTTGAAAATTAATTACTCTTAGAGATGAAATTTCTTAACCCATAAAACATAACATTTTTTTGTCCTTTGGGAAAGTGTAAGTAGCTTTTATTTGGTCACTTTTGAGTTATACGAGCATTAAAAAGTCTTATCACCATAATTTTGGATACTTCCAGTATGTTAGAAGAAATATGACTAGAAATAAAGAAGCCAGAAGCTAAAAATACATGTACAACAAGCCTTTCAGAAGGGACTGCTGATTTGGAGTGCCTAACTGTGCATACTTTATGGGGACAGCTTTTCAAAAGTTGTTGAGTTAGTATAAGCAGTTCCCTTCCAGATGTCTCCTCTACAGCTTGATTTTTTTCTCTCTTCTCTCAGTTCTGCTGTTGGTCTCCATTAGGAATGAACTGAGAAAGTCTTCGAGACAAGGTTACTTATGAGACTGGGACACAGGAATTCCTGTTTTAGGAATATCAGATAATTTTAGCCAGAGGTGGCATCCCTAGGTTTTAACCTCCATGCACATAGTTGAAAAACTTCAGTCAGCTAAGCAAAATTTAAGCAGAAATACTTAGGCACCAGAGTGAGGTGGAATGAGGCTTAAATTCCCTTCGTGCACTTTAGATGCCTAAATGCTTAACTGCCATTGTGGTGGGAGATGGACTTTAAATCATATTAAATACAAGTCTAATTTAATTTGGATTTTCCTGTTGCCTTGTACATTTTTTTTTAAGAAAAACCTAATGAAACTATGTACTGCCAACAACAGAGAGGTATGTGCATATGCTTTACGCATACATATCTTTCAAAGGGGTTATGAAGTATAAATAAATAAAAAGAAAGAAATGCAACATTATACTATTTTATCAGGCAGAATTAAGGAAAATCAGATCTGTATCTTTTCCACAGGAAAATTAATTCTACATCTTCACAGAAGAGTCTTCCAATACAAAAATCACATGATGCTGAGAAATAGGTCATGCTACTCAGCAAAGAACAAAACCTCACACAATAGAAATACACAATACACATTTTGCTGTAACTACAGATCCCTATACTTTCTCTTGAAATTGCCTTCATTATCTTTGAATGTGTTGAGGTCAATTTTAGTTCTGTTCTTCTCACAAGGCACTCGGAGCTGAACCAAACACTCTTGCTTAGACTGAAATTGCATTTTTTTCCCCTATAATCTAAGGGCTGTATTTTGTGCATCTTCTTAAGGAAAAGGTACCCATTAATGTTAGTGGGAGTTCTTCTGTACAAGGAAAGCAAGATCACAGTCATGTACATAATGCTAGGCTGGATGAGGCTTTGAGCAACCTGTCCTAGTGGAAAGTGTCCCTGCCCATGGCAGGGGAGTTGGAACTATATTATTTTTAAGGTCCCTTTGCGCCCAAACCATTCAATGCTTCTATGATTCTGTAATAACAAGATAGGGGGAAATGTTGGATAAACTACTTTGATTTAAACCCTCTTAACAGTATGTTTTCAGCCTCAAAATCCGGAGCAAGTCTTGCTCTCCTAGGAAGGCCTGTTCCCACTGATAACACAGGGAGCCCAACTTGATGTAAACATCTGTCCTGTAGATGTTGAGTATTAGGTGAAATGAACCCAACACACGCTGTGTTGTATGGCTGCAGAAGTGTGGGTCCAGAAGGGACCCTGGAGATCACTTAGCCCAATGCTTGTTTGTCTGATCCAAGGGCTACGTAACCACCTCAGATAAATTTTTCCTGTAATGCACACATGCTGGTTTTAATTTGCAAAGAGAAAGCCTTAGGCTCAGCTATGAGTATCTCTTTACTAGGTTTTCTTTCATGAACTTGCTTATTTTCTTGCTTGCATACATGGAAGGGTGCATGTACGTTTGATAGTGAGTTTTGGTGGCCTGTTTCATCAACCACCTTCTGACAGCTTATGAATCATGCATGGTTCCCAGACCAAGTGTGAAAAACACTGGTCCAATTGATCTAGAGAACATACCTGTACAAAGAAGTAGGATGGGGTAATTAAAACCTCACTTAATGCATAGGATCAGGGAGACAGAGCTGACTTTACTGACGATTTTTAATTCTGTATTTTCTGATAACTGCTGCAGGTGTAGGAAGTGGGAACATTATTTGAGTCTTTAAAGAAATTTTGGAAGCTTAGTTAATTGATTTTCCTTTGCCTTGCCAGAATGGTGGATGGGGGCCAAAGCGTAAATGCAAATGAGATTCCTCAGCTTCAGGACTGCATTAGGAGAGCTTCTCCATCAACTGCAGTACCTTGCTTTCTGGCTCTAATGGCACTCTCATACCATTCTGTTTTGTTATGTTTTTAACGGCGGCCAGCACTGTAGGCAGTGCCTCCATACTTAGAACTGAATGTTGACAAACCAATGTACTTTTTTTATGCACTGCTCCAGCAAAAACCTACCCACTCAGAGCTAAGCCTGGTTTTGGCCAGAGCCGCTGGCAGGCTGCCCTGTTATGTATCAACATGTAAAACATGAAAAGATAAAAGACTGTAATGTACCAGACCCCTAATACAGACAAAAACTTTATTTCCTACCTCTGCGTGGAAGAAGCTGCATTTTCCTGGTTTTGGAAGCATTTGCAGTTCAGTAAGGTGCTGTTATATGGAAGGGGATATGCTTTCCCACTATGGCTTTGATATACTTCAAAATGCCTTTTTTGAGTAATCCTTGGCTCTGCCAGCCTGAAACTCAATAAACATATTTTTAAAATAACAAGAATTTAGTGTACTGCTGTATGTATCATAAAATAAATCTCTGCAGATTTATTAATGTATGAATGAAGCCAGAGAGGGTTGTCCAATATTATCTGTCATCATTGTATACAATCCCTGATCTATGGATCTGGCTCCTTACTTGGTTTCTCAAATGTGGCTTTGGTGACAATAGCAGAGCCAGGCTGGCACTACAGCGATATAACCAGACCCTGCTGGTGCCATCAATTAATGATGTAGGCTAAGGGTATTAGATAAGCTCTCAAACTCAATTGGGAATTAGTATGCAAAGCTGCGGCAAAATTTACATCAGACAGGCTTGTTTGTATGGTTTTATAGTCTTTCTGTATGTGTTAATCTTTCCACATGAGTAATTTTCCTAAGACACACCAAAAACGAAAATTGAATGTCACAGTATCTGTTTGGTCTGTAGGTCTGTTACTGACACTCTGGTTTACATAATACTAGTGAATTGTTGTGCAATGTTGAGTACATACTGGTTTTATTGCAGATTTCAAAATAATTGTCATCTTTCTGAAGCTAAGTAGAGAAGAGAAAGGAGACAGTGGATGTCCGCCTCCCTCCACCTCCAAGGGCGTGAAAGGCATTTATAATTCACACAGCCTTACAAATCCCATAGCTGATGGAGCGTTGCTTCAAAATCTACTTTCACAAACCACAAGTTCTGAGAAATGCCAGTTTCACAGTCACATTACTGCCTGGATTTGCCAGAAATGGAAATGAGACTAAGGTACGGCAGATTTGGTGTCATCAGCAGTGCTTTAGCATATCTGCAGTTGGGAAGAAATGTTTGGATGCATTTGTGTCAGAAGAGAAAAGCAGCAATTGCTGATAAGGGAGTCTCTGAGGCAGATCCAAGTGGATCATCGTATGAAGCAGCCTGTCTTTGCTGTCAAATGAAAAAAAAACCTCATGTTTGAAAGAGACAGAGATTCATGAAGTGCTGGCTAAGTGTAATGCACAGTAGTCAAATGCCTAAGTAAGAAAATCTGCTGCAAAGAAAATGGACAACAGGTGCTTCAAAATTTTCAGTAGGGAGGTTGGGGGTGCAAAACCCTGTTGTCGTTGTGCTTGCTCCCATATATATACTGAGAATAAACAGATCGCTAGAGCAGAAAAAGTGTGGGACTGGTAATCTGGAGTCTAAATTAGAAAACTCTCCTTAAAGCAAACATTTTCTGGTTAGAAATAGTATATCTATTAATCCAAGTACATGAACTATGGCTGATTTCACAGTAAGACTTATACCTGTATGGAATCATATATATAAGCTATTAATTAAAGGATTAATTACCACTTCACGTGGTAAACCAGAGACTGAACTGGGGGAACTACTCCTAAGCACCCTTCTCAAGACAGAAAAAAAACCCCCAACCTCCAGATAACTCGTTTCTGATATGCTTACTATAGATAATCTGGTGGTAAAGACATAGTTAACATTTCAGAGCTCAAACCAAGCAAATCCAAAGCAATATCCAGGCAAGAGGTTTTGAGTAGAGTTGCACTGTGGCTTCACTAGTAACACCATGTAAATCACTACGAGAGAAAGAGGACAAGCAGAAGAGAAAAGGAGGCCAGCTGAAACAAACCAGGAAATAGCTCTACATTACACAGTGAAAGTAATCTAAAGGATGAGTGGATATTTGCAGATCTTCCAAAAGATCTCTGCGTATTAGCACTCCAGAAGGGAGGCTGTAAGTTGTAAGTTTGACATGGCACTTGACATTTGCCAGGAGTGACCAATAAAGGCACTGCAAGAAGAAAAGGATACTTCTCTTCCATAACACACCCACAAGGCTCATGGTCTAGCAATAGAGCCCTTTTTTTTTGTATAGCCCTATTTATAAGTCAGGATTCATTAATTATCACTTGAAGAATGGAAAAGATACTAGCGAGAAGCTGTGTGACAAAGTTCACTGTCCCACACATGAATGCTTCTGCTTCAGTCTCACCGAAGACCGCTGAGGGGAAACTGAGCTTCCTAAATTATCATGGGAGGCTACACACAGATGTACTGTTGCTCACATTTTCCAGGATGATGGGACCAAATCAATCATCACTAAAGGCACAGATGCCTTTTACAGTGCCTTGGATTCAGCGATGTTGTACTGCACTGGAGTACTGAAAAATTGCTGCTGCTGTGTTTTTGTTTTTGTTTTTTGTTTTGAAACACAGTCCTGGTCAAGATTCACTGACAATAATAATAAAAACAATAATAATAATGCATATTCCCTCATGAGTGGCTTTTGGGATGAGACACAGTTCATAAGTGATTGTGCAGGCAGCAGAGCATCAAGAGCCCCGCTGTTCACAGACTTTTTGCAGGCTTGGATGATCATGGGGCTTCCCACCAGAAACTGTGGGATTCCCATGTCACAGTGCAAAGTGCAGTGGCTGGCGCCACTGGGCGCTGCTAGACACTCGCCTGTGCCAAATGTGAATACAGGGAGAGCCAGGAGACAGGAGTGGTCTCCAGCCACTTATTACTACGCAACAGCTACCAGCACTCAGCATGCCTTGAATGGGTGCTTGAAAGTGGGAAACTGGAGACTGTCCCTGGGGTGGGACTGGCTGTACCTGGCTGGATCCTCAAGGGACATGCAGGCAATGGGAACCCTCTGTGTCAGGCTCATCACAAACCAAAGCCACCCTCAGGCTTGTGAAATGGGATAGTAACCGGTGGACGTGGACAGCTCAGCAAATAGACCAGAGTGCACGAAGCTGTGCAAGATGTCAGTCCAGACCAGCCTGAAGACTTATGACAGACAGTTGTATAGTGTATGCACTAGTTAATTTCAGTGGAGATTTGAAGAACAAAAATTACAGTGTTGCTTGAACTATGCATTTTACATCATAAAAGTGCCTTGCAGTATATATTATGGGCTCTCACCAAGGGAGAATAATACATCATTTGCTTATGGTGTATTTAAACAATGAATATAGTTTCTTGAATTAAAATTTTCTTTTAGCTATATTTATTTGCATTTTAAGCATTACTGCACCAAATACCTTTGTCAGTGATAGGAGGATGTCACCATAAAAAAATATTAATTACTAATAAACTACAAAGAGAAGGTTATCATAGCTAGACCAAGCCTGAAAACACAGATGTCTCCAAAAAAACATCTTTAGAATTCTCTGGCTCTAGTGGTACCGAGAGCTGAAATTTCCAAACTTGTCACTTTGCATGACCCGTAAAGAGTAAAAGAAGCAGCATGTTCTGGCTTTGCTGTTATTGCATTACCATCTCATCAGAGTTTAATAAAGAACCACTTTTACCCTTGTTAAAATTGACAATATACTCAAAACATGAAACAGAAGAAAAAGGAACACTTGGCAAAATATTAAAATCAGCAGCTGTTGAGTACTGGAATAAGTGTTGTTGAAAGGTTTTCTTACCCAGTGACTGAATAAAGTCTTGGCAAGTAAGGTGTGCAGAAGTCCAATTACTTGAGCAATTAGAACATCTGAAATATTCCTTCTGAGGTTTTTAAGTTAGAGGAAAGGAGTGGGTAGTTTTTCCTTTGTTTAATAATTTAAATGCAGACAGGCACCCGTGAAGGTTCTACACCAAATAAATCACAAATATGAAATATCGACTTCTCACATTTTTAATGAGTTCTGTTCTTTAGCAAAAGTGCTTGACACAAGCTAGTATAAAATTAATTTTGTTTTTAATTGACATTATATCACTCAGTACATTAAGAATGTAAAAATTATGTATTTGGATAAATGTGTGTTAAAGTATGTAATTATTTTAGTAATCAAACAGATTCTGTTTGCAAGAAAGAAGTAAGAAGTAGTGTAAAATATATATGATTGCAAAATGACCCATTTTAATAATTTTAATTGAATAATAATCAACTTCTCCAAATGAAAAGAGCAAAAAGATGAAGGACAAAAAAAGATTAAGACTGATTATACAAATCAGTGAACATCCAACTCTGCCTTAAATCATGATTGAAATTATTATGGATTCAAAATAGAATAATTGAGTACCACAGTTTCCTGTCTATGAAAAGCTTTTGCCTTTAAAAAAGGGCCTTTTTCCTTATACTGAATTTGACATGGGAATGTTTCTTGAGGCAGAGCTTTTAAAATGGTAACTGTTGGAGTGCTTAAGATAGGATACAGGCACACACACTTGAATATATGCAGGTACATTTTACCTGGCTCACAGTTCCCCATTTATTCTTCAAGACAGAAAAAATACGTAGACTGGGGACAGCACACCACATCCCCCACCTCGTAGACTGGGGACGAGCACATCGCATCCCCCACCTCACAGGCAGCCCAGGCAATCTCTTGCCTGCAGGCTATGAAACACCCAGAGAGCCAGCTGGGGCCAGGAAACTAAGGCTCAGATGTTCGGGTAGCACAACAGCCTGTTCACCTACTGCCCTGTGCTGCCGGGAGCTATGGCCTCGCCCAAGGCTGCCCGCTCTGACTGGGCTTGCATCATACATCTGGGAAAAGAGGTGGGAGACAGCAAGAGAGAAACTAGTCAAAACAAGCCATCAAACACAACCTTTTGTGCCTTCCACCTGGATGGACAATTTGATGCAAAGCTGGGCTGTGCCATGGCTCCCGGCACACTGAAAGCTCATCTTAGAGGTCCAGTGCTGTGATGCCATCAGCTTCTCCCAGCTTATTTGTGTGGCAATAAAACAATGGAGGAACATATCCTGCTGGTTTGGATCCTGAAACAAAAAAATCGTTGTCCTAATGTCATATATCAACCTGCTTTTATTTCACGAGTGTACAGACCAGCTTTCTGTAGGACTAACTGTTGAAAGTACAAAGAAGGTAGAGAGTAGAAGTTAATATCCTGATTTTCTTTCTTTCAGATCTACAAGACATTACTTCCTTACAATGTATTCCACCATGCAGTTTACAGAATAAGTACTGATGATTAGAGTGTCTCATAAAACAGTCTGAACATGGTTTTTTGGGAAAAAACAGAAGTTGCTGTTTCCAGCTGGGAGACAGCTTGTTAAAAGTCATGAAGTCAGCTCAAATTCTGCCAAGAGGGAGAAACAACAAGGCAAAAAGATCCCAAGGTAGCCTGTTACTAGTATGTATTATTTGCCTTGCTTTACATTTATGACATATTTAGCAAAGGGGGTGTTTTCAGTTACTCTTTGGAGACTTTAAAAATAAATCTACTCTGCTATCTATAATTTTCGTTGGGTTTAATTCCTCAGGACTCCCGTGTTCTACTGTGACAGCAGTTGTTAAATCAGTGGATGATACACACCAACATCTCAATGTTTATTTACCTACCTCTAAACTTGGGATGGTCCTCCTAGTTTTTAGTGAGTGTTAATTATTTGGTTGTAAAGTACAGTGGGACACTTGTGCCTGAAAAATGCCTCCTGTGCCATTTGATTGCCTTTTAAGTAAATTCTCCCAAGCTTCCCCAGTGTGGCAGCCTCACTAGTTAAATGGAAAGGCAATCCTAAATTCACTCAAGGATGTTTGATGTACTTAACCTACCCTTCGCTGCTGTATTTCTAGCCAGCTACCAAACTGGCTTGTGTCACCAAACAGTGCTCCACAGCCTTGGCCCTGTTGCCGATCCATATAGACAGCCATTGCTTGTCTGGGATGGGGCATACAGTCACCTTCTCACAGTGGATGTCTGCATGCAGATGTTTTTTTACCTGTATGGGGGTGTTTTTTACTCAGACCTGCTCCTTGTGAGCCTGATTCGTCACCTATTAAAGCAATAGGAGTTTTTGCATTGACCATGATCAGGAGGTGCAGCAGGCTTGGGCTGCTTGGGTTTGGGTTGTTAAGAGGTTTTCAAACCTTCACCAGCAATGTTGGACTACCTGTGTAGGGAGTTTCTGGCCATCAGCATGGGATGACACAGAAGAGAGGAGTTTTGCTTAAGTTATGCTTTGAAATGTCACTGAGATAAGAGGAAATACCTGCAATCCTGAATTAAAGGTTTTCTAGGCTCTCTATCTGAAGATCATATACATTGATGATCATAATATATAGATATACCTAACTATTCCCTTAGCATGGTTAAATTTTATAGCTGTTGTTTTACAAAACCTGCTGTTCAAAGTAGTCTGAAATTACTAAGTCAGGAGTTTAAGGGCAGCATCTCTCAGAAAAAAGAACCTAAGCAACACAGACAAATATACTGCAGAAAACCAGAAACAATTAAGGCGGGTCTTAAGAAAGATTAATCCACTGTAACTGTCTTGTCAGAAAGAGGAAGGGAGTGTCGTAGTCATGTCATTTTCTCTTCCTCTAAATTAAAAAATGGAATTAAGTGAAATTGATGCAACCATGGCTCTGATTTGGCCATGATCTTGCCAATGTGCCAAACAGTGACAGCTGTAATCCCTGCCATGCATATGGCCATGGTGCAGCGCAGGGAGGGCAGGAGACAGCTCCAAGGAGCCCTGCATTACAACTCTCACCAAATAAAATACTTTAATTTTCTCTATTGTCCACTTGTCCCTTTCTTCCATTTTGTATACACTAAGCATTTTGCATGCTAATGTTGTATTCTATAATGTGTCAGAAAATATGCACAAATATCTATGGTAAATACACACAGTATATGGCAGTTGTCCTTGTCATTTGCCTGAATTAATCCACTAGTTAAATTAAGATAAAATTCATATTAAATTGAAGGGCAAAAAAAGATTTCTGAACACTGCTGTAGTCTTAAATTAAAGGCAGAAATGAACTAATCACAGAGAGAGAAGGGCAAGGAGGAGGTCTTGGAAGCCAAGGAAATGAGTTGTATTTTGTGCAGTAGAGGCGAACAGCAGCCCACAAGCTGCAGAAAGATGATCTGGTGAATTCTGCACAGCCAGAAGTCATTACTAGGAAGCAAATAATAACTGCTGAGACACTTGATCAGAGACAGAAAGCAATATGGGATAAAATTGTGTATGATTGCTCAACAGAAACCATGAAATAGCCAAGTCTGCTTTCCAAACGGCAATCCAGCTACCCGAGAAAGACAGGCAATACTTGTTGGGAAGTCTCAGAAAAAGGAAAACAACATCCTGCCCAAGACAAACACAGAGATGACAGAAGCAGTGCTCTTCCTCTCCTGGGGCCGAAGCTCATGGTGTAACTCAGATCATACAGCCTTCCAAACTTAACAGGCCATTCATTTGTACGGTGTACATCAGCATTAGCCTCGCAGCCTCACGTGGCACTTAAGAAATTCTAGGGCTTTTGGGAAATTTGGAGGCTACTGAATGAAAAGAATTTCTGAATTAGGAATGGGAGCATGGACAGCCAATGGCCTCTGGAAGCAAGGCACAGCTAGCAAGTGTGGACTGAGGGATTCAGATCTGATGCTCCAACTTTTACATAGACAGAAACCTGTGCAGTCAGGGTGGCCTCACTGAAGCAGAAGGAGGACCTATCCTGAGAGGAAGTAAACTTGACTGAATCATTCAGGAGGGCAACAGGGTAACAACTAATGGTGTCATGGTTTACAAAGACATGGGGACAGCTTTTGTTAAACACTTGGTGGGCTGAGGCAGGGACTCACCACTTAGGGTCACGGGCAAGAAACTGACACAACTTGGAAAAACAAAAAAAAACCCAAATTGAATTTATTAACTATTTACAACAAGAAGCAAAGATACTGAGAGAGAGAAACCACATCTTAGAAAGGCACTTCTCCCCCACCCCTCCCTTCTTCCCAAAGCCCAAAGGCTTTGTTCTGTACCTTCTCCCCCCTGCGGTGCAGGGGGGCAGGGAATGGGGGTGCAGTCAGTCCGCCACTCCTTCCTCCTCAGGGGAGGGCTCCTCACAGTCTTTCCCGGCTGTACCGTGGGGTCCCTTCTCACGGGAGAGTCCTTCTCAAACTGCTCCCGCGTGAGTCCTTTTCTACACAGGGCCACAGTCCCCCAATGACTGCCTGGCTCCAGCGTGGGCTTCTCCGTAATTCCTACGTGGGGTCCTCCATGGCTGCATCTTCTCATGGACTGCACCAAGGGATAAACCGTGTGTCACCATGAATCTTCACCACACTGCAGGGGAAATGCCGAAGGCGCTTTCTCTCCTTTCTTGCATCCTTCTCTGACTGGAGTGTTGTGTGGTCCTTCCTCTCAAAATCTTGCTTCTCTCTCCGCCACAGGTCTTCATCAGCTCCCAAGGAAACAGACTCTCAGGCGAGCCATGGCAGAGGCTTGGGCTATGGCAGGTCGGTTCGCAGAAGCCGGGCAGGCAGCTGGACGGCCGGACTGACCCGCCCGAGCCATGCCCTGCCCAGGGCCGTGCCAAACCCATTGTTCCGTGCCCCCTCTTAAATATGTCATTTGCAGAGGCACCGACTGGCTCAGCCCTGGCCTGGGGTGGGTCCAGCCTGAAGCTGGGGAAACTTTCAGCAGTTTCTCACAGGGGCTAGATCGGTGGTACTCCTCCCCCGACTCCCCATCCCGATTACTAAACCCTTGGAGCTAGGGGTGGGGGTGAACCCTTAGCAGTTAGGTACAGGGGCCGGCACTGCAGCACCTCCCTTGCTGCCAGCAGAGCTGGAGTCCAGGGAAACCTTTAGCAGTTACTTACAGGAGCCATTACTGTGGCCCCTCCCTGCTACCAGACAAACCCACCACACAAAACCACAGCAAAGGGAAAGAAGAAGAACCAAATAAGGCTTAGTTTAGCACAAAATTATGCCTGGAGACATATTTAAACAAGACACCAAAGACATGACAAGAGGAATGTCTTTAGTTTCCTACACATCAGCTCTTGATGACTGGGTAATAAATAAGATTTGGGATTTCTCAAGTAGCTCAGTCTGTTTAGCCTAATAAGGAGAGAGTGATAATTAGATCATAGGCTGTAAATATCTGTCTATACAGGAGCAGAAATCTGATAAGCGAGGGCTCTTCCATCTACCAAACAAAAAAGTCCAATTGACTATCTGAAGCTATAAACTCAAACTAAAAATGACATGCAAAATCTGAAATGTGGAGATAGATAACCATAATCAAGCTGTACTAATGTTGGATTTCCCATTTCTGGCAATCCATTAAGAAGCCGTACCAGTGGTTATTGTGGATTTCTTACCTTTGAAAATTTAAAATATTTTTTTTAAAAAGCTGTGTTTGGAGGTTTTTTTAGTAGGTTTTGCCCGAAAAGACATGATTCTAACAAGATTTTTGGGAAGGTGGATTGTCTTGTAGAGATGCTCACCCTACATAATCACAACTCCATGTGGGTTATAATCTGCAACTTCCTCTTTTGTGCAAACTCATCCGTTCAAGGTGCTTAGCAGGGTCTCTCGCAG
Source organism: Pterocles orientalis (assembly GCA_011057875.1). Taxonomy (NCBI): domain Eukaryota; kingdom Metazoa; phylum Chordata; class Aves; order Pterocliformes; family Pteroclidae; genus Pterocles; species Pterocles orientalis. Next base: position 292,685 of record WKFP01013890.1, read on the forward strand.
ATTAAAGGGACAAATTCCTGTGGGAACTGTTTGTCAAAATATTGGCAGCCCCTCACTAAGGCATCCTTATTAAATATAGCTTCCTTCAAAATCACAAATATGTGTGAGAAAGGCTCAGAACTATGCAGATCGTCACTGGTAAAATGACAATGTTCTGAAGAGCTTTTTCTCAAGTATATATAAACAGAAAGAAATGTAAATCGTTCAGAAGACAAAGTTGAAATTAACTGTCCCATCCTTGAATCTATGAACATAAACCTGGTAGTTTACACTAACCAAGAATTGCTCCCAAATTCCCACCTGTCACAAATAGATGGGCTGGGCTGAACAGACCATGATGTAAGTGGTCTGTGAGATAATGTGAGAGAATAGCTTAAATTGGACCAAGGATGAAGGGAAGGCCTAAAAGCCTTTTTTAGGTTTTAGAAAAATAAGAGAAGTTTCAGCAGAGACTGGCTAGCAGCTTAATCCAGTCCCAGCATAAATGAATACATCTCTAGCCTCCTGCACTGAGCAATGTGGATGCTGCAGTCACACAGTAAGATGGACTAATAGCACTGCATGGTCATGCAGAGTGTGAACGTGTCTGTGATCTGCCTTAATTTGTAAAAAATCAGGGCAGAGACCCAATAAAAAATAGAAGTTTTCTGCCCCAATTCTCCCTCCACATCTGAGGCACACAGAAGCACATTGCTACAGAGCCCAAGTGTTTGGACAAACGTGCATAACCATCACCAGCATATGAAATATATGTCCATATAGAAGAACAGACTACCCTGTAGGACTACCAAGACATGGAGTTAGCTCCTTGGCTTATTTCTGTACCTTATTTTTGCAGCGTTTCAGGACAGTACAAGAGTTTGGCCTCTTCTCTTATAACTAGCATGCATAGCCCTGTTCTTAATATGGATTCAGTCAAAAGGAAACTGCTCTTGTTTTTTGGGAAAGGGATTTCACATCTGAATTTTAGGCATACTGATTTGAAATCTCAGATTGAAGACTCTTTCCACGAGATTTGCTTCCAGATTAGAGGCATTATTGATTGTGCAGCAAGATTCAAAATCAAATTAAATGCATTGATTTGCTCTGAGGAAAACTGTGTACAAAAGAAGCTGTTTTTCTAAATGAGTCTCCTAAAATTAAAAAACCAACCAACCAAACCAAACAAAACAAACTCCCATTGCTTAATAAAAACTCTTCCTATCTGGCAGCATGTTTATCTCTTTATAGAGAATTATTTTTAGCTTTGGTTGTGAAGAATACTAGTGGAACACCTCTTGTGTGAGTCACAGCAGGTAAAAATGCAGCAGTGCTAAAAACATAGCTAGGATTTTGCTAGGTTGCTGGGATGGTAGCGAAGGTGATGTGTCACCTAAGAAGGTAAAAATTATGCACTTTTTACAAATTTGGACAAAAATGTGATAGCAGTCAGATTTTGAGAAGGAACATTTCCACCCATTGTATCAAACTGAAGCTCATTTTCTACCCTAGTACAGTCTGACGTATTTTGGGATATTTTCTTACCAATCTTTTTTCTCCTCTCCTAGGAATATAGCAAACCAGTCAGCTTACAGCATTATACATCAGCAGCCAAGGAGAGAACAGGGAATAAGACATTTCTACCCGCTCCATTTGCAAAACTGATATTAATCAAAATCAAGCACTGTGGTACTTTTAAGCCGCCACAGCTGCGGAACCTGGAGCTTTAACTTGTCATTTAAACGGTAGGGTTACTGCTTGTGTAAGCAGTCATGCCTGAACTCTCAGTAACTTGGGAAAACAAAAATGTGAAGTCAAACTCCCCTTTTTATTTCCCTTATTCTGTCTCAATTAGAAAGGCTGTGATTCCCAGGGTGAGAGCCTGCTGAGCAATACTGTCATGGTATTTGCTTTTCATTCAGCACAATTAGTAGATTATTTGCAACAATCCATGGCGGTGAGGACAAGTTCCTCCCTGCTTGCTGCCCAAAACCTTGCCCCAGGCACCAACCCTGTCTCTTGGAGCAGAGCATGGGTCCTGAGCCCTTAAAGCATGCTGGTGTTAGGGGCAGAGCAATGCTTCCCTAGGGATGTGGGAAGCCCTGCCCCAGCTGCCACAAAATCCCAGCTGGAAGGAGCTCTGCTGGGAAAGGGGTCAGCTGGAGAGAGTTCCCACTGTAGGCAAGGGACAGTCTTGTTTGGAGGAAGCCTCAACAGGAAGGTGTGCCCTTAGAAGCTGAGCATAGAATCATAGAATGGTTTGGGCTGGAAAGGACCTTAAAGATCATCAAGTTCCAACCCCCCTGCCATGGGCAGGGACACCCTCCACTAGACCAGGTTGCTCAAAGCCTCATCCAGCCTGGCCTTGAACACCTCCAGGGATTGGGCATCCACAGCTTCCCTGGGCACATGTGTGAAGAGAAAGAAAGGTTATTCAGTGAACACGTGTGGGGTAGCTGCAGAAAGGAGGTTCAAAGTGGCCACAGAAGAACTGGCAGATGAGGTGGGATGACACAGCTGGGACATATAAAGAGGGAGGGGAAAATGCACACGGCTTGCACGTACAACCAGCCCAAGCCCTTGGCATTTGTCCCCCTTCTGTCCCAGCTCCTTTGGGCTGTATCCTCAGCTGAGGTAATGCAGCACAACCAAGCCAAAGGCAGTTAAACTTCTTTCTATAAACCAGCAGGGACTCTCTTTTTCGCTTTAGAAAGGACGCTCCCCGGGGCCTAAATTGAACTTTAATCTATAATTGAGCAACACTGTAGGGGGCTCTGCTCTCAACTGGAGTATCTGGGAATTATTGCAATGTAAACAATAATTTTGTAATATTAATGTGTGTTGTTAGATTGCAGAGTCACATATTACCATTTAAGATTCCTGGCATAAGGTGGCTTGTGCATAGTCTTGCAGAGGGTTTAATTGGAAAGGCTAGATAGCCATGAAAGGGTTACTCTGACATTTCCTCTGTGGGTAGTACGGGTGGTACTGTCTACAATTCAGTAGATCCATATGGAGGATTCTCCATTAAAATTGACTGTTATTCAAGGACCTTTAGACAATTTTCCTGCTTTGCTTTTTAAATATGAACACAAGAGAAAAGGAAAAACATGTCTGAAAAATTTTGCTGTCATCACTTGTGGGAATATTTTTTCTTTTATTTTGCTGTAGCTGCACACTATTTTCCTTCTTTGAAAAGTAGTTTATAATACGTAGGCTAAAAAGGGCAAAGTGTGTGTATTTTTACTAAGTATTACTAGTTACTGCAGAGAGCTTGACCTTGACCACACAGCAGTCAGTAACAATGCTCCACTGACTTTGTGGGGCTGAGCCAGGGGGAAGCAGTCTGATGGTGTGATATTGGTGGTGTGTCCTCTTTTCCCGAGATACTATTTAAACACAACCCACATTGAGCAAAAGTCTAAGCAAAACTTAGCTTGACTTTTGGTCTTACACTTGAAGGTCGCAAGTCTCAGTTTTGTTTAATCTGCACATGGACCTACTTCTAAAAACAGTGGACTCTTCCCACAAGCTCCTCTGGTGTCTTATCAGTAATGTCCAGGAAATGAGCCTCCCCACTACTGTCATACTGCTATGTTAAGAAGGAGGTCTTGTAAGATATTGAGAGTGAAAACCATACATGACTTTGTTGATTAAAAAAAAAATATTGCACTGTGTCTGTTGAAAAAAAAAAAAAAAGCCCAAGAAGGTAGAGTAGGCAATCCTCACACCCAGTCACTGAAGGGCTGTCGAAATCAGAGGACTCCAGAGAGCACCAAAGTTATCATACTGTAAAACTGATGGATGTCAGGATTATGTGCATTGACCTTTTGCTTACCTATTATGGTGACTTTTTGTTGTTACCTATCACAGTGTTGCAGATATTCACAAATTCGAGTAAGAAATTATAAATTCATGCTGAACTGTGAGGACTGCAGCAGTAATCAGTAACATTGTATTTCCACACTTGGCTTGTTTTGTATTAAAGCCATTTTACATTAAAGTCATTTCTGTGGCAGGTTAATTACTTTTTTTGTTTTTCTAGTGAGTTAGTTCAACCAGCTTGGTAAACCATATGTGCATGTTACAAATTTTACTTATTTACAGCACTGAATGGACCACTCCATGAATGTCTAGCTTAATTTTGTGGTGAATTACGGGAGGTGGAGGCCACCACAAGTTGCCCTTTATTTGCCTCAGCTCAAAAGCTGTGACAGTGATTGCAAAAAGGCTATGAAGATTGAACAGGATGTCGTAAAAACACAACAATGTAAATAAGAAACGTAAGTATTTATTGGTAGCTGCAGACCAGTTAGTCCGTGAGGGCACTGTATCATATTATATACATTTGTAATATTTCTCTCTGTGCATCCCACTGGCTGCAGGAAACTTAAGACTACAGAAAACTTGGCTCTGTATCTTAGCAGGTCACTCCTCCCTAAAACTGCAGCATTGATTTGTACTGCTAATAGTGAATAAATAACTCATTGAAGAAAATAAGCATTAACAGTAGAAATGTTTGAGTGGAGGCCAGGTAACAACCCACAGCAAAGCTCATATTCTTTCCAAAGAACTTGCCTGTTTACCATGTTAAAAAAATACTTAAATGCCTCTTTTCTTATGCTCTTTCCCTAAGCATCTGCTATTGCCCAGAGCTGGAGACAGGGCTATGCAGACCTTTGGTCTGATTCAAGTAGGTGTGCTTACACACAAGCAACAAAGATACACAAACCATTCATCTCAGCTTCCTGTTTGGGCATCCCTAACTCCTTTCCCACCTTGTTTACAGCCCCTCCCACACACTAGCCCTCGCTTCCTCCAAGTATACATTCCTTTGATGGTTTTAGCAACCGGAAAGGGGACAATTAGACTAGGAGCTTACAGTCAACAGGGAACAGGACATCAAGGAGCTTGGCAAGATACAAAGAAGACCAGAAGTCAGGCAGAGTAACCCCAAGAGTCCGAGCATGCTGCCTGACAGGTGGATAAAAGAGGAGTTAGTGTGGGCCAGAAGTCAGGAGCTGAAGCCACAGGGCTATGAAGGGGACCACATCGGGGGAGGCTGGGGGGATGAGGCAGGGCCAGAGGAAGAACCAGGCCAGCGGTGCAGGCACAGGCACAGCTGGGCACCCAGCTGAGCAGCAGCATGCTGGGACAGTGTTCCTGAGCCAGCAGCTGAACAATCAGCCTGAAAGCAAAACTCCCAGGCAGCCCTCAGAAACCACACTGTACACTGATTGCCTGGACAAAGGTTGACCAAAGACTGATGGCTTTTATGTAGGAGGAACCCATTTCCCACCAGCTCCGAGGGCAAGTTTGTTGTCTGTAGAGGGAAAAGGGATGGGAGGCTGGTAACAGCCCTCTAAGCAAACCCCCTGGAGAAGGGCCCACCAGCACCACTGGCCATCCCAGACGGGACCATCAGCCATCTGGGGAGTGACAAATTCTGCTGCCCGCCCCCTGCTCTGGGTATAAAGGTGGTCAGATCACCTTCACATCTTCTGTCTCAGCAGAGCTTTGACAAGGGGAACCAAGCTTTCTCTGGCTCTTGCTGGACAGTCTCTCTCCCACAAGTAAAGGGCTCCCCACCTATCTTCTCCTTCCCTACAGTCACTGAGGTGGAGCTTCTCTCCAGACCATGTAGCTTAAATCATGGAGAAGTTTGCAAACAGGAATTTTGGGAAACTACTCCAACAACCCCTAGTGACAGTAGAAGTGCCTTCTACTGCACAGAGGAGACAGCTCCACTGCATTCTGTCCCAGCAAGAGTAGCAGAGAGAAGGGATATCCAGAGAACAAAGCTGAGGAGTGCCTTGTACACAGGCACTAGGGCTTGGACTGTGTCTAGTCACATCTCTGAGGAGCCAAAGTGAATAAAAGCTGTCCTCTCACACTGCTCACACTGAGGGAAAAAAATCACAGTATATATGTTTTGCCCACTCATCAGTTAAAAAAGGGCAATGCGAGCTGAATAGCTAGGAAGATGGTGGAAGGAAGACCAGGAAAAAAAAATTGGTATAATTTGTGCTCTTTAACAAAAGCCAGAATTTCATCATTCCTTTCCTGTGTGATAGCTGTTAGTGGTAGATGTACAGTCGCACTGCTCTGCCAAGCCACTGAAAGTCAGCCTCTTTTTCCTAATGTAGCAAGTCTCCTAGGAAAGATGAAAATGCAGTAACTTTTATCTCTCTCCAAACCTGCTGTCCTACTGCAAGCAAAACAAGCATTACTTTTCAAGAGCTAGAATGGTCCCTCTGCACACATAGACAAAACTCAGCAGCGTTAGAGACCAAATACCTCAATTTTGCTCTGCATCTGAGTCATAATCCTTAATGAGGTACAGGCTGTATAGCTGCAGCTCCCTGAGCTGACATTAAGGGAAATAAACATTGCTCTGCAAGAAGCAGAGCTGAGGAAGCTTGGTTTTCTATGGGCTTGCATGCTACAACCCTACTCTCTGCTCTTCAGACAATATCCCCTGCTTTCTTCCTTATGTCTCCTGTGATTCACCCTTTCCCTCTTGTTTCTCCAGAACCTTTCACATCTACTAATCGCTGCATCCCATGGATGTGCACATCCTACCTCCAAACTCTTCCTACGTGCCCACGTACTAAGTCAGAAGCAGTTTCTGTTATGGCCAGTCCCAAGCCATGGATGTGTTGATTGCTTGGGCAGGATGCATCTGCCAACTGACCATTCTGCAGGTCAAACAAAACCAGTGACTACCAGTGCAGACTGCGGTCTTTCCCAAAGCAGGGCACACATGGGAACTTGAGTATCTCTGTGTCTCTAACTCATCTCTCAAATTTTGATGCAATTGGTCAGTTTTGACAGAAAAAGTAACAGACAGCACGATCGCATGAGCTTTAGGAGACCTGTCTAGAAAGCATAAGAGGTTTTGCAGTTGTGGTCATGCAACTAGGTGATGCCAAGACCCAGGCCTATATGACATTGTCTAGCCCATCTCTGGTTTTCTTTTAAGCCTTCTTTAAAGCTTCTGTGTCCATAAGGAATCCCTCAGACCTCTGAGGCCCTGGTGGCATGGTCACTAGCAGCCCTGCTTTAAGCTGGCTCAGTACTTCCCAGGAGGATTGCCCTCATCTTCCTCTTGTAATGTCTGTCCTCTTATAACAGCCCCTCAGGCACAGCTGACTCAAGTGTCCACACAATCCTGTGAGGGATAGAACCTGGAAGCTGATCTGACTGCAGGGGGAAAAAAAAGTTCAGAAGCAACAGAGTACATAGCAGTAATTGCTTAAGCCAGCACCACTGCTAAGGAGTCATTTCACAGAATCACAAAATCACAGAATGTTAGAGATTGGAAGGGACCTCTGTCATGGGTGCAGCTGGGATAGGGTTAATTCCTCACAGAAGCTGGGAGGCATGCATAGCCAAAGGGGTATTCGATACCATGCTGACGTCATGCCCGGGGATATAAGGGGAAGCTAGCCCGGAGAAGGGTCTCTTTTGTGAAGTCCTTGGTGGTGAGATATTAATTGTATCAGTGTTTTCCATTGTATTCTATATCTTGTCTTGTTACATTCTCCTTTCTTTTGCTTTCCTTGTGTGATATTATTAAAAATCCGTCGTTATCTCAACTCACAAGGTTCCACTTTTTTTTTTTTTTTTTTTTTT
>WKFP01013891.1:10235-70166 GCA_011057875.1 Pterocles orientalis
TTTTTTTTTTTTTTTTTCTGAAGCTCTAATGGCAGCAAACCGCTCTCAGCCTGACGTGGTTTTTGGTTGTTGTTAGGCAGCTGTGCCCTCTGTAGGGAAAGAGTTTCCAGTGCAGGGTGCTGCCGCTGTGCGAGGGCTCTGGGGCACCCGAGGCAGGGGGAAAACTTCTCATAGCAGCCAGAGGCTGACCTTCCAGGGGACCCCGTGGCGTGGTGGGTGCTGCCACGGTTCGCTAGGGCATCTCTTCCCGTTTTCTTCAACCATTTGCTTCTTTTAACAGCTTGGTATACAAAAGAAGAAATTCATGCCTTACAACCACCAGCACAAGTACTTCTTCATCAGTGAGTAACCCTGCCCTTCCGCGGTCCTGCGGCCAGCAGCAGCCCCTTCCTTTCCCAGTGCCTCTCACTGGGATGAAGGGGCACAGCTAATGTCTCCGTGATCTTTTTTTCTCCGCTCCAGTCGGTCCCCCAGCTCTGGTGCCTCTGTACTTCCAGTGGTACATCTTCTACTTTGTGGTGCAGCGGAAGCAGTGGGTGGTAAGTCAGCTCCGCTTTGCCAACGGTGACTTCTGCTTGTTTTGTGGATCCGTTTCGGTGTAGGAACTCTGAGCTGCGTATCTCTGCGGCAGGCAGTGTATGATCCGGGAAAATACATCTCCCAGGTTCTGGCTCAGTCCAGGGGGTGTGAGTGTCTGGAAGCACTCCTTCCTCTGCAGAGTTTGATGTTCATACAGAGCTTGGCCTTCAGGTAGCACGAGAGGCTAATTTAAGGCAGAAGTGCTCATTCTGGCCACTCTTTTTTTGTTTTTCCGAATCAATACAATAAAAACCTACAGGGGCAGGAAAAGGAGAGAAGGAGCAGAAACCAGGGAGGGTCAGAGGAGGGTTCAGCGTGCCTCCGTTCTGCGACATGATGTGTTAAACATCGAGCAGCGTGCAGGTAGCCTGGCACTGAATCTTCACGGTTTAGTGTGAAGAGGAGTAAGGGATGTGGAACAGACTTTCGGAGTTGTTAGGAAGATAGTTAGTTAGGGGGAAATCTTGGGCTTTGAGGAAGAGTGTGGCTTTTGGAGGCTTGAGAAAAAAATGGAGAAAAAAGCTGTGTCATCTCTGGGGTTAGGGACAGGGCATCTTGGTGGTTTATTCTTGCCTGGGAGGTGGGACAGTCAGGAGAGAACACGAAGGAAATAAGAGATTGTAAGAAATGTGAAGAGGATCAAAAAAAAAGGATGAGACAGAGGTAAACCAGAGCACTTTGTTCTCTTAGTTGGGTAGGTTTTTGGTTTTCTCACTGCTTGCTTTCTCTTTAGATCCAGAGGAAAACCGTGATGCTTTAGAGCATGTCCTCCCTAGTGTTTGCCCTGTGCTGGGCTCGTAAGACCAGGATAATTCCCAAATGGCTGTGTCAGATCGCTTGTGATGGGACCAGGGAGGAAAAATCTATCCGTAGAAGATATTACGGGAGGTTTTAAAGGGAGCACCCCATCGAGTGGATGGTGAATTCATGAGCCAGTAATTCCTCCTCTTACTGAAGTTTTTTCTGTTCCCTATCTCACAGGACCTGGCCTGGATGCTGACCTTCTACATCCGATTCTTTCTCACCTACCTGCCCTTACTGGGGGTGACGGGTATCCTGGGGCTCCATCTGTTAGTCAGGTATTTGGGGTTTTTTACTGAGTTTCTATCGATCCTTCATGTCAGCTTTCCTTCAGCCTCCTGGTTGGCTTTCTCATCCTCACCCTCTTCTCCCGTCTCCCTTTCGGCAAGTCAGAGGTTGTCGTCTGTCGGGCGTGTGCCTTTGCGAGGCTGACGGTGTGTGTAGGTCTGATCTGCTGGTCAGACATTTGGGGTTCCTGGAGTTTTATTAAGCAATAAGTAGCTTGTGTGTGTAGGAGGTTTTTTTTGTATTGACTTTTTACGGGCTGGGCGCGAGATCAGTGATGGGTTTGTGTGTGCAGGTTCATAGAGAGCAACTGGTTTGTCTGGACGACGCAGATGAATCACATCCCCATGCACATTGATTACGATAAGAACGTGGACTGGTTCTCTACCCAGGTAAGACCGGCTTTCCAGAGACTTCAGAGTTACAGCTCTGGGGATGTGAAGCTGATCAACTCAGTGATGGGAGCTGAGCGAGGAAAACAGAGAATCACAGAATACGAAAGCAGCTTGTCCTCAGGGTGTGAAGTCAGTGATCAGTGCAAGGAACGAAGGTGCAGAAGTGGGCTGGAGGCTTCAGATGCTGAGCAGGGAAATAATCCGAGATGCTGCAGTGCTCTTCAGGTAGAGAGCTTTCTGTGCGTGAAGGATGCAGATCTCTGTGCTCTGTCTTATTTTAGTTCTGAAGCTATTACACAGGGTTTTTTTTAAGTGAGAGAGGTGAAAGTTGTGGTTGTAGCAGCTTATCTCATGGTGGAAGTCACATCTGTTCTCCTACAGTATGTCCCTAACAATGGTACATCACAGTGTGGCCTGGGCTGGAGATAGCTCTTGGGGTTGCAGGTGATGGTAAGGGACCTGCTCACTGCTGTGTCTGACACGTGTGAGAGAAGGGACGTTCCTGAAACATCACTTAAAATGTTCCTGGTTTTTCTCTCAGCTCCAGGCAACCTGTAACGTTCATCAGTCCTTCTTCAACGACTGGTTCAGTGGGCATCTGAACTTCCAGATCGAGCACCAGTGAGTTGAAGCGTGGGTGGGGGGGTGAGGGGATGTCAAGGAGAGTGAGTTACGCGAGGTTTGAAGAGCCTTTGAGGTCTCTGTCAGCTAGTACAAGAACAACAATAATGTGGGTCAATGTTGTGCTCTTTGTGTGGGGATGGAAGGGGAACTCCAAGGAACGTTTCGGAGTGCCGATGGGCATCAACACCCCTTCAGAGGTGAGCAGCGTGGCACAGGAGTGAGAATTACCAGCCTTCTGGTTAGTCCAGATACTGACCAAAGTGACGTGAGGGGGACCATGACAGAGGACCAGTGGCTGTGGGCACAAGGGGAGGCTGAGGCAATCCCAGGCTTGGGCACAGAAGAGGGGCAGGAGATCTGTGGGGTGATGATGGATGCCATCGAATGACCATGTTCTTTTTCCACAGCCTTTTTCCTACGATGCCTCGCCACAACTACTGGAAGGTGGCCCCTCTGGTGAAGTCCCTGTGTGCCAAGCATGGCATCGAGTACCAGTGCAAGCCCTTGCTCACCGCCTTTGCGGATATCGTGCAGTATGTACCAACCTCCTGCATTCCCCACCTGAAAGGTGTTCCAGTGTCACAGGGTGAACAGGCAAGGGGTGTGGGAAGGGGGGGGCAGCCAGCTTGGATCACAGAAATTCTGTGAATAGCTGTAGATAGTATAGGCGACAATGAAAGGGATGGAAAGCTTCAGCCACGGCGCTGGTTTCGGTAGCATCAGGCAGAAGGTGTTGGTAGGAACAACCTAATGGAGAGCTCCAGCTCTGAAGAGTCAGAGGTCAGTAGGATGCCAAGTCTGGTGCTCTGCCTCCAAGTATGCTCCAGGGAAAGAGGTGTTTTCATAAAGATGAGTTTGAACTTCTTTCTTTCTTTCTTTCTTTCTTTCTTTCTTTCTTTCTTTCTTTCTTTCTTTCTTTCTTTCTTTCTTTCTTTCTTTCTTTCTTTCTTTTTTTCTTGACCTCCTTGCCCCCAAGATATTTCTTTTTCCATTGAGAAGACACGTGCCTCTCTTCTGCCGCTCTTGCTCCTTTGTATTCATTCTAATTAAGTTGTTTGCTTTAGCCTTCCAGTCTTTGTCTGATGTCACCCCAGTGGTTTTTTGGTTTTCCTTCATGTTTTCAAGGAGCTGTAGTCTGTGTTGCCTTGCCTCTGAAGATCTCTGATGTCCCTGCTCATTGCAGGGGGGTTTGGACTGGGTGACCTCTAAAGGTCCCGTCCAACCCCAACCATTCTATGGTTCTGTGATCTCCCTTGCTTGATCTAGAGTCGGGAATTCTTCCCACCAGGCTCTGTTCCCTGGACGCTGTGTTTCATTACCTTGTTTCTAAGGAGATGTGGTTCTCTCTTGGCAGCTCTTTGAAGGATTCAGGGGAGCTCTGGCTCGACGCCTATCTACACAAATAAGCAGCAGTGGATCCTCACGGAGGAGTTCCCCACCCACGTTGCCTCCTGTGGTGGTCACCATGAAGATCCGGCACAGAGGACAGAGAGCTGGCTAAGCCAGAGGTGGGGAGGTGGCGCAGCTTAATTCCACTGATGAATGTGATTAATATGAATTTTTTTTTTTTTTTAAAAGATGTGTTTTTAATTCTTCTTGTGCTTCTGTCATTCCTCTTCTCTGGTGCTGAGTTACGGGGAAAAGCTGAATGGAGGAGGTTATTTTCTACCAGGCTGGGGGCAGCGTTGGGGCTGGGAACAGCTTCTTTTCTGTCTGATATTTCATCTGCTGAGTATATAGGAGGGAAGTCTCTAACATAGGCTTTTCTGAGGCGGCTCTCATTACGAAGGTAGTTGAGACAGTATGAAATCAAAGAACACGGGAATTAGTGAGATGTGGAAGCAATAAGGAGTTGTGTAGGTACTGTATTTTCAAATACCTGTATGTCATTAACAATGGCAACGGAGGTGCCCAAAGGGGCAGTGGGAGCACGCGAGAGCCCAAACTGATCCGTATGCATGTGGGTGAGGTGGAGATGGTGTAGGCAGCAGTTCTGAAGGAATAAGCACGAGGAAAAAAAAAATAATTAATTAGAATCGCAATTGAGGCAGAGAAACAGGAAAGTGGAGGTTGTGGATGGGAGAGGTCAGCATGCCGTGTTCGGTGGGAATGCTGCCCTCCGCATCTCCTCGTGGTGGAGGCCTCTGGGTTATCGGCCCATTTGTAACCTCCCATGGGGTCTCCGCAGGTGGTTTCCACAGAGTCATACTCCTGAGTGTCATTGAACCCCTTCCTGAAAGTCAGGAGGGACAGAAATAGGGGACGTCCATACGCGGGGTCCCTGCGAGGGAAAGGGGGTCAACGGTCGGTGGTCACCTGGAGCTTCGCTCTTTTTTGGACCTCTGAGCTGATGGGGGGTTTGGTAAGCGGAGACAACTCCTGACTTCTGGCCCATGGAGGATGAGGACAAATAGAATGAAATTGTAAAAGTGTTAGGGGCTGGGGGTACTGCATGGTTGCGTTTGACTTTTTTGATGGGCAGAAGTCGGCGTGCCTATGGGCACCCTTCAGACAATATGTTACTGGTCTTTACGGGATGATGTGCCTTCAAAACCCAACCCAAATTGTAATGGAAATAATAAAATAATCATTAAATACCTGTTGATAAAGACCATAAAGGAAATGGGCCTTAGCTACTCTTCTGCCTTGTTTTTTTTTTCCTGCTCTTGTTTCTTTCCCTCTTATTATTAGAACTGTTGATGGAGGAAAGTCTAATAATAAAATTCCTTATCTTACCAGTTATTGCTGTCATCAGAGTAAAATGTGTCTGCGCAGGAGTCTGCACTGGCTAAAACGTGGAGCAAATGCCTGTCCACAGCTGCAGAGAGAGAATGGTCAGAAACCTCAGCGTTTGTATTGTGGAGGAAGGGAATCAGCTTGTGTGAAGTACTTGATATAAACAATTAACCAAAATTAATCCTACCGAAACAAAACCATACACCGGTTCTTCCTCCAGAATGAGGAAGAAAGAAAAAAAAAAAAAAAGTGCCCCTGACTCCTGGGAGTTGAGTTCCTTTGTATGTAGGAAGGTATGTGGGTTTGGTAAAATCAGGAGCTGTTCTGTAAGGACTTAAATTCAATCAGGTCTCAGATGAAACTTCAATGGCACTGCCAAAATTTCCCTCTAACCTTGGAGTGTTCATCCTAAGCCACAAAGGGCCAGGGTTATGCTAACCCTAGCCCTAGCCAGGAGAGCTGTTTAACATCTCAGCTCCACAAGGAGCTCCGGTCCCCTGGGGTGGGCTCTTATGGGCATGGACACATGGGGAACTGCCTGAGCTAGGCAAGAGGAAACACTGCAGCCAACTCAGTCTTCAAAACTCCTCTAGAGACATTCCCTAACTCAAGTTTCCCAACTCTGAATTTTTGCATAAAACCACACAGACTGTCTTGGTAGCAAGAATGTTTCCATCTCAGGTTTTGGCCATAACTGAATGGAGAACAAAGCTCTCTCCTCTCTTTCTGTGACCCAGTGAACCTTTAATTTGGATGAGTAAGTAGAATGGTTTCAATGGGCGAGCAAGGTACTCTTCCATTTGTCAGGAGAGCTTCTCCATCATTCTGATAGAAGGGAAGAGCTTGAGCTGCTCTGGTTGCTGGGTTCAAGTGCTCTAGTCTTGAAGATGCTATAAAAGCTCAAGTACTCCCGACGTGTTTTGAAGGAGCTCAGCCCATGAAGCTTTGAAAGTACCCACTGGCTGGATTGTGGCAAAGGTAAGTAGAAAAAAACGCTGTGTGTAGGTCGAGCAGCCCGTTAAGTGTTCAGCGATGTTGGAGTGGTGTTGCCCAGCAAGTGGCTTTTTAATTTTTTTTTAATGGCCAGAGGGAGAACATTCGTTATCTGAATGTTTAATTTTGAAAATTCACATGAATTTGAGGTACCCCCCGGGTTAAGGTGATCTAGGAGTTAACAGTTTTGAAGAGTAGTGTGTCTTAAGTTCCACTCTAGTGCCTAAGACTTTGAAGACTCGTGGTTTCTCTGCCACGATAAAGAGGAAACATCCCCAGTGCAATGAACTGAGTAACCAGGAAAAATACCACAAATGAACTGATTCACAGTCCTAACGGGTAAAACCGAAAGGGGACCTGAATCAACATAAGCAGAACTGCGTACGCTGAGTTTGCTGGAAGTTCTCCAGGCATAGGGCAGCTCGAGAGGAGCACTAGGCTGGACGACACCTTCTTCAGTTGCTGTGACTGCTCTGGGCTGTTCATAGTCCACAGTGACAGACTGCCCCGAGACTTCTAATATTGAAATTTTTGAAAATTCTGATTTTCTTCTAATTTTTGAAATTTCACAACAATTCAAGTCCAAACCCCGTTTCAGGTTCTCTGGACGTGCATTGGGATACACCTTGTTGGAATAGCACCGGGTCCCGAATTTGCCATTTAGCAGAAGCGCTTTGGCTTCACAGTTCAGCCTTTAAACGTGGAACCTGAAGGTTGTGAAACAGCCACAGGGTGGCAATCAGGGACCAGGAGGGAAGGAGGACATCCCAGCCTCCCTGGGAACTGAAGCACCGGGGTTTAAAGGCTCTGGTCTTGCTATGATCCTACTTTTCACTTAAAGGAAGTAAATATGAAATTAGCACGTAGCTCAAAGCAACTTCGGGCTGATGTGAGGATGGAACTCCTAAGACTCACTAACCAAAGCGTTCTGTCCCCATCCCTAACAGGTCGGACTGTGTTAAAATAACCTTTGCCTGCAAGCAGGGATAGCTTGTTGGGTCTTTTGCTTTTGGGTCTTTATTTCAGTGTAGCCTAAACACTAGGAAAGGAAAGGCAGGCTAAATATCTAGTACAGATTGAATAAACATAAAAATTCATTCTCTCTGAAGATCTCTGCGGTGGATCGGATCATGGGGTAGGAGAGGCTCGTTAATCTGCTGTGGGTAATTACTCAAAGCCCAGCGACCATGAAGATGGTAGTGCTGAAGTTGTGTGTTGCAGTCCCATATCCTGTACTTATACACTCCTGCCTCAGGCTGGGCAACGAGTTATTTGAATTACATGGTGTAAGAAGAAATTGAATAAATTGGATAATTGTTTAAAAAAACCCAGCACTGGAGCAAAGCTTGTTTAGGGATGAAGGCGGAGCATTTACACCCTGTTGGTCTTCAGTCTCTCTGTGGGATTGGGATGTTGGGAGAGGATAGCCCCCAGAGAAGCTCAAAGGAGAACAAATCCATCAGGTAGTTGCATGAGGTCTTAGAAACCGCCATCGGAGGGTCATAAGGCTTTGAAGATTATCAAGTGGAGCATTATTGGACAAAGAGGTGGCTCTGGCCCAGAATAAATTACTGTTTTCAAACCGGGGAGGAACATTTTCAGCAATGAAGTAGCTGGAATTACGAAAACGTTAGGGTGATGCTAAAACAGTTAAGGGTGATGGGGCAACTGGAAAAGGAAAGTGCTGTAGCTTTACCCTTCCCAACACCCACTCATTTGGACTTGTTAATGATCTGGATTTGCAATCCTTGCCCAACCCATGTGTGTGTTTGCTTCCATGAGCCTGAATCCCTGAAGGGGTTAACGGGGTTGTTTCTGGAATGTTCTCCATCTTAAGAAAAGAAGGAGAAATGATGGTGATTGTAGATCCGTACGGGACAGATAATGGATGCGGCCAAGCTGGTTGGAAACAGGGTGATTTGTTCCTTCCCGACAGAGGTTCTTTTGCAAGGAATAAAAAGAGATTTCTTAACAGGTCAGGTGTAGAAGACTAATGTCTTAATGTAACACTACTCATGGGTGGGGAAAGAAAGGATTACGTTACGCGGGAAGAGCGTTCATTGGCATGAGTGTGGTTTCTGTGCGATTTACATCTGCTCCAGAGACTAACATTAAGTGTTCAGAAAACGGTGAGGAATTTCTACAAAGTTTTGAAACAGTGATAAAAAATAATGCATGGATGAGTGCTTATATGAAAGGCTGATTGTGATGGTGTCCTTTGAGCAAAATAGTTTGTTTCTGAGTTTTCTAGAGTTGGAGGATCAAATGACACAATGTTGGGTTTTGTTTTTTTCAGGAAAATTAGCTTGTAAATATGGCACGATAAATAAAATATTAAATAACTGTGTGATTTTGATCCCCAGAGGCAAAGCGAGGTGAAGCGTAATCACTGATATACAGGAAGCTGTTGGGCTGTTTCCAAAGGTCTGACAGATCCATAGCACCTTGTCTTTGCTCACAAGAACCAACTTGGCTTTTTGATTTTTGCAGCGAACGGTTTGGACTCTTGCCAGTTTGGTGTTTGGTTTTTTTTTTTAAATATGTGCATATACATTTGTTATTTGTCTTTTTGGAGGGGCCATCCTACATGCTTCCAAAGAGTGCACAAGCAGTTCATTTTTCTGGAACAAATCAAGTTTCCTTGCTTGCATCCTTGAGTCATCCACCCCAGAAAACGACGTCTCTGCATCCTCTGAACCACGGTCACCATGTCTTGGGTGATACCTTATTGCCGTTAATGCTTAAAAAGGGGGTTGAAATTTTGTGCCAGTAGAAATAGAAAGAAAAGTGCTTCGCACAGCTCTAGTTGGCTTTAAGTAGATTTGTAACTTGTCCTGTGCTCAAAACTCGACTCGATAGCTGAGCACGCGAGCAGAAGCACGTAGCCTGGTGCTTCCCCTGTGAAAACAGGACTCGGAGCAGAATCTTTTTGGTGATGCTCCTTCCATTCTGGGTCTGCTAGAGGCTGGGTTTCTTATTTCTTACTGGTTCGTCTCTACTGCCAGCCTGTCCTTTTTCCATCTCCTTCTTCCCCCTTCTACGAAGGCTTTGGAGAACAGAGGTGGGATCTAATCTAGCAGCCTTGTGAGAACGTGGTAAAGGTGGTTCTATGCTTGGTTAGGATTGAACTCTTTGGGATTATAGCTATCTAAAAATTGAAGCATTTTGGCTCCCTCTACAGCCCTTGGAGGTAAAGGGGGCCGTTCCAGATGCTCTTTTAATTGAAAATCTGAAATAAATACAGTGAAATGCTTCTGGAGATGCTTGCTGCTCCTCAGGATCTATAGAAGAACATACATATTGGGCTCATATGTTCTGACCTCATGCTCAAAACAGTGTAAATGCCGAGTTCAGGCAGGGTTGCTTAGGGCTTTGTTCAGCTGAGTCCTGAGAACCTGCAGGGGCAGGGATCCTGTCGGATTTCTGGGCAATGCCTTCCAAGCCTTAATTATCTTTGTAGAGAAAACTTTTGTCAGGACCTCCCTTGTTTCATTCTATTACCTGCTGCTTTCCTCCCACTGGCTCAAGCCGCAGAAAAGAGGGCAAGATTTTGCCCTCAGGGACAGGGTAAGAAGCAGATGGAGGTAAATGAAGAACCTTGTCTGCGCGGCTCGTTGAAATACAAAAATTCTGTTTCTCCTAAAGGACTAATAAGGACAAACCCATTCCAATGGGTATCTGAAACTCAGTTCAAGGAGAACCAGCCACTGCTGAAAAATTTAATCTATTTTGCTTTTCTGGCCCTTATCTCAGAGACAATTAGGAGAACAGAAAAAGAGGTGGAAGTCATTGTGTGTTGTTTGTTGCACGGGAGCTCCCAGCTGAAGGATGCTTTCTGAAACGCCTGAAAAAAAAAGACCTCTATGTACAAAGCCTAAAACATAAAATTAGAAATTTTGTATCAGAGTTCTTCAATCTGCCAGTGATAAGGAAATACTCAGTAGCTGAAATGTGAATTGATACCAGCTCAAGCTCTACAGAACGTGCAGGTTCTTAGGTTCGTTAGCCCAATGTTCAATACAGCAGGAGCAGTGACAGATTGTCCACTAAGGGAAATATCAAAATTCAAGAAAAACTTAATTTTCTAGAAGGCGATTCCTGGTAAAGTGTAGCTGCTGTTTGCTTTGACTCAGAAAGCCATCAGGGCCATGCTGTGGGCAGTATCGTCACAATGACATCACCTCCTGCATCACCTTTTGGGATGGAAACGAGTGCTTCTAACACAATCATTTCCATACACAGCCAGAGAGAATGATAACTGCTGCTGGCAGGAAAAGATGCAAATGTCCTAAAAAACGAGTCTGAATTTCTTTCCAGGATCATCTCCCAATCAGTGAGGAAAAAGGAACAAGATGAAGTAATAAATGCTGGATGTTGCCCAAGTAAAAGAAAAGGCGAAGAAAGATGCTGCCAGTGAGCTCAAGTTATGGCTTGACTGAGATGTGTCAGAGCGTAGCCTTGTCCTGAATTATGGATTCCCAATTCAGTCTTGTGCTGGACAGAAAATAATTTTACCCATTTCAGTTTCCTTCCAGCGTTTGGAGAGAGACGTGTCGTAGTCACACAAGAGGGAATCCTGAATCATGAAATCCATGAAGGAACACGAGGTCTAGAGGAGTGAGAGCAGATGGGGGCAGGTCAGCTCCCTGCCAGACGTCGGAGCCACTTCAGCGCAGAGCATCCGCGAGCCCCCCACAAAGGCAAGGTGCTGTTCCAGGATGGCTTCAGAGCAGCCAAGACCCAGGTCTGCCTACATAGACGAGAGCAGCTGCTATGATAGATGCTTACCCCCAAGGTCATGCTTTTCACACTCTGTACTGTCGGCACCCAACCCTGGAGACATGTACAACCCATAACTGTCTTTATGCAAGTTCTCCTCTGGGCGAGACTGTGCAGCTCGCAAAGTAGATGTTCTTCATCCAGGCTTGCGGGTATTGTCACAGCACATGTGACAGGCTCCATGCAAAATTTATTTTTCGTGGAAAAGATGCTCAAAAGAACCATCGGTGGCATCCTGCATGAGAAAATTGCTCAGAACTTAGAGGACTTCTCTGGAGCAAGAGATTTTCTTAGAAACAAGGCGCTTCAGTGTGTCTTGGTACTAGGTTCCTTTCTGGGCTGCTCTGTGCCAGTTTTTCTCCAGGGATTAGGTGTAAATGGCAAACATTTACGTGATACTGGGTGAAAATGTTGGTGCCATAACTGCCAGGTCAGTAGTCACGTACTGGCTTTCTGGAAATAGGGAAGATGGTGTCAGGTGCCTGTGCGAGGAGACTCTTGGTCACAAAAGCAGCGATGTCGCATGGCTGTGTGCACGGGTGCTGGCTCCCAGGTGCGTATGGCAGATTTTGGTAGGTGTGTGGGCAGTTGTTGTGGCACACCGAGTATGGCGTAAAGCCACGTTAACTGATTTCTCAACAGCTTCTCAGGGCGAGCATGGCTGCGATGGCTTTCGCTATCTATATCTGGGCTTTTCCATGCCACTCTGAAATTTGTTTGACAGGTGACCTGGATAATACAGACAGAGAGAGCTTCTGCTTTCAGGTTGGAAAAGACTTTTTTGAGATTTTTTTAATGTAATGTCACAGTGATGGGCATTACAGGAACCTCTGGATGGGATGTGATGCTAAATAAATTCAGACATGAAATACTCTGCACGCTGTTAATGTGGAGAACGATTATCTTAGAGTTCCCAAACTTAATTAAGCTAATTAATGGTGGATACTGGCACCCACAGCGTGTGTTAACAGTGGAAGTCGTGATTACTGACTTTATAGGCATGGGTTCACTCCAGTGTGGTCCTGGCTCTGTATTCTCCAGCTCCTTGCAGACCAGAATCTAAACCCACGTTGTTATCTGCTCCTTTTCAGGTAGCTGCTACATTTACAAGTTTGAGTATAAAGCAATGGGAAGTTTTTGTACTTTCAGCTAACTGTGGTGTAGCTGGAAACTTTTTGCACGTATATAAAAACCCCACATATGCAGAAATCTGCAACAACTTTTTATATTTTATAACCGCCACCTCGAGCACTGAACATGATTGATGTAAGGCTCTGTGCATATTCCATGCTAGAACATGTACACATCGTGAGTGTGGACACTCTTAACTTTTATTTACAGCAAGATAAAGAGTTACAAAATGCAGTGTTACAGCACAGCAGAGATTATTCCTCCCCTTCTTTTATCGCTGCCTTCTGATCAATACCAACAGCCACCTTTCTCCTTTACCGAGGGTGGTTCAGCCATTGCCACATGTCAGGAACTTTGAACTGTTGTGTGAGGCTTGACTGATTGATTTGCAAGATGCTGTGTAAAGGATTAGAATTGTGTCATTTATGGCTTGTGTCAGCCCCAGAGCCCACTCCATGTGGGGTTGGGGTGTCTCTGCTATGGGAGGTTTCAGCTGTCTCTATCCAACTGTTTTTGGGCTGCTGTTAATTCACTGGGAAACACAAGGAAGACAAAAACCAAGACTTCACGTTTGCCACTGTGTTTGCAGTTTTGGTAAGAGAGAGAATTGGAAGCTGAGATGCTTCATGGTTGCTTATATCACCAATACCCTGTGAACTCCACGCCAGAGTCCCGTAAGGACAAGACTAATATCTAAGTAAGGGTAATTATGTAAACAGGGCTGTTAAACGTAGTTTTAGAAACTCCTAATCTGCAGCCAAACTTGGTGTTAGACGTTGTTGTTACTAGTATTATCAACCCCAAAATCTTTTCATGTCTGTTGTTGACTTGTGGATGAGTTACTTGAACAACGAGATGATGGAATGACCGGAGGATGCACAGAAACTGTATGCGAGCTAAATCAACTGGAGATAAAGTGTCTTCTTAAATTCTTTACTCTGAGCTGGTGGTATTTTGATCAGCAATGCTTTTAGGTAAGAAAGACAGGTGAATTTAGCATGTCGGGGTCAACACGGAAAATTTCAAAGACCAAGGACAACCTGAAGTTTGGGGAGTGACGAGACCGTTAGAGATACCTTACGGAGAGGTTGCAGACCTTGGGTCATTCTGCTGGTTTTACTATGCTAGTGTACCAGTTGGGTCCATGCCTTGAAGGCAGGAGTTACAGCTGAACGGGAGATGTTAGCAAACGTGTTTAGTAGCTTTTGGATCTCCAAATGGGCTCCTCTACAGCTTTACATTTTGGTGCTGTATGACACCCTGAAGCTCCACTGTATGGCAAACGCAGGATTTCCTGACCCTAATGACTGATTAAAGGATCACAGGATGCTGACAGTGCTTCAGTTTTCTAAGAAGGTGACAGAATATTTGCTGCAGAAGAGCTGCCCTCAGTCTTCCTCAGATTTCCTGGCTAAACCCCCTGTTGACTCAGCAGTACAGAATAAAACCAACAGCTTACCTTCTCCAGCCCCTAATGCGCTCTGAAGGTGCTCACTTAATAACTCTTTGTTGTTTTGCCATCTCATTTGCCTGAATAACAGATAAGCTTCCTCAGTTTCTCTCTTTATACACATTTGTATTCAGTGAAGCAGCCTCCAGTTCTCATGAGTAATGAGACCTTCCAAAGGTAACTCCGAAAGGACAAGAAGAAACAGGGCTTTTATTCAAGGGCGTGTCGAAGTGTCTGGTGTGAATGTGGAAGAGGAGGGAGCTATGGGAGGGTGTGTTTGGGCAAGAGAAGCTAACCAGTCCCAGAAGCCCAGGGAGTGGTTTGGAGTGGGACTGTGGGATGGGCAGGCTGAGGTGGTTCACCCTCTGCCTGGGCTCAGTGCTGCAAAGCTTAGACTAGTGAATCTCAGTCTTGACTGCACACCTAGCAGTCCGGATGGCTCCACAGACTGGCTCCAGCGAAAAGGAGACACGACCTGTTCCAGCCTTTCCACAGCTTTTCACTTGGGAAGAGGTCAGAACCCACAACGGCCGTGGCCAAGGTCGGGAGCAATGGCTGGTGATTGACAGGAAGGTTTACGACGTTAGCAAGTTTTCCAAACACCACCCCGGAGGCAGCCGAGTGATTAGCCACTATGCTGGGCAAGATGCTACGGTAAGATCTCGGAGGAGAGTGGAAGAAGGTGGTTCCGTTGTCAAGGGCAGGATGACATGGTGGGACTCCAGGGGAGAGTGCTTGTGGTAGTTGGACTGTGTTTGATCAGATAACGGATTGGACGTGTCTGTGCTGTCTGTAAAATGTTCTTCTGGTTATCTTCACGGTCTGAGTTGCCTGCTATGGAAACTGGAGAGCTCCGTCGATGTTCTGTGTTGTAAACAGCAATATCCATGCAGGTTGTGTTGCCACGAGGCATGATCAGGCACGCTGGCTGCCAGGTGGCTGGAAAGTGTCTCCGTTGTGGCAGTGAGAAAGCAAAGAGGGTAGGAACTGCTATGCTTGGTGCTTGTTTTTTACTTTAAGGCTCCTCCTTCAGTGTCGCATGGGTGCGATCCGTGATAAGCAAGTGATGATCAAAGATAGCTCACGGGTAGATAGATAAGATAGAGAGGGAGGAGGCAATATCCAAACGTAAAGTAATTTTTGGGGGCAGTGAAGCAAGAGATGGGGGTACTCAAGGGGGTGGCACTATTTTGTACAGGCAAGTGGTGGAGAAGAGAGTCTTGAGCAGAAAGGCTAGTTCAAAGGAGGGGGGAAAAGAAATAAAATAGAGGAAAAATGACAGAGAAAGCAGCAGGATATTTGGCTGTAGAAGATGAGGAAAACTTCTACAAATAATCACTATTTGAAAATAGATTTTCCAGAGATTTCTGCAAAATTCTTTGATTTAGAGGATTTCTCTAAAATAATTTGTTGCTCGTTGGCAGAAACTATAAATTCTAAGCGGGTCTCACAGACTATTTGCTGAAAGTAGATCCTGAATTTCTGCATGGTCAGAAATACGGGCATGAGAAACATGACCAGGATTAGGGCATAAACTTGTGATGTGGGAGACCCAAGCTGTTATCTTCCCAGTAATCCTGTTCCAGTAAACCTCTGTGGGCTAATTCCTTGTAGTCTTCTTTAAGGCAGATTAAAGCATGCTAAAAGTATTTTTTTTAATTAAAACTCTATTTTTACTTAAAGATGAATGTGCAAATTTTAAATCGACACAAGCCTTTCAGATGATGCTCAGTGAGCTTACTGCAGCACTAAAGATAGACGTTGAGGTCGCCAATCTTTAGAACGTAAGCCCAGCCTTCCCAAGCCAGCCCAGGCATCCCTGGAGCCTGGTGCCATCTCCTGCAGTTTCTGTCGCTGAACTCTTACGAAAGGAGCCAAGGAATACAGATTGCATGGAATGATTTCTCCCCACGCTGTGTTCTCCCAGCTTCGGCAGCCACCAGCGTACGGATTTGCATTTCCATCGCTATGCTTTATAGATGCCCAGGGGTTTTAACTGCAGTGAATTTGTCTGGTATGAATGAGTTTAAAGGACGTCCTTTGATGTTACTTGGATTTATTATTACAATAATATTACAATCTGTTTTTCCTCGTTAAGGCTCATTATTACTTTGGTACATCTTAACCCTACTTCCTGATTATCTCATTCTTGTGTTATGGAAATAGTGAATATTTTTTCCATCATTTTCTCAATGCTGCTTCCAGATTTTTATAACTCTCTAACTTGTTACCTCTTTTCCAAGGCAGCCTTCTAGTCTGAAAGCTGTTCCAGAACTCTGATCATCTTCTCTTCCTATGTGTAGCTACACCACATCCTTTGGGAGCCCAGAACCACAGACAGTAGTCAAGATTTTGGGTACAGTGTGGATTTATGCTGCATCATAATGACATTCTTCTGGCTTGCCCTTGGTTTTCATTCTGCTAATCTCTATTTTGCTTTTCAAATGCTGCTGTGTTCATATATTCAGAGAAATACACACTTGTACAGAAAAGCGGGACTGGAAGGTGTCTCAAAAGCTCATCTGGTTCATGACTTTGCCTAAAGCCAGGATCCAGGATTTTTTTTCCAAGTACTCTTGACTACTCTAGAGTTCATAATTGCGAACGTAGGGTGAGAATTCTCTTCCTCTAGAGCTCATAATTACATATCTGTGATGAGAATTTATCTTCCTCTGTGCGGATACATCGATGTCAAATGTTGGAGGTGAGGTGTGTTGCAGACGATCATCCTTGAAGTTCATCTCTCATCAGATGCTAATCAGAGCCTCAGAGCAGGGAGGAGAAAGGACAGGTTGCAGGACTGAAAGGCTTGTGTTGCTGTGATAAGAATCAGCGGTACTGGTATTGTGGGTAAGAAATTCTGCTTAGAAGGATCCTGGCTCCTGTTTCTAAGCTGTGATATAGATTCTTACAGGTTGACTCAGTTTTAGAATTCCTAGCAAGAGGGAAAGAAATTCATAAAAAGCTGTAGGATGAGGGGCAGAGAATCATAATGGAAAGGTTTCCCCAGTCCTCTCGGTCTGGACAGAATTACTGATTTGTCGCTGTGACAAAGGACCATGAGATAGCTGGAGAAAGCTCAGCTGTCCCAAAAGTCACCTTGTTCTGGCTTCGTCTAGACTCAAGTACTCAGAGACAGACACTGCCTCTAAACGAGACCCCAGAGGAGTGTCACTGTCCTCTTCCAGGGACTTCATCCCAACCAGACACGTACAGAATTTTTTTTTTTGTGTCATCATCACTCACCTTGATTTTCAGAGACAAAATCAGCAAGGACCTGGCTGCCCAGACACGGAGGGTTTGGGTATATCTGGAAGACAAAAGAGTATGGTCAGCCTCTTTCTTCTGGAAAATTCCCTGAGGAGAGGAGCTAAAGAAGAGTTTTGGTTTAGCTGGAATTTTACCCTTTATTCCATAGTTTATATTTGATTTTGGAACCGGTGTTTCAAACCGTTCTTGGACAGACTCGTTTGTGTCCCTTGTGTTACCCAAAAACATCAATCAGCCTAAAAACTCACAGGGAAGTGTAAGAGATTCCCAGTTAGTCCTGCTGCGCATGGAGCTTCAGCATGTATTTCCTACTGCCCTAGTGGAACAAAGACAGGGTTTTAAAAACATAATTGTACGCACGCAGAGCCACACCTCACTCATTGACGCGTTTTCCTGCTCCTGGGTTGGACCACAGGGCAGGGCTGCTGGCTGGAGCCTTCTAGGGAAGGACTGTGTTGAAACAATCAGATGAAAGAGCACGTTTCCCTCTGCAAAGAGGTTTTCATCAATTACTTTCATGTTTGTTACCAGTCTCGCCCAGGTACTTTTATGAAATCTAGTTTCTTGAAACTTCTCCAGCTTCCTTGGGCCAAGCTCCAGCTGATGGCAAAGAACTACCGGAGCAGCTAAAGGATCCAAAAGCATCTGGAGAAAGGAAAACTGGATTATGGATTATATCAAAGACCTGGAAAAAGCAGAGGTTCAGCTGCTGGTGTTTAGTCACATACCCTTTCTCACCCCCTTCCTTTGTGTGTTTCTCAGGATGCCTTTGTAGCGTTTCACAGTGATATGACTCTGGTGAAAAAATACTTGAAATCGCTGCAGATTGGGGAGCTGGCACCAGATCAACCCAGCTTTGAGTCTACTAAAAAAGTGAGTGTCCCAGAATCCAGCAGTGGGAACGGCTCGGGGGTCAGTATGGAAGGAGAAGGAAAAGAGAGCCAACAGCAATAATTTCTGCAGCAGCGTGCCTGACGCTGTGCCATGGGCTGGGTGGTGGGAGGCAGCCGGTGGTAGTCATGCATGGAAACACGCACTGTCCCAGAATCACTAAATCCACACCTGGGTGGGAGGAATGAGCCCCAAATTCTGCTCATCTCTTCCCACGGTGGTGTCTCAGTGACATCTGATAGATGTCACTCCATCTCTCCCTTCCAAGGCTTCTTTGGGATTCCTGGGTCTGCTACGTTATATTTTCAGTGCATTAATACTCTTTTTACCCACAGAAATTACTTTTAGAGGATTTTCGTGAGCTGCGCTGCACTATTGAGAAGATGGGACTTCTGAGGCCAAGTTCCATCTTTTTCTTCCTGATTTTCCTTCACCTCCTGGTACTGGATGCTGCATCCTGGCTGGTGGTCTGGTACTTTGGGATATCCTTAGTGCCTTTCGCGGTTGGCATGGCGTTCTTCACCATTGCTCAGGTAATCTGCTGACAGCGGTTCAACGCCGCAGACGTGTTTGGTTCTTCCAGATGGAGAGGATTAATGAAATGTTCATATCCCGGCCATGGCTTTGCTGCCTCTTCTCAGATCCTGTTATCTGGCTGAAGGCAACAACCACGTTCTCCAACACAAGTGTTGTTGGCTCCAGCAAACCTCATCTTGCTGATGAGCCGCTCGCTAAGGTTGGGGGGTGTTGTGGACCTGGCAGTTTCACAAGACGGGATGAGCTGATCTAATCACTTACCCCAGCAAAAGAGGGAACATTTCATGCTCAGCTTCCCTTCAGGCTCCATGTTCCTTCTGTTCACTGCCTGCTGGCTCTGGTGTTTGTTGGGTCCTTTAGGAGCCAATGAGACTCAGAAGCCTGGAATAGTTTTCTGCTGTATTAGCAAACTGAACCATAGACGGGCACGATACATGGCAGGGTGGGTGTAGGGAAGGAGGGAATAGGACTTTGTGGCCCTTAGATGGGAGAAAGCAAGATTTTCTTAGTAGTGCTGAAACCTTACGTTTGCTCAGATATCAATGGAACAAGTGCAAAGTAACTCATTTTTTTTAAATAATCTCTTCTATTTGCCCAGTATCTGCTAAGGCAGATATTCCTCAAAAACCATTCTTGTATTTCCATGGGAACATGAGATGCCATGAAGCCATGGATTTGGAATTTCTTACACTTTCTAGCTCATTACTTGGAAATAATATATTTGCAATGGGAGCAAAAGGCTTCCATGCTGTAACAGTCAAATTAATTGTAACGATGCTTTGCTGCTTTCCCTTTAACTGCTATCTGGCGTTGAGCAGCTTTAATGGACTGTAGCCTGAAAGGAAATTCTCAGCACCGAGTCCGTAAGACAGCAGGTAGGGTTTCTTCCCCAAAACAGAAGGAAGATACACTCACATGATGAAATTACAGAGACTCCCAAAGCCAATGGATGCAACGCCAGCGTGATTCTGTTTCCTTGGTGAGTGATCCTTTTGTCTTCCAGATCCAGATGAGCTGGTTCCAACATGATCTGGGCCACTGCTCTGTCTTCAGGAAGCCTAAATGGAATCGACTTCTGCATATCGTTGTGATAGATGTCCTGAAGGTAATTGCTTCGCGGTGGGAATATTCTCTGGGGCTATTCTGGACTGAGCAATGAATGGGAGTGTCCCCGCATTCAAGCAGTATCACCTGTGAGAGAAGTATAGTGCTGTCGTCAATAACAGGTGGATAAATAATGATGTAATTGTTGATGTTGTTTGAGTTTGAATCCCTGGTCTTTGCCTTCTCCTGCAGGGGTTACCAGCCAGCTGGTGGAATCACCTGCACAACCAGCACCACGCCAAACCCAACTGCTTCCGCAAGGACCCCGACCTCAACATGCACCCTCTCCTCTTCAGCTTGGGAAGGACGCTCTCCGTGGAGGTGAGCACGGGGACGGCTGGAGAACCAAACCTTTTAATGACAGAAAGCTACAGCGGGAGGTGTAATCACAGCCCAGGTTGTGCCTTTCTGCACAAACCCATGTAATTCCCAACGCGTTCCAAGCTCTGAGAGTCGCATGGACCGACTGGTTATTACGATGCTTAAGCACCAGCTCCTGAGAATCAAAGTCTTAAAATCAGTGCTTAAGTCCCCTGTGTTGCTAGGGTGAGCACCTTGAAGGCAGTTTGAGGAATGAGCCAGTCCACTGCACTAGAGTGAGACGTTCTTAGTGATCCTGTGGAGAGGGAGTCAGATGTTCCCTCTTTTGGCACCTAAATCCTTCAGGACCAGCAATAGCTGCTATGCACAAAACACAACCATAAAAAATAATTTCTTAATCACAAAGTTTGTGGCTTTCATAAAAATAAAACCCGTGAGCAGACCATCCCTCCATCCGTATGATTTCTGGTATCGTCAGCACAGGCAAGGTCTCTTCTGCCTTTTCCTTCCCTGTTGATGCTGTTTACTCATGGGGTGATGGAATGGCCTCTTTGCTGGATAACCAGCTTCTTAAAATAATGTCTCGCTCTCCTTTAGCTTGTAATAAGCAAAGAAATTACAGCTCTCCAAGGCACGTGGAGAATTCCCACCCTGCCGTCTCAGAAAGGCTCCTGGGAAGAGAGTTTATACAGTGCTAGACTGGGACTGATGGAAGTGAAAATGTAGGAAATGAATTCTTATGTCTCCCTGCTTGGGAACAGAAGAGTTGGCACACTGTGGGTGGGCAAAATGTGTTTCAGTGGTTTCATTTAGTCCAGTTCATTTGTTCTGTTTCAGTTTTGATCCAGTGAAGGACATCTTCGAGGTGTTCAAGGTTGTTTTTTTTAATTTAATTTAATTTAATTTAATTTGATTTGATTTGATTTGATTTGATTTGATTTGATTTGATTTGATTTGATTTTTTCCTCAGTAATAGAGGAGTTCTGGAGATAGTTTGCTTGACCTCCTTATTATTTTGTCCCTTGAAGAATTATGAGCACAACATTTGCAGACGATGTTACGAATCCTTTTGTGCAAATAGTGGAAAAATACACTGTGAGGAAATAAATTTATATGTGCTTTTTGTAAATATTTCATCTCTTTGCTGTTTCATGCACTTGAAGGCAAATTATTCAACGAAGCAAGAAGGCAGATGTTTTTATAAAGTATTTACCACTTTGGTCTTGCAGTTATTTTAGGACAACATCCAAATGCTTGTGTCATTTCTGGCCACTATCTCCTCTATTACTCAAAGATTTGGGATGTCTGCCTCCTATCTCATCTGATACAGAAACTTTGACGTAGTTTTCACAGCAAACACATCCCGCATTTGCCACCCATCAAGTTTCTTGTCTTAATTTTCACGTTAATGACCTGATCCTCCCTGAGCACCAACAGACTGAGCACTATGGTGAATACATGGAATTGGTTAGATTGGACTTTCATTACCATCACTAGAAACTTTTCCTACAAAATTCAAATGACTTGTGAGCTTTTTTTTTGTGATTTTTGAGCATTTTTGTATCCTGTCCTGAGTTTTGTAACTCTTCTAAAAAAATGGCTCTGTTCTGACACTGGCATAATTGATGCCTGGAGACAGAGGCTCAGATGAAATCTGCTTCTCTCCGTTCCCTTGGAACATCAGCACCCACTTTCCAAGAAGAAGAGTTGAATTAGAGATGAGGAGGTTGTTCTCGAAAGAGTCTCAGGTCTCCAACTGGCCCGTTCCAATCTCTTTTTATTTTTCAGCTTGGAAAAAAGAAGAGGAAGTTCATGCCTTACAATTACCAGCATAAGTATTTCATCTGTGAGTATCCCCGCTTCCTTGCAGGGCTGTAGGAACTTCTAAAAATCATGACAGCATCTCATCCACAAAATAAAGGTGTTAAAGATACTCCCCTTGAAGTCACGGCTTCAGGAAGGTTCCTTCATGTTAAAGAAGGTCCATGAGAGGAGGAATTGCCCCTTATGTCTCTGGTAGGATTATGGAATGTTGGGTACTAGATGGGGTGAAGAAAGAAAAGGGAAAAAAATGGAAGAAGTGGCGAGATGAAAAGCGGAACAGATTATGTGGACACATGAAAGTTAGTGTAAATGGAAGACAGCAATTATTCTTCCACTGGAAGGAAGAATCTTTCATTTTACAGAAGAATATTCTGTAAGATTTATCATGCAGGGAAATGATAAATGTCTGTTTTCATTCTTCTCTTCAGTACTGGCCCCGCTTGCGCTCATACCCTTCTTCCAGCTGTCCGTGTTCTACTTTGTCATCAAGAGGAAAAAGTGGTTGGTGAGCATGCCTTGCATTGTCCAAACTTTCAAACCACGTCGCCACTCTGTGGCTGGACCAACCTTCACCTCGGGCGGTCGTGGGGCTTAAGGCAGAAAAGGCTGATTCCAGGCTTGCAGTCAATGGGGAGAATTTTTTTTTAGGAGAGGATTTTTAGCCCCTTAGTAGCTGAATAAAAATGAACAGAAAGCTATCAGACCTAGAAAGAGTGGTCTTGAGTTACTGATGGTCCAGTGGGTGCTATGGGAATATTTCAGGGATACACCCAACTTGTGGCTGAACGATGGCGTGGGGTTTTCTCTTGATAAGTAAGAGATCACAAGAAAAATATATTTTTTAATGCTGCAGTTCAAGGAAAGAGGAAGGAGTGGAGCGAACTTATCAACAAATTTTAGTCAACAATATTTTAATTTTTTGTTGGTGGTGGTTTTTTGGGGTTTTCGGGGTTTGTGGGGGGTTTTTAATTTTTTTTTTTTTTTACAGGACCTGTTATTGATTGTGTCTTTCAACATCCGAGTCTGTCTCATGTACATTCCTTTAATGGGATTTAACAATTTCATGGTGTACTACTGGCTGTCCAGGTACCACACAGCACACCCAGAGTCCCCGTGACTAATATTTATAAATAGTGTTGAGCTTCAATGGAAATAAATGAAAACTAGTCATACAATTTTCTCAGCAATTAACAGTCAGCCAAGAAGGAACAGCATAACTTGGGGGGTGGATGCTCAGGGACATCTGCAACTACAAATGTAGTGGTTCTCAAAAGAAACTCCAAAAGTTAGGAGGAAAAAGAATGGAATAGAAAATCCTAAATTCCATAAAAGTGTTCTTTTTCTTGAGACTCAGGAAAGTGTTATAATGGTAAATTTGGATGGGATTAATGCTAACTGTTCCTGTGTTTATCTGCCCAGGTACCTAGAGAGTACCTGGTTTATTTGGGTCTCGCAGATGAATCACATTCCGATGGACATTGATTATGATAAGAATGAAGACTGGGTGTCTACGCAGGTGAGAATCTCCTTTCTTCTGCAAGAGTGGGTCTGCAGTTCTGGATTACAGGACAAAGACAACATTGTTATTCCCTTAGCTCTAATGCTGTGTCAATGAGGTGTGTCCTTGCCATTCATTAACCAGGCATGCCTTTCTGTAGTACTCAAAACATTTTAAACTTTAGTTGGAAAATGGGACATCTAGATTAAAAAAAAAAACATTTTTTTTTTCACTGAAAGATTTTGAATTATTTTTCACAACAATTTCCCTTCCAATTATGAAAAAGTACTGATGGTATAACAGTCAATCTCCTTTTAGGCCAAGTAAAGAGCAGCAAAGTAGGACTGGATTTGACCAAATTTAGGTCTGGTAAAAATGAATATGCAAACACAAATTTACTCACATCTATAGTCCCTCCAGCAGTACAGTCCCACGTAGTGGGTTCTAAGCATTTTTCCTTATATTAAGGGAAAAAGGCCCAGCCTGGTATTCATCTGACCAGTTCTGGATGTCTACATCTGAACACCTGCTACATTCATTGGAGAGAAAGAGCCATCTCTAGAGCATGGCCCATTTTACTCCAAAATAGACATCTAAATCAGGTCAGATGAATGGCACCGGGAAAATGTCGATTTTTCTCCATTGACCCTAAAGTGATGAGCTCAGATGCAGATTTCCAGCTAAAGGTGTCTAAATTAGTTGAGCTGAAGCCTGTGACTACAAATCTTTGTCCTCCTACTTTTGCATCTGACTCTGCTTGTACTGGTTGGAGGAGGCCAGAAGAGTGTTTGTCGTTTCTTTATTGGGCACCTTTTCTCTCCATCCAAGTGAAAGATGTTGAGGAGAACGTCTTAAAAAAATCACAGCTGGGGTTATGTGCGTGAAGAAGCTGTTCTTTGTGAGCAAAGGGATAATTAACCTATATCCCAACCACCCATTTCAATCTAAACTTTGTTTAATTCTTCCGGGAAATGATGGCTATAATCCTTGATTAGGCAGTCCTTGCCTTTTATGCTAGACAAGGGTGGGTAATGCTTGATGGGGTTCAATTATCAGACTTCCGGGGGGGGGAAAAAAAAAAAGCTAAATCATGTATTTCTTTGGTCTTTTTTCCTCCCAGCTCCATGCAACATGCAACGTGAACCAATCTTTGTTCAATGACTGGTTCACTGGGCACTTGAACTTCCAGATTGAGCACCAGTGAGTATGGTTATGGGGAGGAGAGTGGGAATAATATGGGGCACTTACTTAAAAGTGAGAAAGGCACATTAAACCATTTCAGCACCCCCTTTGCTCTCCTTCTGGGGAAAGGGAGGGAAATATTTTGAAGGGAACAGAGAGTGGTGCAAGCAAAGTCTTACAATAACCGTCTCTCGTTCCGTTCTGCAGCCTTTTCCCCACAATGCCTCGGCACAACTACTGGAAAGCAGCTCCTCTGGTGAAAGCCCTTTGCGTTAGGCACGGCATTGAGTATAAAAGCAAGACTTTGCTGACAGCCTTTGTAGATATTTTGCAGTAAGTATCAATTAACAAGATAGTTTTGCACCATAATAGCATGCAAGGGAGGGACATAGGCACCCATTTCAAGTCAACATCCATGGAGAGATGAAACCTAGAGTTTATTTAGGTTTTTCTAAAGGCACTCTTAATTTTCAAAAATTTTCAAAGTTTCAAAGATTTTTTTCTCTTCCTTAAACCCTCCCAATTCATTCCCCATAGTCAGACTTTGCTATGAGATGTCCAAGCAGTTTTAAATGCATTTTTTTTCCATTTCCTTCTTTTTACATCTAAACTACAGTCTGCTTCCCATGAAGTTGAATATTGTCTCCCCATAAGTGACTTTTTTTACTTTCTGTTCTTGCAGTTCACTGAAGGATTCTGGGGAGCACTGGCTGGAAGCGTATCTGCATGGATAGACACTGGCAGCTCTCAAGGGGAACGTCTTCACCAGATAACTGAGGAAGAGTCAGCACAGACCAACAGTCTGTGTGTTTGTGCCTCCTGGCGTAGAACCTCGGGAGCAGGGAAAATCTAATTTCAATAAGAATAGGTGGGAAAGTGGGTTAAAGATACATTTTTTTTTCTTGTTCCAAACCATGAACCTTTAGTTTTCCTGCTCTTAAACTCAGCATTTAGAGCCATGATGAACTGAGCCTTTGAACTGGGGAGATGCAGCTCTGCAATCAGCTTGGTCAGTTACTTCATTGGAGGGGCCAGCACATTGCTTATGGAAAACGTTTGAAAGGAAATTCTTCATAGAATCATACAACCGTAGGATGGTTTGGGTTGGAAGGGACCTTTAAAGATCATCGAGTTCCAATCAAGTTACTCAAAGCCTCATCCAGCCTGTCCTTGAACCCCTCCAGGAATGGGGCATCCACAGCTTCTCTGGGCACCCTGGGCCACTGCCTCACCACCCTCCCAGCAAAGAGTTTCTTCCTTACATCTGATCTACACTTACCTTCTTTCAGTTTAAAACCCATCGCCCCTTGTCCTATCACTACAAGCCCTGGTAAAAAGGCTCTCTCCATCTTTTTTACAAGCTCTCTTTAAGCATTGAAAGGCCGTAGTAAGCTCTCCTCCTTAGCATTTTTGGCTCAGTGGACTGGTGAAAATGGGAGAGGACAGTGCAAACTGAGGAAGTCAGGACACATAACGACAGAGGGGATCATTAAGGGATATTCTAGAACAGATAAAATAACACAAAGAACAAGATGGCCTGGGGTTTGTCTCCATCACTCGTGATCCCATGTACACTGCTTGTTCTGACTACTCAGGCGTTACGCACAGTGCTGTTCGTTGATTGCATGGGCAAGATGCTAAATTTTACACCTGTAAGAGCTGGTTTGAATACCGTCCAAAGAGTCTGTATAGCATGTATTATTTATACGCATAAACACATGTACATATCTGAATTGAGTGGTGACTCTGCTGTCTGATCAGCTTTCGGATGCAGACCAGCTTTGATAAAGACCGAGAAGCCTCGGCACTGAGGAGCAGGTCCACGCTGCAAGGGTATTTAGGGTACTCTTGCTTTTATTAAGTCTTATTTATGTTATTTTTTGTCTAAACGCTTACTTCAGATTCCAGGGACCAGTGGGTACCTACATTGGTGGTTAGGCAACTAAGTGCATTTGTGGCTCTGTTCCTGTATCCAGAAGAGGAAGAAGGAAGAAGTTAGGAGTGGGCATGTAGTAGAATATCTGCACTAAAAGTGCTTTAAACCTTAGGGGAAAGATAAACTGTAAATGAGGAGAGATGACCATCGAGAAACAGACGATGTATGAAAGAACAAGGAGATGTGCAGGTATCAATTAACAGCAGGGGGGAAAAAAGGGAAAAAAGAAAAACTGAGTGGTGAAAACATGGTTATTTGGAAAAGCTAGAATGCAGGAAAAAAACCAGAAATTATAAGAATAGCAACAAAGCTCCTCTTCACGATACTTGTTTTAGAAAGAGTGCATGACCTCTGGATAACCTTGCTGATTTTGCAGAGGAATGATGATTCAATGATGACATTTTCTAATATAATTTATAGCTAATATACTCCATCATGAGATAGTTGAGCCACGCTAACCAAACCTGCATTGTACCGGATTCACCTAACTGACCTAAACCCATGAAGTCATCTGTCATTGCAACTAAGTGGACAATTTGCCCACAAAAGCAAAGACCATGCAGAAGAAAAGCAGTTCTTCTCCTCTGCCATTCACATCCAGAGCTCTGTGCCCAGCTTTCAGTGGACAAACCACCCAAAGGGGGAAAATGTGAAAGATCTCCAAGGGAGATACCACTGTGAACAACACGACCCATCTGCAACCCGTTGATGAGCAACTTACGTGTGTTACAAGCTACAGACAACAGCAGCCTTCTTCTAGGGAACAAATAACATCAAGCCCAATGCACAAAGCAGAAGGAATTTGGATTTTTTTTTTAACTTTGTTTTTTAATAACATCTTCATTTATTCTATCTATTTATAATTTTTTTTTGTGTGTAGGTGCAGGTACTAATAACACTCTTCTGGTTATTTCCTAATAGCAGCTGACAGATGTCATTGAAAACGATCCTGATTTTCAAAGTTGTTATTAAAAAACTGCTTTCAATGTAATTGGAAATCCCTTTTAAATAGTACCTGGAACAATTCTGTGTTCCCACATCCAAGGTTGGTTAGAATGGCAATATCCACAATTACATGCGACAGTAGTAACATTTTAGAAGTATTGAAGCGGTGGTACTGTCCTAAGATGAATGCAGGGATTTCACTGCATGCTCTGCTGGTAATAAATGAAGTCATTTAAAAATGGATGTCTTGGTGAAGGTAATATAAATATTAAGGATTCCTACTTTTTTTACCAGGGAGACTTGGCAGCTGAGTCCCACTGAAAGCCTCTAAATACAAGACTGACCCGAAATGGTGTTGCGTTTCGTTAGCATTCTACTCATCCGAACGTCGTAATTTATTGAGCCTGTCTTTTTGCAACCTCACTTTAATTAAAATATTTGTCTCTGATTGTTTCAGCAGACTGCTCTGTGTGAATATTCATTTCTTTACCCATTTCAGAACGGTTATTAACAAGGAAGCTGATTTACCTTTCTCAAATTCTAACATGGTTCATGGACTTCAAGAGGTCAGCGCTACACCTGGTGAGAAGTTGCCAAGCCACTGGTCTTAACGAGGAATAATTGGAAATTGCCCCAGCAGTAACACTGGTGCAGAAAGAGAATAAAATGTGCTCAGTGAAAGCTTGTTCAACAGAAAATGTGTATGACAGAGACTAAGATGATTGACGTACCGGCTGTCCCCTTCATCTCTTCTAGCGAAGCAGGGCCACTTCTCACAGCCAGCCTCTCTCAAACTGGTGATGGACATTCTGGGTCTCCCTCCCTCCATCATCAAACACTTTCACATAATGGATGACGTTTAGGCCTTTAAAAATAAGAAATAGAGATAATCTTTTATAGCAAAAGGAGGAAGAATGTAATAAATCTGTTATTTCTTCTTCCACTTTTTTTGTTCTCATATTGCACATTGAGTGTTTTCCTTTCTCTTCTCAGATTTTCTCTCACTCTCTTGGATAATTTTTATCATTGCCTCCTTTAATTCTTTTCCAAATGGGTTTCCATCAACCTCTTTCCCACCTTCAGCTCATGGATATTTCCTGTCTCCTGGTGATTAGACAGACTCAGAACTTTCTACCCTGTAGGTTCTCTGGAAGATGGGAAGGATGATGAACTGGCGGCTGTTTGCATGGAGAACTAATGTCAATGAAACTGCAGCAAATACACTTACACAGACCAAAAAAAATTGTGAACCTTTGGGGATAAGGATAAGCTTGACTTAACAAAGCTTCTTTCATGACGAAGGGAGGCATAGATGGTCGCATTCCCTCTCCTACATGTGCATCTTTGCTTTTGTTCTTCGCTCAGGCTCTAGACTTAGGGATGCAGTTGGACCAGATGGTTCAGGTGGAATCTGACCGAAAGAATTTAGAAAGAACAACTCCCCTTTCTACTGATGTCTTGCTCTATGTGGCAGCTCAGCACCCACCCTCCCTCCTTTGGTTGCCCTCTCGTTCGCTGTTTCCTCTTACCACCCACCCCTGCCAAAATTTGCTGGAGTTCTTCAGCGTTATTGCATAAACTTTCAGATAATTGATTGGTGGCCAACTTTTTTGTCACCTGACAAAGGAAATTACGATGTATACACATATATATAACGTATATCCATTAGGAGACAGTCAACCAGAAGCAGAGATGATATCTCCAATGAAGTCTGATGCCGTTGATGATCATATTCCAGCTTACCACCTAAAATGCCTTTTCTTCAGGTCTTGCCTACAGCTGGCTCCATAGGTGTGTTCCGCGATTATTCTAAAGCTCTTTAAATGCTGAGCTATGCTTCCGTGCATGTACAGAACTGCCTCGGACTCAGCAATTTTCATCTTATCACCCACCTAAGGGTGGAGCGTATTTGGTTTTCCCATCTGCCGTATCCCCCAAGGGGCCCGATCCCATAGGCATTCTTGGAACGTCATATTCTGGCAAGGCTGTGCCTTTCAGGGAATGTTTATGTTTGTTTTCTTTCTAAAACAGACCTGGAAGAAGTCATCCTCCACTTTGTCATGATATGGCTGTTAAATGATTGTTATGGCAGTATAATTGCTGGGGTTCAGTTCTCTCCCTAGCAAAAGTGATTCAAAGCCATCGCTCCCACCTCTTGCCAATGCATGGACTGGATGGGGACATGCTCCCTCACCTTTAAACCTGGACCACAGTGCAACAAAGAACTGAAGACTGGCAGAACCAGCCTCTCATTTATGGCATTGCTTGCCTGCTTCTCAGAATATTACTTGGGCAGGAATTCGATCCCCATTAATCTACACCGTAGATTAAATGGCTCCTGATAATTGCAAGAACAATTTCCGTCCTTTGTCATTGCATTCATAGGAGCAATGTGCCCACACTGCAGTCCAAGAAGAACCATGATGGGTGTCTGGTACCAGGAAGAAGCAATTTAAAATCAGGGTAGTGCCTCTCCTGTCCCCACTTCTACACGCATTACTCCCACCTAGAAAAAGACAACAACGTGCCTGGAATACTAGGGGGTGAATAGTTGTACGCAGAAATCAAGGACAAGGAGATTACTGGAGAGCGTGCAGGAGCTTGTGCAGTATCAACAGATAACTTTTATGATGCTGTTGTAAGAGCCAGTTGGAAACAACTGTTAGGGTACATGATATCTTCTGTTACACAGTGGTGGTAGATTCATCTACAAGTTAGGCTCTGCACGTGCAAGTTAGAGTCTGAATTCAGCCAACTTGCTAAGTCCCTGGTTCTCAACAATGTGTTTGGTGCTGAACGTGGCAACTTCGCCTTGCAGCGTCTTCAAGAGCCAGTAATGGGCTCTCTAATGAACGGCTGAGTTCAAGTGGTCACCTGGACACAGGGGACTAAAGGGATGAGCCTACATT
Source organism: Pterocles orientalis (assembly GCA_011057875.1). Classification (NCBI taxonomy): domain Eukaryota; kingdom Metazoa; phylum Chordata; class Aves; order Pterocliformes; family Pteroclidae; genus Pterocles; species Pterocles orientalis. The sequence goes on from WKFP01013891.1 coordinate 40,426, forward strand.
AACATGACGCGTCATGTCACGTAGGCATGCCTTGATGACCGGCAGTGCTGTTGTATTGACAGCGTGCATCAGGGCGTTGCCAAATGCACTTCCATGGGAATAGTGTCATCTCTGTGCTTCCAATAAGATCTAAAGATGAAGTCAGATACGCTCTCTTTATGAACTGTGAGGGTAGGTAGCTTTTATGTCCTCAACACTTTAATGTGGACTTAGAGAGTTATCCAAATAGCAATAAAAAGTAAATGAATTTGTTCAGCTCTTGCAAGCTAAAACCTACTGTCACCACTGGGATTTTGTGTGCCAAAGAAACCAACAAATACTGCTAAAATAAAGGTGAAAAAAGAGTCAGTACTTGCTTTTCAGAAGGTGTCTGCATGCTTGAATTCTTTGGTTTTCATACCAGGAAATACTCAGAAATAATCAGAGATGATCTTTCCTCATGACTGAACCAAACAGGGTGGCAGCCTACAGCACTGTTCAAGCCTTTATAAAGTCCAACCTCAGCTGCCAAAGCTTATTTCTTGGAGAAATCAAGTAGGATCATTAAGAGGATGAGATGATGGAAAAATGCATTCTTTCACTATTCCGTCAGTAATACTGTAATAACTACAGGCTAATAAATAGAGTAATAACTGCAACAGGCTAATAAATAGAGTAATAACTGCAACACAGGGCTGGCAACTTGATAAGAAATTATGAAGCAATTCCTGACAAGGAAGTTTATTCCATATTATTAGACGCAGGTTGTGTCTTACTCAGCGAAACATTTCCAGCTGGGAGGCAGCCTAATGAACTTCTGCTGCTTCCAGACATAGAAGAAAGTTTCTCAGTATTCCTGCCACCTCCTCCCATGGATCAGAGGTTTCCATTGTGGTGGTTTTGTATCAGAACATGGTCATTATACTTCAAGTATCCTTTTCTGATGAGTTGTGAAGATGTCCTCATTTGGACCCTTGGTCCCTTGAGGGTGTTTATGGATTATCAGAAAGATGATACAGCTGTTATGGCTGAGGATACAGGAGGGAAAATGAGAATCAAGTGAAATAATCTTCTTTATCTGACCGGTCACTAATTTGGTAGCGTATGCTCTGAAAAAAAATCGTTCTCCCCTGAAGGACCTGCATTCCTTCCTGGAAGTAACAACCAACACCTGAAAACACACTTGGAAAAAAAAATATTTATATATATACACACATATGTGAAAATACATTTTGGGGGATGGTTTAGGTTCTTAGGGGATCTAGATCTCTCCCTATTGACTGCCCTATCCTTAAGTATATTGACCATTCAGGTACTACTTATACTACCTGGATACTTTAGCAGCAGGGTCGTTATGCTTAACACAAGCAAATATACTTCTAGCTGAGGTTTTGGTTTTGTGATATGTTGAAAAACCAGAATGTTGGAAGCATTCCAGTGGAACCACGTCCCGATCCATACTATCTTTTTGTGCCAATTAGTCAAGTTTATCGATTCAAGGGTGTTGACACAAGGGTGTCTGCTAGAGCTGTTCTTCTGCTCTAGGCTGGGTTAGGAGAAATTCAGTCTAGTTGCATCAGCAAAAGAAAAATAATGGCAATTTATAAAGCGCTATTCCTTTCCTTTCGGTTTTGCTTCTTGCATACAACACCCAGGAAACCTAGCATGAACCTCAGACTCTAGTGTGAATTCATCTTAGGTTTGTCTGATCCTCCGGCTTTCCTACAGAAGCCGTCCCTGTACGGCGACTGCCGATGGTTGGGTTCTCTCACGTATCAGATGGTGTTTGCTGGTCCGGGCCAAACTTGGCAGGAGAACAGCAGCATCAATAACTGCCGCCTTAAAAAAATCTGTGAGAATTGTCAGTTGGGCACAAAAGAGACATGTAAATCCTTGTGTAAGGAAAAGCAGCGCCAGGAACTTTGTTTCTTATGTCTTGTGGCATCAGAGGGTCTCTCAGGTTGAGTCTCTGAGTGCCCATGGGTGAGAGCAGCTTCGCTCTGCTTTGGTTTAAGTCTCTAGTGGAAAAAATGTCTTTTAGAATTACCTACCACCATACACTTCTTGTGCCAAAAACTGGAGTGCTGATACACATGGTTTTATAGCAGCACAGAGAGAAGACCATTGAGCAAGAGCAAGCTAATTATGCAAATGAAGCCAATATACTCTGCACGAAGTGCCGCGTACGGACATCAACGCGACTGTAATTTTCACTCTGACTCATAATTCCATTTCTGTGAACAGAACTGTGTGTGGCAGTCACACACCATTCGGTATGTCACAGGTCTTACTTACACGGGCATTTCTACCCATTTACAACCTCTTGTATCACCGTCACGCAGACTGGTTGAAGCTTCCACGACCTGTGTCTATGGAGCTACCTAGAACAACAAACAGGCATCAGGTGGCATAGGAGAGATCATGGTAGATTGGAGCAATACTCCAGGCAACAGTCCAAAAAGTGGATACCTGAAGAAGGATATAAAACCAGATCAATAGGAATTAATTAGAACGTCTATTTTATTATAATTGATGGACTGATCCCATGTGGGAAGGAAAACCATAGGGGCTCTGGCCACTGGAGCTGCTGCTGACAGTGATTGAAAGAGTAGCTCTTCTCAGGAATTACTCATTCCACCCCCACTGACCTACTCTGACCTTTCAAATCCCTCCCTCACGCTAGATGTCCCAGGTATCAGTCTAACTTTCTCCTATTCCTCTTGTGTTATGAAATAGCCTAAGCCACTTTGGCTTGTTGCAATAGAAACGGATTTACCAGGGCTGTGGTTCCTGAAAAAGGAGTTGTCTTAATTTTTCACATTTGTTGAAGTACCACTACACGTATCACGAGAAAAAAAAAAAAATCACAGTAATCATATATATGAAAAAAATCCTCAACGGTTTGTTTCTGTGTGATTTTTCCTTCCTGCGTACAGAGAGAATGCGCAATCTTAGCTACAGCATCACAGTAGGAGCTCGCCTAAAAATAGAGAGCTATGCCGTAAAAAAAAGGTTATTTCAAACTAAGGTTCCCTGTATTATTCCTGTTATGTCTGGGTGAGCTGAGTCAACCAATTTTAGAATGCGGTATCTTGCTTTCTATCAAGGCTCGCTGGGATTTCTGATGCACTCTTTCGACACACCATTATGAAGCTCCAATTTGCTGAATCAGAAACACTTTCATACACCAGCCATGTGCGTGAATGAACAAAGCAGAGCAGGCATGTACTGCCATAAAAATAATGACAATAGCTTGAGATGTCAGCTGTAGGACACAAGCTAGAGGTTTGAGATTGCAGCATCCCGAATTTGCCCAATGGATGGGATGGTGATGTAAGCTTCTTAACCCTGTGAATAAGGCTGCAAGCTGTGGGTGTGTGAAAATGAAAGAGAGGTTCTCAGGGTACTTTCTAATCCCTTTTCATTAACTCACTTCTTCTGACAGCCCTTAACAACTTTCCAATCAAATAATACCTTCAGGAAGAAGCTGGGACATGCTGACAGCCACCGAGATAAAACTCAGCCTTCGATCACGGTGTACAATTGTGTAAAGAGCATAAAACATCTGTGTCAACTGCACCACTCAGCTTGGTGTCATCTGCAAATGTGCTGAGGGGGCACTCGATCCCAATGTCGAGGTCATTGATGAAGATATTAAACAGCACCTGGTCCCAGTAAGGACCCCTGAGGGACACCACTTGTCACCGATCTCCCTCTGGATGTTGAGCCGTTGACCACTACTCTCTGGATGTCACCAATTCCTTACCCACTGAGTAGTCCATCCATCAAATTCCTATCTCTTCAATTTAGAGAGAAGGATGTTATGGGGGACCGTGACAAAGGCCCTACAGAAGTCCAGATAGATGGCATCAGTAGCTCGTCCCTTGTCCACTAATGCAGTCACTCCATTGTCATTTATTCATTCCTCACTTGCCAGCCTTACACATTACAGATTATTTAATATTTTTTGTTTGCCACTAGTGGTGAAAAGCTACTACAGACACAAGCAAGACAAAAAAACTTCAAAATGGCAGCCTGCCTTATAGTGAAAAAAATCAATTCATATGTGTAGCTTCTTTTACAGCTTTCTTAACACAAGGTTGGTATTGGTGGTTTTGCAACAGCATGGGTTGTCCCCAGTATCTGCGTGCTGGCAGGTTTAAACTTGCAGAAGTCATGTCCATTCTGATGAATTAATTCCACCCTACATTTTTTTTTAGATTTAGAAAATAAAATATTAAAAGCTTCCCATTGAAACTGGATTTACGCCCCTGCTTTTAAATCCGTTGAAGTACATGGAAAGCTACCAATTTCATTTACTGGTCTCTAATATCTGCTGCATGAAGGATGAAAGAGGAGTGATGGGTATGGGGTCTTCCATCCTCCCTGAGCCCAGCTGGGCCTGGCCGTGGACCCCATCCACCCTGACCCATGGACCTGCTTCATCACCCCAAGCTTCTTCCCGGCTTTTGCGCCTTGGCTGAGCCTGGCTGCCATCCTAGGCTCGCCTTGCTCACCCAAAAAAATAGAGAACCAAAGAAGCTTCCCGGAGCATTTGCAGGCTTCTGAACTGATTTCTGTCCTGCTCGTTTCACCTGGAATCACAGGATAGCTCGAGTTGGAAGGGACCCATAAGGATAATCAGGTCCAACTCCTGCTCCTCGCAGGACTACCTAAAACTAAACCATACGACCAAAAGCATCGTCCAAACGCTCCTTGAACTCTGACGGGCTTGGTGCTGTGATGTCTTTACTTGCTGAAGAAGTGGAAGAGCCTGGCACGATTTCAAGAGTAGGAAATTAAATCGTGGTGTGAATAGTTCAGAGGTACAGCCTCAAGGAGAAAAATAGGAAAGGATTAGGCAAAATAATCCAAGTTTGCCTCCTTGTGGTACTATTCTGCTGTTACGGCTGGGAACGGACTGGTTTTTCCTTTTCTCTATATGAAAAAAAAAATAATGTCTTTCTCACGGGTTACTTCTATTAGCATCTCTATTTCATTTAAAAATGAAAAGGAGGTGGGATTGTAACAATTAATTTATAGCCCACAGTTATACAGCTGGAGCTATTCAATCAAAGCAAGTTCTGTGGGTAAAAGAACCCAAATTGTGTTCAGCAAGAGGGTCTGGTACTGTTTGAGAGCGAGCATTAAACACTAAAAATGCAGCTGGTATATAGGGACTTGCAGGGAAATATAAGGAATTGCAGGGAAAGGTTCAGGAAACAGATTTCACTCCATGAATACAGGATTTTTATTTTTTTTTTTACTTTTGTGCCTGCTGGGAGACCCTGCTATCTTGACAGTCATCTTTTGAGACCCAGATCTCCCAGGCAGAGTCCCAGTTTTGTTTCGTGCCCAAAAGACATCACTTGCAGCATTGATCCAGCCAATATCCCATGGAGCGGTTCGTGTGCCTGGCATCGCCGCCTCCTTAGGTTTATAATCTCTGTGCAATCAGTATGTAAGCGACTAATAGCGACCCAGGGCTAAGATTAAACAATTAGCACTGCGCTTGGATTTGCAAAAGTCTCCCACAGGCGTAGTCCAAGCTCTCTGTTTGTCTAATTAGGGATTAGGAGGAATTAAGAGAAGGAAAATGCAATATGGGCATGATATCCACTAACATCCATCATGCTGGGCTGGCACAAAACGCGTAGGAAATGTGTTTTTAAAATGCAGTTTCCTCTAGGGTGAAGAAAAGACCATGCTAGAACCTGGTGTCTCCAGACATAGAAGAAAAAAAGGAATGTAACAGAAAAAAATAATGTAAGAGTAATCCAAACATCCAAATAAAGATCCAGGGTCTGCGCCTCCGCGAGCTGGTTTCAACTGGGAGAGGAGAGTTCTTGATCCATTGGTCCAAGGATGTAGAGGTGAAAGGAAACGGGCTGTGGTCCTGTGCTGAACTTCAGTGAGGGACTCGCTGTGGAAACTCCGATTCATGTTCCACGGAATGTAACATCAGGTATTCCGCAAGTCTTTGCTGACACAGCAAAGGGACACCCACAAGGGTACTGGGGAGGACAAAGTGGACCCTTTATGCATATATTTTATGCATATCCACTAGTGTTTACAAGGAAGTTCAGGCATCCCTTCTCTGCAGGCAGCAGCTGGCCAGGGAACCCCAGGAACCGGCAGACGGGACACATCGATGTGCATGAACGTCCACCTCTGTGAGTCCACAGTTTCCCTGCTCTTTATTCTTCCCAGGCGTTATCGCTCTCCCAGTTCCTTTTTAGAGTCTGGGCAATACTTTTGCTTACCTCGGGAGCTGCTTTGCCTGCCTCGGTTGTAACATTTCTTTCTCTATTAAGGATGCTTTTTTTGGCTTTTTCCCAAAACCTTTTTCCCTTCTGTTTTCCTTGGATACTTCTAAATTCTGCATACCCTGAATAAACTATGAACAGTTTCTCTTTGTTATCCTTTGCTGACCTTTAATTCATAAAAGCCGAAGTAAAAATACCTGGGAATAGTTAAACTCCTGTGCTTCTGCCGACTTCTCTTTCAATAATACAGGTCAGCTTTAAATGAAGAGCATAAAATAATCTTCTAACAAAAATAAACAAGCACGAAATAAGCTGGTAAGCATGAAAACAACCATAAGTGAGGTTCTCAGATTTTGAGCAACTGAGTATCTACATCAGATCATTGGATTCTTGACCTATCTGATCTGACAACATCAGAAAAGAGAAGAAAAATACTGCACAGTGGATCCCTGGGAGCTATGCAGGGATTGTCCAAGCAAATATAAAAGGATTTGTCATAATTTATGAATGTTTTTTCTAATGACTGTTTGACACCTGTCAACTTGACATGCCATGTCCATTAAGCACTGTGGGTACAAACCTCGGGGACCATACAGTCCTCCTTAGATAGCCAGCCCAAGATTATTTATTTCCCTCTGTCCAGTTGGTACCCTTGGTCTGCCTCATCCTTGGACTCTTCAGGCCTCACAAAAAGCACTGAAGATCATTAGTCCTGGCGAGGGGGAAGGAAAAGGGGACGGAACAGAAGAAATGTCTGGCAGCCAGTCCCAGAGGAGTGAACACATCATCTCCTGAAATAGTCTGAAATACACAAACAAAAAGAGAGAGGTTGGAAACGGTTTTGCTACCTTCAATTACATCTATAGATAGAATTATTAATTTTAACCTTATAGATTTGTTTTTGGAGAAGCTATTTAAAAGTTCCATTTGAAAAACAAGAAACTTTGATGATGGGTAAGTAGGACACAGACAACTTTGAGCTGAGCTGAACAATGTGCAGCTGCTTGGCTGGTTTTGTCCCTGGGCATGAGCAACAACAGACGACCACTGCCTGCCCTTATATGAAGACGTTTCGAACATAAAAACCCTCTTAAGGGTGGTACCGCAATGCAACATTCCTTTATCCATGCTCAACTACCCAACACCACTTACACTGGTCGATTGAGTTCTGTTATCTGTTCTTTGTACGTTGGACTGTTACCCTTCTGCTATAAAAGATTCAGAAGGTACATAATTACTTTTATGGTTTCCTGTCACCTTGAAAGAAGCTTTCACCAGGTATTGATTATTGTTACATATATTCAAAGGCTCAGACAAGGGTGACAGCTCTGTGATTTACAGGGCATTGATTGTCTGAATTGCAGCCTTGTTTTACACCACCAGGGCTACGGTTAATAAATCCGTGTAATTTCCAGAGGAGGCTGCACTTCTAAGCCTGGGGAGGTGAAATAAGCTGGCATCCTACACCTATACCGTCTATACAAATCTACATTTCCAAATGCAACTGCATGCCAAAGTCTCTGCTAACCTGATCAAGCGCTTGGCAAGCAAGAATGATTTGTGTGCTTTGGCAAACGTTAAGAGCTAGCATTAACTTCCCATTTCTGTTTCTTTCCCCTTAGCAGGGAAGCAGAAGGCAGAAGATCCTAAAAGAAAGGAGGGGTTGTGATGAAATGTGGGTCCAGTCCCCTTAGGGTGAAACAAGGCAATTGGGTAACCCAGGAGGTGCTGGGCCCAGGTTGTGCAAGGAACCAGTCCGGCTGCAAAATATAGATAGAACCTCCCTTTCCATCTTGATAAGGGTTCCTGACAGAATGAATGGCGTTGCCCCCTCGTTTCCCTCAAATAAAAGCGACTAAATTGTTCTCACAGAGTGAGTACATGTCTGGGATTCCGAAAGACAATCCCGAGTGTGCAACACACCAGTTCTCAGCTGAGATTGGTTGACTAACTTGACCGTGATTTTCCTATTCTGCCTCCCTTGGGGAGAATAAAGAAGAACCATGTAGACTCATTACTAAAGGCAAGGGATTCTCTTGTCAGTGATACGCATCTCTAGACGTAATTTATGCTGCCCATTTTTCTCAAATTATTATAGAGCAAGAATAAATAAATCATTTAGATTATGCGTTTTCAGACAGCTAAGGCTAAGTGAATGAATTCATTCACTGTATCGGAACTATCCTCGTGCTCCCGTCACCCTTTTTTGAGAGATGCCATGGAGCACTTTCTCCATCTGTGCCACCATACAGCACAATCCTTCAATCTGTAGACCATAAAAATAAGTTAGTTTGTTAAAGAAAATAGTCTACTTGCAATATAGTGAAATCAGGACAAGTTAAAAATACTTATGTTTACCTACTACTGTGTCTAAGTCTTCCTTTTTTTGTTATGGTTTTGAAGTCACATTTTTCCATCCTTCATTTTCAGGTCATTCTGTTTCTGTACTAGTCACAAACAGAGCAAAGGAAGATGCTGAAATTAAAAGTACTTTTTAAATACAGTCTGCACATTCAGTATCCTGCATATATTGCCTGAGCACTCTTTATAAGGAAATATTAATGTGTGGGGTTTTTTAAAATGTATTTGCAGTGCTGCCATATTGGCTATAACAGCCCAGGAAAATGTCACATTGCTATACTGCTTCCAGGGCCTGAATTACCTGAAAGAGTTCAGTCTAGAGCCATATGAGCTCAGCCTCACTCAAGACAACTCCTTCTTGTTCATTAGAGTCTCCAGAGTGCGTCTACATGGGCACTGAGTTTTCCTCTGTCAACAGAGAGCAGCTGGACGCAATGATCCTTATGAGTCCCTTCCAACTTGAGATATTCCATGATTATAACATGATCTAGATGGAATCACATGGGAATTCAAAGGCTGAGAAAGAATAAAACAAATTTCCAAATCCTGGAGTAAAATCCAAAGTGCTGTTCTCATTAACGATGGTTTAAGAGAAACAGTGCTACTGTCTGATAATCACCTAAAAGCAACAAGGGGGAAGAAAGCCATGGAAGAGCAATGGCATCTACAAGTCAATGCTCTGGTGCACCTCCAAAAAAGAAAAAAACCAAACTTACAACATATCAGTCAAGGAATTACCAGTACTGAAAGAAGCAAATGGAGTTCTCTTGCACAGGACTGGGGAAATGTCTTTGGGATGGTTGTGCCAAGTGTTGGTTGCCCATTCCACAGAAAGATTAGTTCAAAACCAAAGAGGGAGCCCTCCGTGGTAGATCAGAGAAATGCTGTGTTGACCGTATGATCGGAAGCTAAAAGAACACAGCAGATTTTCAGGTCATTTTCCCACTGTTTTTCTCCAAATGAGAAAAGAAGAACCAACACGACTGTAATTTATATATATATATGTATTTAAATTTTGTAGAAGAACAATATGATTCAAGGCCAGGCTGGATGAGGCTTTGAGCAACCTGGGCTAGTGGAGGGTGTCCCTGCCCATGGCAGGGGGTTGGAACTCGATGATCTTTAAGGTCCTTTCCAACCCAAACCATCCTATGATTCTATGATTTTCAGCTGTTCTTCGTAGGAGCCTAGTAGGTGCAAAGAAATTTATTGTTTTCACTGATGAAGTGCTTAAAGAGATGAAGCAGCACGTTATGCCCGTGTGGTTATAGAAGCAACTTCTCAGGAAGGTAATTCATAGTGTTGTGCAACGTGTTTTCACCTACTGTTAGATGTGACTTGTCTGGACCTGTCGACAATCCTCAGATGGGAAGGCTGGGTGGATCTTCATCTTATGAGGCAAGTTGTAATAATCACTTTTGTCCAAAGACAAATGCAGACAAAGCTTTCTACAAACGGCATCGGTGAGTCTGTTGACACGGTCTATAAGCTCCATGAGCAGGAAATCATTAGTGGCTTACAAGCATTGTGCTGCTCCATCTCTTGACATTCACGGGTCCTGGAAAAAAGAGGGGATACAGTGGCATGTAGGTAAAGCACGCCCCTCTCTTTGTCTTCACTCCCAGAATATGTGCAGTTGCTGTGGACACTGTCACAAGTTTCTCTCAAGATTTGCTTTAAGAACATTGGTTTTGTTCTTTTCATAATTTTTTTTCTTTTAATGAAATATATTTAGATTTTCTAGGCTGTTCCACTACCTTTCTCCAAATACTCTCTTCATCGGAACATCACTCTCTGAAGATTAGGAAAGGGAGCAATTACGGTTATGACGCATTTCTGAAAACCAAAGACTAAGAAATTACGAAGTATGCAATATTAATCCCTCCTCCCTCACAGATCGGCAGCGTGAAATGGAAATCAGCCCCAAATATTCCAGGTACACCTAACACGTAAGCAGGTAATGAACTGGATGGCGAGAGGTCGGTTTAGCAATGCTGTGATACAGGATCGTTGGGAAGATCCAAGGCTTTCTGTGGGATTTCAGCCTCTCTCTGCTCCTTTTCTGTACAGAGGACAGTGTTATGAACATCCTTTAAATTACTCAGCCATAGCTCATATCTGTGCTGGTTTGCACAGATTATATCAAGCAGCAGGAATCAGGGATTCTCTTGCTTTGGAGATTACCAGGAGTAATGAAATTGTCGTTTGATTTGTGCGTTTGATAGTAGGGAGGTGAAAGGGTAGTGGCACGATCCTGGCCAAGAGACTAAAAGGATCCCAATTTCGAGACAACTCAGTGATCTGTACGGGGTAAGCTATGGCCATATAAAGTTAAACCATCCACTCAAAGTGCATAACCCATTGCACTGGCCAGGGAGAGCCTAACTGGCCTCTTGACATAAGCAGTTAACTGTAGACACTTAGAGTAGGAATGATGAGTCTAGACCTAAATATCTGCCCTTGTAGGGAAAATGTAGCCAAATTCCATTCACTGCAATTGTAAATTAAAGGAAGGGTGTCTGTGTGTTCAAGGGGAGGGGAAGAAAGGGATGGATTGGTAAATGAGGGGAGATTTAGGTTGGATATTAGGCAGAAATTTTTCACTCAGAGGGTGGTGAGGCAGTGGCCCAGGATGCCCAGAGAAGCTGTGGATGCCCCATCCCTGGAGGGGTTCAAGGCCAGGCTGGATGAGGCTTTGAGCAACCGGGGCTAGTGGAGGGTGTCCCTGCCCATGGCAGGGGGGTTGAAACTAGATGACCTTTCAGGTCCTTTCCAACCCAAACCATTCTATGATTCTGTGATTCGTCATTCCAATAGTGTAAAGATCTGGCCACAAACTTAACTCCGTTTTCAATTCTTCACATGGCTGACTTTGAAATATTTTTGCTCTTTCCTGATTTTCAGGTGTTTGAGTTGGTGGAACAGCTACTCTCTAAATGGGACAGGATAACGTGAAGGAAAGTTATGGAGACTGGTAAAGCTTTTGGTTGCTGAACATCCTACTTGTTGTCCTAATAAGAGAGTAATCCTTCCTCCAGGAGTAAGTGATCATGCACTTAACGTGTAGGTTTGAGCAGATGCAGTAGGTGATTCTTTATGATGTCTTCCCTCTCTGCTGTAGGAGCAAGGTTACTGCTGTCTTGCACTGCAAAGGTTGAGGTGTGAGAAACAAGGCTGACAAGAGAAATTACTTCCCCATTAACGTTACAAAATCTGTTCTGTTAAGCACATGAGTACAGACACCTCCATAACTTCTGTACCCAGCATCTCATCTCTCTTGACGTTTGAGTTTCCACGGCTCTGGGAAGTTTCTCCTTCATCTTGACCTTCTTACCTGCCTTGTTCAGACACGCAGAGCCACATGTTTGGTGCCTCTTCAGCGCTGAATTTGTGACAGGGAACTTCTGGTCTGGTTTAGGTAGAAGAATAGGGATCTGGTGCTTTGAAAAGCAAGTGGGAATGAAGCAAAGGGCAATAACGCAAGGTTTCCGTAAGAGTCTGAGTGGTTCAAAGTGAGGACAAGTTGGTGGGAGAATGCTTCCATGTGTTTCCATAATTTCTTCAAGGGGTTAAGGCATCCACCCCGTGACTGTGGGTGCAGTTATCACCAAAACAGGGCACGATCAGCTGTACGAGCCAAAAAGGGTGTAACGTGGCATGACAGCAAAGAGGTTACACCACTCCTTCCATCCAGCAAGTCTGTGCTGCAAATCTTGAGTCATGTGCTGATGCTCTGGGGGGGTGTTAGATAAAATCGGTTATGAAAGAGCAGGTTACATCATATGAAGATGCAAGGATACAGTTCTGTCAATGCAACCCTTCTGTTCATGCTGCAAAACCTTACAGTTGTGTTTCTGCAGATACCCCACGCAAACACGGCAGCACGGCACAAGCGGTTACGTGACTGTCTTGAGCGGCGTGCAGCAGCCAGGTACTACTGGAGAAATCTTTCTATCAGAATACAGTGGGGGTTTTTTCCTCTGAATTTCCAGCTTTTTCAGCCATTCTTTGTCTCTTTCCTGACCTCCATTGGTTACATGATTTAATCTTTCAGAAATTTCGGCAAAGCAGCACAAACACAAGCCACCTTTGCTGCGTCGTTGTCAAGAAGACCTCCCAACACAGCGCTAGGTGACTGGTGGAGCACACCCAGATAATGGACGGGGAACACGGTCAGCATCCGCTCTGTGCCCCATCCGTTGCTCCACTGGAACACTATTTATCACACCCTTCCTCACCTGAGCCTTTCCTAGACCAGCGTTCAGGACCATGAACAAAGTCCAATGAAGAATTTCTAAAGATCCACCACAGGCTCTTGCCAGCGTCGTTATTGCTCCAACAATGTGACCCTGCTGTGTGACTCTACAGGAAGCGTTTGGGTTAAGCTGCACGGCCCCCATGATCTCTTCCCTAAACATGACCATCAACTCCTTGCAGAAAGGGAGAGTCCACGGCCATCAAGTAGTCCCAGGAGGCAGTCACAGCTGCAGTGCTCTGAACTGGAGGGGAGGATGGACCAGTGTGCCTAGGGTCCATTTTTTACGCAGATGGTGTGCCACCTCTGCCGATTTTTGCAATGTTCTTGGAACCAACTTTCATGAAAGCTATAAAGAGTTTAAGAGATGTTCTGCTTCCCTCCTTCTTGAGAGGGTGGGCAACCACTGGAACAGGCTTCCTAGAGAGGTGGTCAATGCCCCAAGCCCTTTCAAGTTGGAAATGCCCTTCATAACAGGCTTTAGCTTTTGGTCAGCCCTGAAGTGGTCAGGCAGTTGGACTGAATCATATTTGTAGGTCCTTTCCAACTCAAATATCCTCTTCTCTTCTGCCACCAGGAGAAAGTTCCTACTTGGACAAATACGAAGGTGCTTGGCCTCCCCATGTCCTTGGTATCATTCATCCAGCCAAAGTTTCTCTGGTGTTCAAGAATCTGTCGTGTCCACGGCATGCAGAAAGGGAACTAACAGAGTTCCTTGGAGTCTCAGCAAATATATTAACTGGTTATGAGGTGCAACAGCTCCGTTCGGAAAAATCACATTTTAACCAGCACACAAGATCCATTGAGCCCTGCCCCAAATTTTTTTTTTTTTTCCTTTAGGCTTGATGACCTGTGTATTAACACAAGAGTTCCAGAAAGGACCATAACGCCGGTTTTGTCCACTTCACCCTGATGCAAGGGAAGGAAGACTGGATTACAGAACACAAAAATGTGGGGTATGTGGGAGAACAAGTGGATATCAGGTAGATCTCAAGTCATAAATTGATGTTTATCTTTTCAGCAGCTGACATCTTCTGTTGTGAAAAGACTGATTGCAAAACATCAAAGCTGCAATCCTGGAAATGCCTAAATTAATGGGGGGGGTCAGTAAAAAGTTGAGCTGCTGACAACTTGATGTAATAGCTGTGGTTCAGATTAATGAGGCGGTTGTTACCGAACTGATTGTTGCATTGTGAACGCTGGCTGATACAATAGCAATTATTATTATCAGCATCTCCATCGGAGCAACGTCTACAGGCTGATAGGATGGTATTGTCAGGAGTGCCACCCAACCCGAATAACAGACCGTCCCTTCTCCAGACGGCTAATTAAAACTCCAGTTAACCAAGGGTTTGACAAACATCCCTGAAAGGACTTCACAGCCTGGCTACCACCTTAGGTGCTTGAGGGCAGCTCTTAAAATCCAAAACTCCAGCCGAGCTGTTGTCCATCCCCTGAAACAGCCAGGCTCCCAGTGCTGCTCCAGACCTCCCGCTAAAATCCCCAAACTCCAGTTTCTGAATCAGTGAAGCTGTTTTTTAGGGTGTTTTTGGTGTTTGGTTTTTTTTTTTTTTTTTTTTAACCTCACGTCTGTGGCAGTCTATGGGCACACACAGTACGAGGTTGTGTCTGCTGTGAATTTTGAAATAAAAAAACCCCAAGATAAATAGTTTCCTGATCTTCTACATTGCCCTGGCCATCCGAGTATCCTCAGAAAGTGGAGAAAGAGAAATAGGAAATCCCTTAGTGATGTTGTGGAAGCTATTTGATTTTGGGCAGGATTTTAGGGTAGAAAAAGCAGGAAAGGAACACAGGACAAGGGGAGGTGAGCTCTTCCTCTGCTGAATATTCAGGGTTGGGTGTGCAGGGCAGGAGGGAAGCTAAAAGGAAGCAGCTCTGCTGCACTGAAGGTGTGTTCTGGTGCAGCAGAGACGGCTTATCTCAGATATTATAAAAACATATTCTGTAAAAAGTGCCAGATGTGAGCCTAGGGGATGGCAAAGTACAGGAATGAGAAGGAGAGGATGCTTTCGGACTGCTGCTATGCCGGGGAGAGGCAAAAAAACATTGATGACTTCTTTTTAAGGCATCTTATTTCGACTGTCATTGGGAGCAGGGCTGAGAAATCAGCTTTGGTCTTTTCACACCTTTTTATAAAGGGGAAGAACCACAAACACTGTTTAAACAACTTAGTGATACCTGCATCTCTCCTGGCTCTCTGGATCAGCATCTCTAACTTGAGATACAGGCTGTGGGTTGATTATCAAGTGAGAACTTCACTAGCACAAGCAGCCTCAAAAAAAATGAGCAATGAGGGAAAAAAAATACACTTGGATGTGTGAGAAATGTTACAGGAATTAATTCAAATGAATTAAATACTGCAAACCCTCAAAAGATACTAACTCAGATTAATTTCAGCTTTCATCGTGTGCTTTGAAGACTAATTGTGTGCTCCTCCACCTTCACGGATGCTGGTGCAGGTTTTAACGTCTTTTTCTATGGAATAAAGAAATCACTGATTTAGACGTAGTTTTACAATATTTTTGAAAAGAGAAAATTATGTAAATGTCATGACTGCTTAGAAAGACAGGAAAAGCTGAACCAAGTGTTGTTTTGCAATTAATACTGAAGTCAATAGTTTACTGAATAATTTTACAAACAAGAAGGGGGCAGAGGGAGGGGAAGAAAAAGCAGTTTCACAACCTGCCATCTGAACCTGCTACAACATTTTGTGTGTGCCACCCCAGGCTCACCCAAGGTAAGAGCATCATCAAGCGCAGGGCTCCAAGAAGAGGATTATTATGGGACACTGGGGAAGCTGCCTCCTCCCTGCTCCATTCTAGCTGGGAGCGCTGGGGGACTGGAAAGACGGGTTTTCATCATGTTCTAAATATAATACTGAGTTTTTAAGAGACTGGAATGGTTGTGGTTTGTTGTTGTGCAGTTTTCTTGTTTTGGTTGTGGGGTTTTTTGTTGGGTTTTTTTTGGTTTGTTGGGGTTTTTTGGTTTGTTTGTTGTTGTGGTTTTTTTTTAATTGGGCATAAGAATTTGCATAATTCATGTTTCTTCCAAAGGGGTTCATGGACTGTAACACCTAAAGTAAGCTCCAGCGTGATATTTTTTCTGGTTAACAGCAGGTTAATCAGAGGTGTAGTTTAAGTGAAGTTTTCCCTGTCAGAGCCCAGCAAGCCTGTATTGGGAACAGGATGAGCTAGCTGAGAAAAAACCAAAACCAACAAAAACCGCCCTAAAACAACACAAAACACAAACCTAAGACACTCCTTACCTGTAGCTACTGCTCCGCCTTGCACACTCGGCTTGCACTGCGGCTGCCGGAGCAGGGAAGGAGCAGTTTTGGGGGGTGTAAACCCTGAGCAGCTGGAGCTTGTGCAGGAGCTGGAGCTTGTGCAGGAGCTGGAGCTTGTGCAGGAGCCCTGCCCGCAGCCCAGCGCCGAGCTCCGCTCCCGGAGCCGCTCCGCCGACCTCCCCGTGCCGGGAAGCGGAGGAGGGCGGGGGACTGCGGGGGGACCCTGGGTGTGTCCCACCCTTATATGCCGTGGGGAGAGGTGGGGCTGGGGAAGTGGGAGGGAAAGAAAAAAAGAGGAGAGTGAGAAAGAGGGAAAGAAAGAAGGACAGAAAAAAAGAAAGGAGGGAGAAAGAAAGAGAAGGAGAGAAAGGAGGAAAGGAGACAAGGAGAGATAAAGTAGGAGAGAAAGAAAGGAGAGAAAGGAGGAGAGAAAGGAGACAAAGAAGGAGAGGAGAGAAAGAAGGAGAGAAGGAGAGAAAGGAGAGAAAGGAGGAGGAGAGAAAGGAGAGGAGGAGAGAAAGAAGGAGAGGAAGAAAGAAAGAAAGAAAGAAAGAAAGAAAGAAAGAAAGAAAGAAAGAAAGAAAGAAAGAAAGAAGGAAGGAGAGGAAGAAAGGAGAGAAGGAGAGGAGAGAAAGGAGAGAAAGAAAGAGAAGGAGAGAAAGGAGAGAAAGAAGGAGAGGAAGAGAGAAAGAAAGGAGAGAAGGAGAGGAGAGAAAGAAGGAGAGGAGGAGGGAAAAAGGAGAGGAGAGGAAGAAAGAAAAGAGAGAAGGAAAGAAAGGAGAGAAAGAGAAGGAAAGAAAGAAGAAAGGGAGGGAAGGAGAAGGAAGGAAAGAAAGAAGGAAAGAAAGAAGGAAAGAAAGAAGGAAAGAAAGAAGGAAAGAAGGAGGATGGCACCGCTGCGGGGTGCCGGGGAGGTGGCTGAGGAGCGGGATGGGGACCCGGGGCCGGGCCGGGAGCTGCGACGCTTCTTCACCTGGGAGGAGATCGGGCAGCGCAACGGGCGGGGACCGGCGCCCCAGGAGCGGTGGCTGGTGATGGAGAGGAAGGTGTACGACATCAGCCACTTCTACCGGAGACACCCCGGAGGGGCACGGCTCATCAGCAGCTACGCCGGGCAGGACGCCACGGTGAGGGGCGGGGATGGGGAGGGGGGGTGATGGCGGGGGCCGCTTGCTAGCGGCTGGTTTTGAGATGCAGGATGGAGGAGGCTGGTACCCGGCGAGCATCGTGCAGTGAGAGCTTGGGAAATGGCTTCACTGGGAATTGGTGGGTCTTGGGGGTAAGTAGGGGGTGTGTAGGGTCATCGTTATGTACAAACTTTCCAGACTCATGCTATGGAAACAGGCAAATAAAGAGGTTTAGCCCGTGGGGCAATCAGACTGTAACTGTTTATCTAGCTGAAGTCTTTAGGATTTCCTGATCTTGCTTTTGCAGCTGCTGGGAGCTGCAGTGATTGCTTCCAGCCAGGGTGAGGTGGGGAAGCTGCCCCGACTAGTGCATCAGTCCTGCGGCAACAACAGCAGCTGCTTCCAGAAACAGCCCTTTAGGAAAGGTATCTGCAAATTCCCTGGAGTTCTTGCCTTCTGGTATGTGTAGGAAGGGTAGAAAATAGGGGTCAATTAACATCTGTACAAAGATGTGTCTGCTGTGAATTTTGAAAGAAAAAAACCCCAAGATAAATAGTTTTCTGATCTTCTATATATAAGGGATATCTGATTATTATTAAAAATAATTCTCAGTCCACTAAGTTTAAATTTCAAATTCTGTATTACCTACACTTTGCATTCCGTATTTTCCATGTAGTTAGTACCGTCAGATTTCTGTCGTTTTAGCATGCTGGAATATCCCAGACAACAGATGAGTGTGGAAAACATGGATATTTTCTTTCTGGGATCTGAGCTGATTCTTACAGATCGGTTCTATGTCCATACCATTAAGCCCTGCAAGACTTCAGCCAGTTTTGTGCGAGACCAGCTCAACTGTCTTCACGTGCAAGCGTGAAGCACATCAAACAGGCTGTGCACCGAGATGCCTGGTTATTTCCCCTCTCTCTTT
Source organism: Pterocles orientalis (assembly GCA_011057875.1). Taxonomy (NCBI): domain Eukaryota; kingdom Metazoa; phylum Chordata; class Aves; order Pterocliformes; family Pteroclidae; genus Pterocles; species Pterocles orientalis. The sequence goes on from WKFP01013891.1 coordinate 58,649, forward strand.
TTCAATATATATGATAAAACTCCAGCTCAAGGGCTGCAAGCGAAATTAATAGGAAGGGGTTTTATTTTGCTCCAGAGATGATGAAGAACGCACGAATCTTCATCAGCTCACTGCTTTTGGATAACAACAGCATCCTCCCTCTGACAAGGCACAATATGCAGAATCCGTATTTATTCCAAGGCAAAGGGTGGTGTGACATTATGAAATAACCAGGTACTTGCAGCAGATTATTTTGCAGAGAAAGTGCTGGCTGATTTTTGGATTTGTCAGCGATAGTGATCATCCACGATATTTCAACCCACTGCCTGTTACATATACGCCTCAGTGTTAGTCATGCAGTTGTCCAAGCCTGTGTCATTTTACAACAGAGGACAGAAGTTCTGCAGCAGCTTGCTCGAAGAGATGAGCTAAACAACTTCATTTTGTCACACAACCATTCTCAACAAACATTTGCCCAGAGTAACTCTGGGGCTGGGATGCAGCACAGCACTGATTCTGCTCTGTTCAGAATGATGACATTGAATCGATGCAAGACGGTGAAAAGCAGGCACGCAAGCAGATCAGTAAGTTGAAGGCATTGGCTTGGCTGTACAAAACCAATTTTCCATGGTTGGAGAATCCTCAGGGGAAGTTCCTTCCCTACAGACGGAATTCCCAGGCTCCCTTGGTGTCTGTCAATGCAAGTTGTCTCCTCCTGGGCTTGGCTGTGCCCTATCCTTTCTGTCCCCAGCCCTGCCTCGAGGCTGTCACACCATGGCTTTTCCATGCTCCTATCTTTATGAGACATCGGTAACAGCTCACCAGGACTGTGACCTGGCATTCATTTCCTTCTCAACATTGATGAAATGTGTCCTTAGTTAAATTGGGAGCGGAGTTCTCTACCCAGTGAATAAGAAGAACCGCTTTTTTTTTCTTTTAAGTGGTTGGATTTAAAGGGCAATTTCCTCTTTTGGCAAATTGCCCAACAAAGAAGATCCCAATCTGCCAATAGGAAAGGTCTTCTGGGCACCTGGATACCCAGGGAGATGGAGAAGTTACTAATATGGGGGAGGAGAAGAGGGAGAAGAAGGAAGGCAAGGGAACTTGACTCTGCCATAGGCAATTCATCCAATTATGGAGCTTGTAAACCTGTAGTAATTGCAGTAGCAGAAGTTGGACCTCTTCTGTTTGCCAGCTGAAATAAGATCTCATTTAAGAAGAGCATAGGGCAAACATGAGGAAAAAAAGGTCAACAACAGCTTGAGGAGACAGGAAGGGAAACCAGCCGTCTTTGTTGTTGTGGTTCCTCCACAGTGGATGTCTTGCTGGGCACCGCAGATGGAGTTTGGTACCATTGTGTTTGTTTTTCTCACCTCCTCCTTCACTCGTCTGCGTTTGCAGGATGCCTTTGTAGCGTTCCATGTCGACAAGGGGCTGGTGAGCAAGTACTTGAAGTCACTGGAGATCGGGGAGCTGGCACCAGATCAACCCAGTATTGAGCCCACTAAGAATGTAAGTCCATCTTCATAAATCAGACCAAAAATAGATTAAAGGGAAAATATTCTGAGATCAGACCTTGTTCTTCTGTACCGGCATAGCTCCATTTATCGCCATAGCTCCTCGAACAATGGGATCAAAGTTCTTCACAATTTTTTTGTGCTACTACTTAGAAACAATACCTGAATATTCGTCTAAATCCGCATGATGTGGTTGAGAATGAGACTCCTGAAGATGAATTTTTCTTGTCACAGCAACTCTATAGAAATAGCAGCTCTAGATAAACAGAAGCACAATTCAGAGCAGTCTGGTTGTCCCCGAACGGCTCAGCCACGCTTCTTGTCTATGTGGGAACCTCTTAGACCTTACCCGTCTGTGGCCATGCCTCGCCTATTTCTCCATCACAGCTGGCCTGCACCAGAGCCTGCAGGTGTTCCGTGCAAACTCCATTTCCCCCAAAAGTTTGAGAAAGCGGGCTGGCAAGCTCCTTTGTGGGTTGGGTTTCATAGAAACAGGAATTGGGCTTGGGAGGCATCTGCAGAGCTGGCAAAGACAAAGGTGGGCTGGTCGAGCACCTGTGCCGTGCTCATTCCTTCTTCCATCCTCCTTCCTCTGTGCCCACCAGCCTGAGGCCAGCTGTCCCGTAGGTGCCATTTCTTCAGACAGGTATTTCGCCCTCCCCTGTTAATTTTGGGAAGGGTAAAGCGAAGACATTTATTGATCTGTTGGAACTGGTGGCAGAAGAGGAATAGTTTCATCCCAAAGACCTACCACAAGATGGCACGCTACGCTCACGCACACACAGCTCAGCTTCCACCAGACACAACCTCCAGCCCAGCCCTGTGCCACCTGCCGAGATGATGGAAGAAACACCAAAGATCCAGTCTTAGGGGCTGGGGGTGCAGACATTGTGCTCTCTGATGGCTGCTGCTTGCTCCTCTGCTCATCAGGGAAAGCCACAGAGGAGCTGTAGGAGAGCAGTGATAAAGTTGACTAGTGTGCAAGCCCAGCTTTTGCCCATTTGGCCAAATCCTTTGCTCTTTCCTTCCACCGTTAAAGTGATCCTTGGCTTTGGAGGCTGCAGTGCTACCCTTGAGAAACAGGGAACGTGTAACTCTGCTGCTTCCCACAGAAAATGCTGGTGAAAGACTTCCGGGAATTGCGGGCTACCGTCGAGAAAATGGGACTTTTGAGGCCAAATCACCTCTTCTTCTTCTTGCACCTCGCTCACATCCTCCTGTTGGATACTGCTGCTTGGCTCATTCTCCTCTACTTTGGGACATCCTTGATGCCCTTTATTGCCTCTCTGGTGGTGCTGACCATTTCCCAGGTAAGCAGCTGAGCCCACGGCACATATACGTGGGCTCACATCAACTTTCATACACCTAATATTGGGGTTTTGTAGTCCTCCATCTCCTTACTTTGCATTGTTCTCCTTTGTCAGAAGAGGACAACCGCTATATGGCATGTGTTTATAGAAGGTGTAAAGAAGGAATTCTGCATGTGTGGAGCTCCCACTAAACCTAGTCTGGGATTTTTTTCAGCAAGAACCATTCTAGGGGAAGCCTCCAGAGTATCAGGATTTCATAGGTCCTTTCTGATGGTGACTTCGGAGCACTGCCCAAGACATAAATCTCGATATTTCAAAGTGTGTAGTGCTGTCCTGGTGTCAATTCCTCTTTTTTCCCCTCTACTAATGTTTTCTTTTTCCTCTCCCAGGTCCAGGCTTCATGGTTACAACATGATTTAGGCCATCTTTCGGTATTCAGGAACACCAAGTGGAACCACTTGCTGCATAAGTTTGTGATGTGCCATTTGATCGTAAGTACCTGACCCTGGAAAAACTTCCTCAATTTCATGGGTTTCCTGTAAAAGTATGTGTTCTGAAGACTCAGGGAAGGATGGTGTGTTCAGCACTGGATGAGAGAGGGGAACTGGAGAGAACCTGGCTCTGCAAGCGTTGTACATTTCATACTTTTGTTCTTCGCTAAAACAGGGGGCATCAGCCAAGTGGTGGACTCTTCTGCACTCCCGGCACCACGCCAAACCCAACTGCATCCAGAAAGATCCTGATATCGATATGCACCCTTTCTTGTTTACTCTGGGGAAGAAATTCTCTGTGGAGGTCAGTGTGTGTGTGCGTGCACGCTTATGTACCAGGAACGGGGAAGAACACCCTAGTCAACAAAAAGCACGCTGTGCCATAAAGATCTAAAACGAAGACGTGATGACAGTTTCTCAGAAAAAGATCGCTTTCATCTGTGTCTATTTTCTTCAGCCTTTGTCAGCACATCACATTTCACATTAAGTTTCTTTAAAAATGTCTTGAACGCTTGACAAGTAGTTGGAAATAAATTAGACGTGATGTACGTGTGTCGTATATAGGGTGGAAAATCCATCAGCAGAGACTATTAATGGTCATAGCAACTTAATGGCCCCGTAGAACAACTCATTAACTAATGATTATTAGATAACTTGGCAACATCAATATAAAGCATGTCTGCAGCTGGCCTGGGATTATTATTTAATGTCTGAGGCTCAGAGATTGAGGTGGCTTTGGTGTGTCCATGCCTTCTAGGAGAAGGCAGAAGCCTGGCTGGGAAAGGCAGCCAGCACAGCCGCAGTCAATAACCAAGGGCTGTTCCTGGAGCTCTGAAGGGCGGGTTGGTGGCAGGTCCCTTTAGAGGGCAGAAGTCATTCAACCCCACGGGATGTTCTCGGCTTGTGCTGCTTGGCCATGTCCAGAAGCGACAACCTGAGACAACGCTGAACCCCTCTTGTTGTACAACTTCATCCGTTCTTGAGACCCTGTCAGAGCAGCTACAGCAGGGAAATATTTTTCTCCTTGGAAGACCATTGCCATCATGGAGCTGACATTTAATTGCACAGAAACAAAGAAGAAAGTAGGGGGAAAAATGAAAGGGAGAAAATACATATGACTATTTTTGACCGATAATATAACTTAGCCTTGAAATATCTAAGACTTCACCAAATGAATTATGAATGTGGTCAGAACACAAACCCAAGGAAATTCATCAGTTAAAATTCACCTTTATCCACCCCCAAAATTACTTCTATAGTAACTTACAGATCACACCATCTTTTAATGGGGGAAATGTTCTGATACAGTTTTTACCACATCGTCCTGTTGGTGTCTGTGCAGCAGTTTCCTCCTACCACATACCAACGCAGGTTTTTCGTATGGGCTGTTAGCTCTCTTTTGGCTCGTCATAAGTGTATCTAGAACTACTTTTCAGCAATCACTTATTTATTTTTCCTTACTGGAGAAAAATCTCATGCTTGCTTCGCCATTTATTTCTGAAGGACTTTACAAAACCGTAAGGCACTAAAGTCTCGCATTGATGGAATGAGGATTTATAGAAAAAGAGTATTATGTATGTAAACTCAGAGGATAGATACACGAGGGAGATAATAGGAATTGCAGGAAGTGTGCAAGAAGAGTGCCTTTGGGGAGGAAAGAATGGGAAAAAAAGCAAATTACCTGTGCAGGTTGCTTAGTTTTCACGATTTTTTTTTTTTGTGGTTTCTTCTCACAGCTTGGGATCAAAAAGAAAAAATACATGCCATACAATCACCAACACAAGTACTTCTTCATCAGTGAGTATCTCTGTTCTCCGGCAATACCATGAGGGATACTAATGGGGCTTGTAGATCTGACTTTTGACCTGTAGGACTCGAGCAGAGCTAAGGTGCCTGTGCTAAAGAACATAACAATCAGTTTGCATTTAATTTTTGAAGGAGCTGAAGACCTGACTGGAAAAAAAAAAACCCAAATAACCTGGTTGGAGCTCATAGCTGATGCTGCTCTGAGACCCTGAGGTCCTCTCTAGCCTGAGTTACCTGCTTTGACCAAGTGAACGGGGAGCCAGATAAGCTCTCGGGCTGTGTAAGCCACTTCTCAAAATAATCCTCTGTGGCTGCTCCTCAGTTAGAAGCCTAAAATGAAATTTCAGGCACTATCAGATTAATGGACAGAGCTAGAAATGTTTAGAGGCACTAGTCATACAATCATAGAATGGTTTGGGTTGGAAGGAACCTCCAAAGATCATCCAGTCCAACCCCCAGGGACATCTCCAACCACACCAGGTTGCTCAGAGCCCCGTATGGCATCTTAACCAGATTCTTTCAAAGTGGGTAACTTACTGTGATACTCGAAAGGATTATTAAGTTTCTGGGGTCTCGTCCTCATTTTTCAGGATTCTCAAGTCAAGTTTCAGAGAGCTTCTTGTCTTACCTTTGTTTTACCTCTGGAGGTCAGCAGGCTCCCAGACTGCTGACTGCTTGTCTGCTTCCATGCACACTGATATAATAAAAAAAATAAAAAATTCTGCAGCCCTAAAACTTCTCAGAATATTCCCATGTTGAGTAGCTGTTCAGGGGTCCTTTACTGCCAGTTTCGTTACGTCATTGAGTCCATGACATCGTGATTTCTCCCTTACAGCTCTTCCTCCGCTCCTGTTTCCCACCTACTTCCAGTGCCACACGTTTTATATTGCATGCACAAAACGGTACTGGGCGGTAAGTACTGCTGTCAGGAAGGGGGCAGTTGGGGGCCTTCAGCCTTTCTTCTGGACACGGAGCTCGGTCCCTGCGGTGGGACATGGTTAGGTCTACTACGACGGTCAGTTTGGGGCAGTAATTCCGGTGGCTCTGCATGCTTTCTGCTAAACCCATCGTGTTCCCCAGCTCGAGGATAAAGGGCTGAAAACGAACAATTTGGGGTTGGGAGCAAATGGGAAGGTCTGGAGTGGTTGGGAACAGGGGGGTGTGGATTTATAGGAACTGTTGTCCTTGATTCGTTAGCAGTATGCACACATTTGGCGGTGTTTCCTATGCCAGGCAGCCAGAAGGAATGCTTCGTTCTGCCTTGTCTTGGGTGTGTTACGTGTAACAGGAGGACAGAGCAACCCCCAGCCAAAATGAGATCGCTGGTTTGATGGGGGGTCCTGGGCAATGATCTGATACTAGTCTTCAACTGGTGTTTCTGAATGCAGTCATGTGCTAATATATTCATCTGTAAAAGAAAATGTTGTCAGCTTCTGTTAGCTGGGACTGCTCCAGATGAACCTGCAGAAGCTGAATGTAGATTTTCTCGTACATACAACACGAAGCTTCGAAAAAGATTTCAGCAAATGTAATTTATAATAATTTTCTTTTCTTGTTTTCTCTGGTTTTCATAGGACTTGGCCTGGATGATGACCTTCTACATCAGATTCTTTTATATTTATGGATCACTACTAGAAATAAAGAGTCTCCTGGCGTATTATCTTATATTCAGGTGATATCTCTTTAGAAGGTTCTTCAGCCTTCCTCTACATATTCTTTCCATCTGTGCCTGCTTGCCTTTTTCTGCCTTTGCTTCTCCTTCCATGTTCTCCTTTACCATCTCATTTTTTGCTTAGCTTTTTAATTCTGTAAAGTTAAACGAAGACTCTTCTGCATAATTGCCAGTTCAAGTTTTATGTCGCCTCATTGGCTCTGGCAGCAAAAAGACTTCACCGAGTGCTGACCAAATCAAGAAATATTTACCTTACGTAACATTCGGTGCTTTGGGTGTTGGGTCTGCTACTGGTTAGAGAAAGAGAACATTTAACAGGCACAGCTTAGCCCAGGCTTGCAAATGCCCGGGCATCATCCAGCAGCATCAGCGTGAACGGACAACACATCCTCCACTTTGATGGTTTTACTGATTCCAACCAGTTTGGTCCTTGGCTACAGATAAAACAAGATGAACACCAGGCTACATCAGTTTCCTAACAAAGCATATTAAATAATCCCGAGTTTCATAAGGAAAGATGAAACTTCCAGGATTTGAAAGTTCCTCCAGGTGCTGGCTGGTGTTCAGCCATGTGTTTGTGAGCCGGGCTACGCTGGGATTTCAACAGCCCATCGCTGACGTGATGACCTGCTACTGAATTCTGGCCTCTTGTCTGATTGCGCAGGATGATGGAGAGCAGCTGGTTCGTCTGGATTTCGCAGATGAACCATATCCCTATGGATATTTACTATGACAACAATTTGGACTGGGTGTCTACTCAGGTAAAAATATTTTCCGTTCTTAAGAAGTGTGGCCATACAGGTACAAATCCCAACCGTAAGACAAGCGAGTCCTCTATCGCTGGTAACTGGGAAGTGGAGATGAGTAGGGCAGCAGCATCCCGTTATGGTAAAGGAGGACAAACGGTTAATAAAGGAGGACAGCACATTCCTGGGCAATCTTAACTCAAAGCTAGGTCCCAGCTCTGTTTCCTCGACGTACCCCCCTCCTCCCTGCATCGCTCTGTCTCGGACCTTTCCTACTTACGCAGAGGTGGAAGTCTGTGCCCTGCTGAGCCATTTCACACCAGCAGAACGCCAGCGTGCTGTTCCCAGAGAGACGTACTGAGTCCAGTAAAGCCCGACCATCGCAGCAGTACCCTGCCATCTCTGCTTTTTCTGCAGACGTAGGTCTGAGAGCACCCAGGAGGAATTTTGGCTGTTCACATGCATTCCCAGGAGCACACAGCCCACTCCTGGTTTTACCATGGTCCCTGTTAGCCACTCCACGTCCCTCTGCTGGTCCACAAAGCTGAAGGCGGATTATGACCCCTGGTTTAAGGTAGCTCAGTTTAGGTTAAAAGAAAATATAGACCAAAGCGGTGCTCTTTGGACAGCAGAGGAAGGCTGCAGCCACCAGCCTGTGCTGACTCTGCTCTCCTTTCCCCTCCTCTAGCTCCAGGCAACCTGCAATGTTGAGCAGTCCCTGTTCAACGACTGGTTTACTGGGCACCTGAACTTCCAGATTGAGCACCAGTGAGTACGCACCCTGAGAGAGAATTTTCCTCCCTCTTTTTAAAAATATTTTTTTTCTTTTTTTTTTTCTTTTCCCTATTCTTCCGAATTCTACAAATAGTTGCAGGGCACCAATGAGTTTGTCTTTAAAAAGACCGACAACCCTAAAGAGAGCTTGTCTGTCTCCTGTTCACAGCCTGTTCCCCACCATGCCAAGACACAACTACTGGAAGGTGGCTCCTCTGGTCAAGTCCTTGTGTGCCAAACACGGCATCGAGTACCAGTGCAAGCCACTGCTCACGGCTTTGGCAGACATTGTGCAGTAAGTAACACCACACGGGCAAAACATTGCAGAAGGGTGTAGGAGAGGCTGGAAGCCCAAGAACACGAGTTGGCTTGTTCTGCTCTTACAAATCAACACAGAGAGCCCTTGGTTCCCTTGTCCCCACCAACACTCCCCTACACAACTGCATAATGTGGCCTCTTGTGCTCTCTTTTCTCTCTCTCAGCTCTCTGAAGAATTCGGGAGAGCTCTGGCTTGATGCCTACCTGCACAAATAAGACGACAAGGCTTGATGGTGCCATTCACTCGTCTTTGCATTCCCAGCCAGCTGAAGAGCAGGGACCACAAGGGACTCTATGGCAGAAGAAGATTCATAAGAACTGAAGGATATGATTCCAATAGATATGAATTTACCTGAATTTTCCTTCTGGTCTTTCCTGGCGTGTTGGTTCAGATACGTTAAGAGCAGACAGGGCAAGCAGTAGATGAATGGTTAGAACAGGGAGAAACTCTTTGCTAACTGTCTGAGTAAACATGGCCAAGAGCATTTCTGAGCCTGAGTTTGTGTTCGAGTCAGATTGTGGACTGGTGCAGCTGCACACACTTCATGTCAGAGTCCTCTGAACATTTTTTCAGGCACTCCTCACATGAAGGGTTTAACGCTTAATACGACGTTTGCTTATTTGAAGTCATTTGAAATTGTACAGGATTGGGAATTCACATGGTGTTCCAGCAATGTGCTTAAACCGTAATAAATTATAACAAACAATATACTAATGCCTAATATAATTCCATAAATAAAAAATGCTATCTATTAGTGTCATGGGTACATAGCATAAAACCAGAGCTAACACATACACAATCAGTGTACCCATAAAACTAGTTTTGTCCTGTTGTAAGTCTGCATTTCTTTGTCAGGGACCAGCAGTTACACCAGCGGTCGTTACACGGCGCTCCTACGGTCTAAAGAAAAGGCACCCACTCCCTGGCTGGGGGGTCAAGCTCTTGAATAAGAGCAAATTTTCTTTTGGCCTTCTCTTGGAAGGATTTTTTTTTGAGGAATTCTAGGGAAGGGGGCATTGGTAAGTAGTAGGAGCAATGAAAATCAGCTGTTAGTAGTAGGAGAAAATATTCAGATGAGTTTTCTCTAGCCCATAGTTATACTGATAGTTATTAGCCATAAAGTGAAAAGTGATAGTATTATTATCCACGTTATATATCCATTATTAGACCTGAGTAATAAACCTAGAGGTAACACAACTGCGTTCCTGGAACTGAGCTCTCACAATCAAAAATGATCATTGCTTATAATTTTCTAGCAAGAAATAATCCTAGTTGCTTTATTTAAGGAGTGCACTGAGCCTACTTTTGTCTTCTTTTTCCTCCCCTAACCCTTGGCCGCAGCTGAGCCTTGGCCAGTTGGGCAGGGAAAGAGCTTCCTGGCTGGGGACAGAGGTTTTGCAATCATTGACCCTGTCCTTTGGCAGCCCACGGAGGGCACCAGGGTCTGGAGGAGGCACTCAGAGGACGCTAGAAGACACCAAAAAGGAAAAATAGCTCTGGGGTAAACTGAAAACTGCAGGGAGGGCTCTGGGGCTGCTCTCTGTCTCCGGGGGCAGGTGGCCAGAGGAGCTTCTCCCCTGGGCAGAGTGGTTCTAGAGTGGAGGCTCAGCCCGCTCCCGGCTAACAGCCCCGGAGCAGGGAGAGTCCTGGAGAGGAGATAAGAGCCCACGTGTCTGAGAGACCGAGAGCTGACCAAGAGCGTGAGAGATGACCCAAAGAGAGAGAGAGGGGGGAGAACTTCTGGACAGCCCCTCATCTCTATACGGGCCATCCCGTGAATAGACCAGTGGCCAGTCTGGGTCTCAATCCTAAACCCAAGACGCAGTCCTAGGCTAGTAATCGGGGCTGTGCTCCCTCCCAGCTCCTCCTGCCCCTGCACACACGGGCACAACAGAGAAGCTGGAAAGTCCTTCACTGTCCTGGCAGCAACCGTAAAGATCAGTGTGTGACCAGCTTCTCCTCAGCACAAACCCAAACAGCCTCTCACTAGCTCCTAACACGAAACCAAACCTTAACCCTAATGCTAACAGACCCTAACTCTTACTCCAGTGTCCCTAACCGTACCACTAATAGCCTGTGACACTAACCTTAACCCTAACGACCTTAACCCCAGCCCCAGCCCTTACAGGCACTAACCCGAACCTTCGAGTCACCCTGGGGAGGAGGCAGAATCTCTCCGTGCGTTTTGTCTGAAGTGAGTACCATCGCGAGGACACACTCCAACCCCGAAATAAATGAGTAACTTTTGAAAAGAGGACTTTGGGAACAACAAAAAAAAAAATTGTTTGAGTATCAGCAGTTAAGCGCTTTCTTACAATAATGAAAATGATGAGGTTAATAAATAGAGATCTCACCCCATTAAAAAAAAAAAAAGAAAAAATACAGAGAGAAGAAAGCCTCTGATGAGAAAATGAACAGACTTTGTGTTTGTGCACTGATATCTGAATTGCATGTGCCACGCTCAGCACTGACGTTTACATAAAAACCTTGAACCCAGGACCGTCAGCCAGAACATGTAAAAGATTTGTTGCTAAAGCATTTTCTACCCTGGAAGATGTGCAATTCTGTTCAGAGGTTCACAGCCCAAAGTACGATTCCCGAACCATGGGATTCAGCGATTCCTGAGAACTCTGTGGGAGAAGGAAGGAGTGAAGCAGGACTCATCAGTTATTCACGAGCCTTTTAAAATTATTTTAAGGAGTCTTTGAAAATAATTTCATTGGGTAGTTGAATTTTGAAGAAGAATATTTCATTTTTTAGACCTTCGACATCACCAGGCTTCCAGTACAATTTACAGCCAGGACCCTGTAAGTCAAAATAAAATTAAAAAAAAAAAAAGAAAAAAGCTGCAAATGTTTTCATTAGTTGAGGACCCAACAGTGTGCAGATGAGGAAAGACGTGCA
>WKFP01013891.1:77144-116883 GCA_011057875.1 Pterocles orientalis
AAGAAAGCCTCTGATGAGAAAATGAACAGACTTTGTGTTTGTGCACTGATATCTGAATTGCATGTGCCACGCTCAGCACTGACGTTTACATAAAAACCTTGAACCCAGGACCGTCAGCCAGAACATAAGATTTGTTGCTAAAGCATTTTCTGCCCTGGAAGATGTGCAATTCTGTTCAGAGGTTCACAGCCCAAAGTACGATTCCTGAACCATGGGATTCAGCGATTCCTAAGAACTCTGTGGGAGAAGGAAGCAGTGAAGCAGGACTCATCAGTTATTCACGAGCCTTTAAAAATTATTTTAAGGAGTCTTTGAAAATAATTTCATTGGGTAGTTGAATTTTGAAGAAGAATATTTCATTTTTTGGACCTTCGACATCACCAGGCTTCCAGTACAATTTACAACCAAGACCCTGTAAGTCAAAATAAAATTTAAAAAAAAAAAAAGAAAAAAGCTGCAAATGTTTTCATTAGTTGAGGACCCAACAGTGTGCAGATGAGGAAAGACGTGCACAAAGGTTGAGCAAGATTGCTTTGAAGGGCAAATGGGGAATAAATCTTAAGCAATATGGATCACGGCCAGAGCAAACAGGAGGAGCTGCCAAGGTTTCCCCGGGTATCTGTGGCCAATCTCAGGGTGGTGGGTGCGCGGGTTCAGATGAAAGGCTGTCTCTATTACCTCGGCGAGATATTTAATAGCTCGGTGAGATTTTACACAGAAGATATCGCTCTGAGGGCCGGAGAAGGAAACACATACAAATTAGTTACACAAGCCAACAGAAAAGCATTAAAAAAAAAAAAAGTCTTATGTAAAGAAGTGATGGTACATGAAAACAGAGTGGGAATGAAATTAGCATCACCACTACAATATTTTCTCTCAATGTGAAGAATGATGGAAATAAGACAAAATAATAACTTTCTTACTCTAAAACACAGCCTTTATTCCTGCAGCTCTGAAATGCAAATTCTATTCTTCTCCAAATCTTTCTGTTGAAATCAGAAGTCCAGGACAGGCAGCTTCCCCTGGAAATAACAGTGAAAATTTGGAATTAAAATGAAGCATTTTTTCTGACAAATTCTCTCTGGCAAAGGGAAATACAGTGTGCATGAAAAATTCCATTTTATGTATGGCACCTCACGTTACCAGCTGGATACCAAGTACATGAAATAAGCACATTCAGTGTCTTCTGTGTTATAAAGCTGGGTGATAAATAATAATAAAAAAATCTTAATCTTTAACCAAAATCTGTATCTGTCAAAATGTTGACAGAAATGAGCCAAACTCTTTATGGTATAATCACAGTGTTTATCGCATGGAAGTGTTGAAACCGTTCCCCAGCCCGCAGTCTTCCCAAACACGTACGGATATGCCTACCAGATGCACAACTTCACTTAAAAAAAAAAAAAAGTCATGAATTATTTGTTTTTGATGCAAAGGGAGAGCAGCCTTCAGAAGTAACGAGCATCAGAAGCACCTTGGACTCTGCACACGACGAGCAGAGATTTCTTCACTTTGCTTTGCCAGATTCCCTCCGCAAAGCCAAGAGCGATGTCAAGCTCTATGGTTACCCAGAGCGACGTGGTTTCATCTCCATAGGCGCCAAGTTTGACTTTCCCCACCCCTCCAGCTACCTAAAAAGGAACCCCAGACTTATCGGCTTAATTTAACCGGGTTTAACAGAAAGATAGAGGTGGAAAAAAAATGCAAGCGAGGCAAAACTGTGTTAGACTTGTGTTAAAGATTACACCTGGAGGCAGAGCAGCTCTTGCACAACCTCGTGCAGCACGGGGCCGGGCGGCTCGCTGCTTCGGCAGAGCGCTGGGAACAGGGCGTGCGGACCTCTGCTCGGGCAGGGGGGCAGCCGCTCGGTAAAAGATGGTGTTTGGTCAAATGGGGAATTTATTCTGCTTGTTTTCCTTTGATCTGGTCTCTCAAGACAATGCGAATGCGAAGGAACGACGTGTTTAATTGAGTTGTTTTGTAAAAGCGAGGAGGAACCAAAGAGAAGGCTGGATGTGATCGATGGGGGTGAAATAACTGCAGCGGGCTGAAGCACAAATGGTTGGGGTTGGAAGGATCATAGAATGGTTGGGAGGGACCTTAAAGCCCATCCAGTGCCACCCCCTGCCATGGGGACACCTCCCACTAGCCCAGGTTGCCCAAAGCCTCATCCAGCCTGGCCTTGAACCCCTCCAGGGATGGGGCATCCACAGCTTCTCTGGGCAACCTGGGCCACTGCCTCACCCCCCACACAGGAAAAAACTTCCCCCCCATCTCTCATCTCAATCTCCCCTCTTTCAGCTTATAACCGTCACCCCAAGATGATCCTGGACCAGCCGCAGCCCCAGGGAGAGCTGCCTTAAAGCATTTGGTATTTTCAGGCTGTTTCGGGAGCGTTGGAACTGCAGCTTAGTCTGGGACCAGTATCTCCCATCATCCCTGTTCCTCAATAATTCTTACAACGTACGTGCACGAGATCACAGATTCCTGAGACTTAGGTGTAGAAAGCAGGAAAGAAAGAGAGGATTCTTCCCCAGCTCTGTTTGTGGAAGAGCGTATCCACTTGTGTGATGATAGTGACTGTCTCAGGACTGACAGCATGAGACAAGGATTTATTGCACTAAAAAAAAAAAATAAATTAAAAAAAATCATTAGGAAAGTAACAGAGATCTCGATCCTGGTCAAACTTTTAAAATGCTGAAAAGTGGGAGGAATAAGCAAAGACTAAACACTGAAGTTAGGCACAGCAAGCCTCTATAAAATATTTCTGTGGTTTATCACATGCATTGAAACAAGAAATGATTTTTTTTCTTCCATTACAGCTTCAGAGAATTTGAATTGGATCATTGGATCCAACTTTGACTCCAGCAACCGAGCAAAACACCTTTTATAAACCTGTAACGATTGAACAAGATGGATTAAGATCAAGGTGAACGTTTCTGAGGTTTTCAAGAAGCTATGAAGACCTTGTCTGCAAGTTCTTCTGAAAAAACCACAAAGTAACCGGTGTCTACTGTGTTCCCTCAAGGTACAGAGCAATGTATCATCATTTAGTGAAACAGGTCAGGCTGCAACTTCTAGGCTGAAAAATGTCACCATGAATCACACCACAGCACCAGACCTCCCTCATCCAGTGACTTTGCTTGGGCAAGCAGGATAAAAAAAAATAATCTATATATTTTAATTAAAAAAAGCACACCTATCAGTTTACCAAGCTGTAGTGTGTGACCTGAAAATAAATCTCAGCTCAGCCCCTGAGAGGCTCTTTGCTCTCCGCCCGCAATGCCGTGAGATTTCCAGCCACGCTAGGGTTGAAGTTTGACTTTGGGCGGAACCCCACCGTGACAAAGTTCAAGCTTTTATCAGACGGCGAAGTCACACGGGCTCTGCACAGCAATCCGGGCTGTAAACGTGCCTTTGTTGCCAGCGAACCGAGGCTCCAGCTGCTTCACTTTTTGTTTTTTCACTGTTTAGCCTTGACTAGCTTTCCAAGACTATGTAAATATCCAACCCTCCCCACCTTGTGCAAACACAGGGCTTTCTCAGGAACCTTCTTCAGCCTCAGCCATCCATCCCCACAGCTGGAAAGCCATCCTGAACTAGAGGAGGACCTCAGCACTTCTCCTGGGTGAGAAGTTTTCACGAGGAAAGCACATTGATACTTTCTTCATGGGACAGAAAGGGAACACGACGGATGCTTTGCAGGTACCTTGACCAGCTGTTTGTGAGATGATGGTACAGCATGGATTAAAAAGGGCTTAGAATCGCAGAATCAGAGGATCATGACCTCAAGGATCATGAAGTCCAACCATCAACCTTCATTCTGGATTCAAGAGCTAAGTGAGCATCTAGCACTTACTGTCAGACAAGCCACAAATCTGGAAAAATGGGCTTTATTCATTTACAGTCAAACTAGAGCTTTAGCTCTTTTCCCGGTTCTGTCCAAAATAGCCTTATGCAACTGTCACATCCCCTACGTCAGTCGAGTCAAGGCTATGCTCAAGTCCAGCTTTGTCATGACCTGTGTCATGGTCACACAATTTGCGAGCCTACACATCGGTTCAGATTAAGTTCCACACCACTGTCTGGGAGGAAGGGCCAAGCATCACCATGCACTGCGTGTCACCATGTAATCTACCGTCAACACCAGATACAGACACGCAACACATCGCTGGGTCCATCCCCTTGGGCACTACTGGTTTGAGGCCCCAAACCCCACAGCAAGCAAAACTCAAAGTGTAGAAAGAAGCATGGAATGGTTTGGGTTGGGAGAGACCTTTAGAGGTCATCCAGTCCAACCCCCGGCCATGGGCAGGGCATCTCCAGCTAGATCAGGTTGCTCTGAGCCCCATCCAACCTGGCCTTGAGTGTTCCCAGGGATGGGGCATCTACCACCTCTCTGGGCAACCTGAGCCTGGGTTTCACCACCCTCATCGTAGAACATTTATTCCTTTTATCTAGTCTGAATCTACCCTCTTTCAGCTTCAAACCATCCCTACAGACCCTATTAAAAAGTCTGTCCCCATCTTTCTGATAAGCCCCCTTTCAGCACTGGAAGGTGCTGTACCCAAAGGAGAGCCCTCAGGACCTGCTCCCGGACACCTGGGAAATAGAGTCCCAGGGCACACATCTGCCTTCCTCCCCTCAGACAGAAGGGAGAAGAGAAGGACACAAGCCAGGAACCACCCCACAGGTGGAATGAAGACTGGAGGGGTTCAAGAAACGTGTCGATGTGGTGCTCAGGGACATAGGTTAGTGGGTTGGGTGGTGTTGGGTTGACGGTTGGACTTGATGATCCTTGAGATCTTTTCCAACCTTGATGATTCTATAATTCTACAATTGCAGGAAAGGGGGGGGAAAAAAAAAAAAAGAAACTGGTGACTTACATGCCTGTCTGAGAATTCATGTATCACATCTCCAACTGGGGAACAAATAGCTTTTCCTCCAAGATGAGCAGCAGGTGTATAACATTATTTGGCAAATCAACATGATCAATTTAATGGACACTAAAGTCACAAGGACCTAAACACTGCTTAAGAGACAATTTCCCTCAACGGCTTTCACCAGGCAATGAGCTAGCTGGGTTCAAGAAAGGAATTCAGTGATTATTTATTCCAAGATATTTAAAGCAGTAACTAACTGATCCAAACCTACCTCACCCTTTTTCCCCTAGAGAAAATTTAGCAGCTCCGTACACCCACTCATCTCCTGGCACAGCCCACTTCAAACATCCACTGAGGCTCTGGAATCTGTTCCTGCTTTTGGCTACTCAAGTCCAAACATTTTGGAAAAAGGAAGACAATCTAGGAATAAAGGGGAAGGGCCCATGAGAAGGCGAGACACTCCAGGAGAAGCTGTAATTGCCAAAACATAAGTTTCAAATTCATTCTCAATCCCACTGTTACAGAGGTGCATCTAAAATAAAACAGTAAGAGGAAAATGTTGAGCAATTCTCCTTTACACAAAACTGAAAATTGTATTGCAACAACCTGTCAAAGGAATATTTGATTTTATTTGAACAGAACAAAGTCAACACACAAGTGAGATTGTCTACATGACACAGCACAGCCTTTTATCCTCACGGCAAGTAGCCCCAAATAGCTTTATCATCTGTTCATTTGAAAAAAAAAAAAAAAAAAATCACATTATTGTTCTTCCAGCATTGCCTAACCCTCTCAGTGCCTTTTGAAAAAGTTTTACTGTATAACGCCTGTCACGGTCAGTTTAGCAGCACGGAACACAGGTCAGGCTTTTCAGCACAACCACACCGAGTTTTCAGAACAAAGGCACCCGCGGAAGGTACACACCACCCACCCAGCCTGGTCTGTGTCTTCTCAGAGTTACTGCACGAGATGTTTCCTCTCTTCCTCACTCTCCTCATGCTTGATTTTCTTTTCTGACTTGACACCAACCAAATTTCAGCCTATCCTCTAAACTAGTCCAACTGACAGTAGACTATTCATGTTAATCATTTATGGCCATGGTCAGGTAAAGGCCATCTCAGAAAGTTAATAAAACATCTGTCCAAGTTAAACACCCCGCTAAAACCTCCCCAAGTTCATGTTACGGTGCCTTTTCCACCGCCTGGGCAGAAGGTGTGTTTCTCCACCGTTTTGTAAAGGTTACCTGACAACATACAGCGAGGCACGAGGCACACAGTTCCTTCCCCTGAAACAAAAAGCAGCGATTTAGGGAAAAAAAAGTAACTGCAAAAAGAAAAGCAGAACTGAGCATGTGGGTAAAAAAAAAAAAAAAAAAAAAAAAAAAAAAAAAAAAAAAAAAAAATCAACAAAACCCCCAGTAAAGCAGGACAGCAACTTTTTCCACTGCTGTACCACAGACACCAGCACCATTCCCTTTTCTGAGGGCTTAGGAAATTACTGAATAATTTCACATATCAACAGCTGAGCAGAATTTAGTACTTGGCCCCCATACATGAACTCCATGTGTCAGTTTTAAATCCAAGGCTTTTGTCAGCAGTCGGGGCCTGTGCACGCCAAATAACTAAATTCTGAAAGATACCAACCACCCAGAACTCCAACAGCTTCTGCACAATCTCCCAAAAACAAAGGTATGAACTTCGTAGATTAAAATAAATTCTTTGAAACACATTTGCACAGAAAACAGACAACATGTTGCCAAGAGATTTTTAAATTGGTTTATTTCAGAAATAAAAGAGGAAGACAACATAATTCACTTAGCAGACACAAACAAAATTAAAGATTAAGCCTTGCTTTTTCTTTTCCAAAATTCATTAGGATTCTTTATTCCAGCAAGAAATATTTTGACCCATTCACGTAGCTCTATCAGCTCCCACCTGCCTCACCAGGTAAAAATCCAACTGAATCCCAGAACAGAACAGGCTACTGGTGAGTATTATTTTACTGCATCTACAGCACAGTTGATTTTTCACAACAGATTAGCAGGCAAACAAATTGGAGAAGATGTGCAAAAGGTTTTTATTCAAAACTCCATCAGCCTGGACACTAATGGAAATTTAGCTCTGAAAACTAGCTTTGGCTTGATCAATAGAGAACAAGATCAGGTTATGGCAGTAAAATAACAGAATTTCAGGAACTACCAGGTACAGTTTTGAAAATACCTGAGCTTGAACTTGGCCAATATAAAAATATTCATGCATTTGGAGGTTAATTTCTCAGAAACTTGGAAAAAAATCAATGTTTTTCTATTTAAATTCTTACAGATTAGAAAGAATAATTTCCCTCCCCTAAGGGACTGTAAGATGTAATCAGTTTAGTTGTAAAGTGTATGTAATAAGAGAATAACTTTTCCTATCTCCATCTGGTCAGATAGAGCCAACCTAGCATTAGTATGCAAATATTATCTTAAAATATGTATCAGGAATAAAATTTACATATAGTGAGATGAAATTTGCTAGCTTGCTTTATTTCTGTTATAAGGAATGAGACATAACCAAAATTATCTCAGACTACTGTGTATCATTTTACTTCTGAAAGACCAAAAGCAAAATTCAACAGAAGTACATATAAACGCATCCAGAGAACTATTCTATTAGAAATACTGATCGACATTAACCTCTTAGCATGAAGTTTATCCATTAGGATAATCACAGTATCATCACAGAAGTCCCATTGTGTGATTTAGCCAGAGAAATTTTACAATAAAAAAATGAAACAGTATTTTCATTAAACTTATATTTGCTTCTAGAAAGGAAGACAATTTTTAATGATTAATTTCCTTAAAAACACCGTTATGTTGTTAACAAGCAGTGAAGCACTAGTGTTGAAAGGCACTAGGATGGTTAGCTTGTGTTACCTAGTTTCCAATACAGATACAGGCACTTGAAAGCTTAATAAATCAAGCCTGTGAAACACTTCTGTATTTGTGCGTAAGTCTGCTACATTCATCATCTTCAACAGGTTGTCCTGCTGTTATAAGGACGCAAAATTCAGAGTAAATCTCCGCAGCACGCTTTACAAGTTGGATCTCTCTTTGGCAGAGACACGAGATGCGGACTGGGTATATGTCCTAATTACATCCTAAAAAATAACACAAAAAAACCCAAAACATTGAGCAAGTTCCATTAAAGGAGTTAGAGGAACTTCAGAAAAAATGAGTACTTGAAGCAAGAGGTTTGTTACTCTGTGTAGGAACCACTGAGCCCAGGAAAGGCTTGTGGAAATGTTCCGTTATCATTACAAAGAGTGGGTAATCATTTGATCTGAAGAATCAACCTGAACACACCACATATCCTGTACAGTTATCTTCCCAAAGCCTTACAAAAATGCAGCTGAAGCCAAGTAACTGTACATGATTGGTTAAACAACATTTAATTAAATGTAATTAGAGTGGTTTCCTCATTTGGTAATTCTACATGCACTGACTTCTACCATTTAAACCAAATGGAAACCAAGACTAATTTCTCACTTTGTTTACAAAAGCAGCTAAGGTAATTCCCAGCCAGGCAAAAATTCAGTTACAGAAGTCATCAGCATACCTTCTTCCCCTTTTCAGCATTGTATTTGTCCAGCAAAACCTGAACACGGGAACCATAGTCAGGATGAACATCAGTGAAGTTCTTCACCTAAACAGGAAGACAGAACAAAAAAGGCAACAGATTTTTTTTTTCCCATTTCAATGTATTCTTTAACACACTTTCTGCTCTGTCACCTACAAGCAGTACATATCCTAAGGAAGAAGAGGATGAAAACTCTTTCCCAAAAGTTTAATTCTGACCAGCCAGAAACAAGCTATGAACATCTTCAAACACTATTTCTATTATCTCACATAGATCTCTTTCCTGATTTAAACAAAGTTGCCACTGGGAAGGATAAAGATCCTATCCTGCCCTGACCCTCACTGCCTATTCCTTGTTCAGATCAAAACATTACACTGGCAGTCACCCGATCTTTGAAACACCAAGCCAAACACATATTGACATCCTTGATGGTCAACATCTATCCCATTCTTTCCAGCAGGAAAAAGTTACTTTAACGTGTTATATGTTATTTATGTTACACGGTGTAAATAGTCAGATATTTCGGTGTTCTGTATTGCTAACTGATATGAAAAAATTCTAGAAGTTGCCTTCTCAGAGAAGAATTCTTGATCTTCCCCTCCATAAGCATATTGCCATTTTGACAAAGTTATGAGACTGCAAGAAAACCTGGACTAAAGAGCAAAGGCTAAAACCCAAACAGGCCACTTACAGCTCTCTTCTGAAGGAAGGGTTGTGCATCCTTAAGATGATCAGCAATGTTTTTACACAGCCTTTGGCGTTCATCCTCCTTCAGCACTTTGGTATAGAAGTCTCGCACCTTATGATTAGAAGCAAAGCTTTATTTTGAAATTCCCAAAAGCAAGTCATTCTACCTGCAGCAGCCAATAATATTTACTAGATTTTTAGGATTTATTATTACTAAAAAAAAAAAAGCTTTCACTTACAAGTCAGACAACACTTAAAATACTCAAAATACTAAACTCAAAAGGCAACAGATTTGTGGTTGTGGGTTGTGGAGTTTTTTTTGGCAGCCCTGCTAACAACCCTTTCCATTTCTAGCTTGAAGTAACTGTTGTTTATTGAATTAATGAAAACAAATAATACTGTTGGGGTCCAACACAGGAATTGATGATAATGACATTACACACATACTCTAAGCTGCATATCTGCAGACACTAATCGCAAGAAGGCAAAGTCAACCTCTAATCAGTGCCCAGAATATGGATGGCAAAGGTCTGTGAGAATTCACTAACTGTCCCGTCAGCAAAAACTCAGTTATTCATTAAATTAAGCTGTTTGGAGAGCTTCAAGCTCTCATGAGAGCTGAACTTCAGGTTAGCCCAGATGTTTCAGAGAAGAGCTGTGTCAAAATAATTCTTATTAAAATTCTCTAAACTGATCCTACAAACTCATCTTCTGTAATAAGCAATATAAAGCCTTTTCATGCATCATACCTGAGTCACATTATCTTCATTTGCACTATTGAAGCGCTGCACATCTCCCGAAACGCTCATGCGACTCTCCCTTACAACGGGCTGATCTTCCGGACCAGTAAAACTATTTGGATAGTAGTTTGGGGCACCACCTGAAAACAAACAACCCCCCACAAAAAACCCCCAAAACAATCAGATGCCAGCTCACTCAGATTAAGTCAGAAAACGTTCTTTGCCTAGAAGAACCTAAATCAATTATCCAGTTATGATTCACTTTATTAAAAAACAGCTGTCAGTGTTTTTCTGTCAACATCCAGCTGAACTAGTAAGTTAGTAGTAGCCAATAAAATTATCTGTTTAGCAAATATCTTAAATCCCCTGTGAACAGAATTCTACACTACATGGTATAAGTATCATTATATTTAAAGATATTTTCATTACTACCTTGGTTGTCAGAAAAGCACATTGGTCCATCCCTCTGGTAATTGGCCACACGAGCTCTGAAGGGGCAGTTCACAGGAATTTGCAGATAGTTAGCTCCCAGACGGTGTCTATGAGTGTCAGGATACGCGAAAAGACGACCCTAAAACATTTATCACAAACATTAACTACTGCTTGCTGGAAGAGACCACGTAAGTGCTATATCCCAATTCAAAGCATTACACATCATCTAATAAAAGGGAGGATTCAACCTTAGATTTAAGAGTAGATTACACCTGAAATACAGCAGTCCCTTATTTATTTACTGAACTGAATCTAAAGCAGTTCTAGGGACATCTAGATGCCAAGAGAACTGTCAAAAAAACCCCACAACCTTCTTGTTTCCATAGATATAATTTGAAACAACAATCTGGTTTCAATCTGAAATAGCACAAAATGCAAACGTCCATGACTCTGCAGACAGCATAGTCTACTGCAGCCAGTTTTATCATATATTTTGACCTGTAAGAAATCTGACACTACTTCTAAAGAATAGGCTCGCAGTTGTGTCAGGGATTAGTTATATTTCCCTGTCAACTTTGACAATTGTTGGAGATGCCCTCTAAATTCTAGATTTTCTATTCCTTTAGTTCTTCTCCCATCCTCTTTCTATTTACACTTTGGATGAACGTATCAAATAGTGATCACTAAAAATCTACCACAAAAAAAAAAACCCAAACCCCAGAACCCGTTCTTTTCCATCTGTCAGGTTTACTGCTGCTACACAGCCAGGGATAGAAACACTTTCACAAACAGCAAAGCAAATGTAATTCTCTTCAGGGTAAAACCTTAGATGCGTTGTAGTTTACCTGCAGCATTTTATCAGGGCTGGGTTCAATGCCAGGTGGCATGTTGCTAGGATCATATGCCATCTGCTCTACCTCTGCAAAGTAATTGACAGGATTCCTGTTCAAGACAAGCTTTCCCACAGGGATGAGAGGATAATCACCATGCGGCCAAATCTGCAAGACATACCACACACACACACATTAAAATCAACATTATTATAGTATTATGCAGCTTAATTATTAGGCAGCATTTCCTTGATTTAAGTCTTGATTGAGAAAATATATTACTGAAGAAATTTATTTTTTGCTAACAAACATTTTAAGAAATGTCTTATTTTAAGAAGTCTTTTGCAATTAATACAGAGCACTAATGCAATTTATTTAATCATCCCAGCATAGTCTCAGGACTCGACTAGTGAGATGAAATGCCCACAGGCGCTTGAAAAGCTGCCTAGGGATGCTAATGTAGGTGGAACTGGTGGCATGACTGTTTTCAGTTACTTCAAAACGCAACCAGCTTAACCAGCCTTTTCTTTGCTATCTTAGCCTGTACTTTCAAGTTCAAAGGTCTTTAGCTATTTTGGGAGAGCAATATCAGAGACAAAAAAAAAGAAAACAAGTTTATGTTAGTATCTTTCCACACACCATTCCTTGGAACAGCCTGACAAAATTAGACCAACAATCACAAGCTACATTATCAACAATACTTAAAACTAGCGAGCTCAGGGTGTGACTGCACAGCCTGAGATCACACTTCTGAAGCAGAGTGCAGCTGTAGTTGAGAGTCCTGGAATCAAGCCCTATCCATATTTCACTAAGGAAGACTAACATCGGATGTAACATCAGTACAATTTCATCTCCAGAATTTCTGACTCATCGTGACCATATAACAAACCATATAACATGACCATACACTTAAAAAACAAAAAGGGAAGAATGAAAAAGACTAACTAGAACTGAAGAAAACAGTGCTACTCCAGGGAACCTTCCTTTATTTCCTATATTTTGATCTCAGGACCTTTCCTAAACTATCCGAAATTGAATATTCACAACAGCATCAGAGATACCTTAGTTAAATCAAAAGGATTAAACGGAAACTTCTCTGCTTGTTCGAACGTCATAACTTGAATGTAGAAGGACCATGACGGAAAGTCCCCCTTGGCAATGGCATTGTAGAGATCACGTATTGCATAATCAGGATCAGTAGAGGCCAACCTTTCTGCTTCTTCAACAGGAAGATTTTTGATACCCTGGTCAGTCTAAAAGCAATAAAAGCAGTAGCACCAGTTACAACATGCAGAAAGTATTACACAATTAATCAATAAGAATGTACTTTAAACAAGACACAGAATCCAAGAATGCGACTGTCCATCTTCCAATCTGCAATAATTTCAGTTCAGAAAAATAGTACATTCAACAGCTGCCTTCCAGATGAAAACTAGTTCTTTCTTTAGCACTAAATCTCACTTTCATAAGCTTTTGACAACTCGAGGGCTAAAAGCTGCTGTACAATCCCTCCTAGTTTAACATAATGGCTTTCCAAATCTTGCTTCAAAGGTAGATGTTCAGCCTCCACTAAAGTCTAACGAGGTAAGAAGCTGTACTGCCTCTAAAACTTTGAGGGGAAGTTGTTTTCAAGTGAGATACACTAGAGATTGCTTTCTCACACAAGCGTGGAAGTTCTGGGAGGTTCTGTGAGCTTCAGATGCAGGGCTCGTGGAAACAAGAGTTCTTATATTTTGGCATACAGTCGAGGCCATTTTAAAAGTACCACATCAATGCAGCTCAGCTCCAGAAGACAAACAGGAACAAAAAAAGGAGTTCTTCCTAGTGTAGTAAATAGCTACTGTGTCGCAGCAAGAACAATGATGTCTGTCATATTTGTTAAAGGTATGCAACCGATACAAAAACCACACACGCTTTTTTGATTGAGCCTATGGACTAACAAGTCTTTTCTGGACTAAACTTGGGAAGTCAGTGAACATTTTAGACAATCTGTTTAAACTGTTTTTATCCAATATGATGTACACCTCCAATAGATAACTGAAAAAATATCAATACCTTCACATGGAATTTGCAGTAAACTGCTCTTCCGTTAGCATTAACCAGTTTAAAGGTATGTGATCCATATCCATTCATATGGCGAAAACCATCAGGAATACCACGATCACTGAACAAGAAGGACACCTAAAGAAAAGGATCAAACAAGATGAATGGACTCACCAGATCAGGGATAAAGTGGCCGTTCGAAACAAAGTTCGTTTATTGCATTAATTTGCATCAGTGGAAACTATCTTTATGTTATGTATTCCCTGAGGAATTTCTAGATTAAATTTAAAGAACATTAATGCAATAAGACTGCTTTAGTTTTGCACAAAAGAACAATTGTGAACTAAGCCTATGTGAAGTTTTATGCCCACATGAAATATTTGGTGAAGTACAGACATTAACCTAGAGATAACGTTATGATTTCCCACTGAAGTCCTTAACAACTGGTTCTTCAAAGTCCTCAAGCAGTGAACATACCACTATGCAAGCATATTTAAAAATGCTGCTTTTCTTTAGGTTTATGATCACAAATGCTTGCGGTACTTCTTTTTCCAATTAGTAATTACTGAGTTTATACAGAAGCCCTCCATTTTCTTTTAAAAATTACATCTGCTTTTTATATTAGGTTTTTGTGTAGCAAGAAAAAAAAGGCTAAATATCCATACTCACAGCCTTACAAGTTATTACAGGCCCTTCACCTTTACCGTTCTTAAAAGATTATGTATACTTCTAGATAAAAGATGGAAAAGAGAGAGCTTGCTGTCATAACATGATTTTCTTGATGGCACAAAATACAGTCAAAGGAGAATCTTACTTGATGCAAACATTCAGGGCGAAGAGTCCAGAAGTCCCACATCATGTCTGGATCCTTCAAATGAGTCTGAGGGTTCCTCTTTTGGCTATGGATGAATGACGGAAACTAATTTGTCCAGAAGCATAGGAGGGAAGAAGGAGGGGGGGAAAAAAAAAGTTCTGTAACACTTCCAAATCATATGGGGTATACTAAGCAAGTGCTAGTGTAAAACAAGAAACTGTTTTTTCAATACACTTAGGCACGAAAGGAACAGCACACTGAAAGATGAGACAAAATTGCAAGATCACTGAAAATAAACCCTTCCATTGTCATGTTCTTAAATGCATTTACATATTTTTTAATAATACCTTTTCAAGTCAAAGTGTTTGAACGATCTAACAAACAACAAAGTTCAAGTGTGTCAAAACAACAGCTTTTGCTTCTCAGTGAAGCAAGAACGCAACGTGAACGAACTTTTGGACTCTTTCACAAAGTACCTTCGCCTTCTGTGCTTACTCACCAACATCGCATCCCGAATGAAGAAGATAGGGGTGTTATTTCCCACAAGATCCCAGTTACCCTCTTCTGTGTAGAATTTCATTGCAAAGCCTCGAGGGTCACGAACGGTATCGGCTGACCCAGATTCTCCAGCTTGAAGAAACGAACACACAGAAATGTTATGATAGGAGGTGCATACAATTTGTAAGCATAAAAACAAAACTCGAGAACATGCCATAAAATTCTAAAAGGGTGGGGTATATTAATTTAAGTCTTTTCTAAACGAAGGAATTTTTGGCATATTTTCAACAGTATTTCAGGCACTGGAAGTTTCCAAAGTGTGAACAGACACCCACCTAAGCATTTGGGGCACATCCAAAAGAAAGAAAACACGCGTATATCCACTTGAACCAATTAAGAGGGGCATTTGTGTTATCACTAACAGAGACACCTTCAGATTGTAAGGCTGAATCTGCTAGAAACACATGAGCTCCTGTGCATCAAGTCAGTGTGAAAGCTCTCACTTGGAAGGCAGCACTTACCACAATACGTGAGCAAAAGTGTTCCAGAAGTATTCAGGAACAGCTAATAATAAACATCATGATGAAGTAACTAGGACGCTCATTCTTTCATTAAAAAAAAAGTGCACTACAGAATAGCTGGGAAGAAACGTGTTCAAACAGAGCAGGGGAAGAAAAGGTAACGATGCAACAACCAACTTCAGCACACAGCCTGCAGATCAAACTCAGCTGCATGTCTTGCCCGTGGGTAACATTCCATGATCCTTCCAGTTTTGGTGACACAGGGAAGAGCCCATAGGCCAAAATCAGCAGCTCCCTGAGCCTTGTTGGACTACTTTGTCTGTCTCCAGTACTACTTCCAGAACTGAATCCTCATTAGTATTCCTCTTCAACACAAGTTTTGAAAGATTATTTTTCTATCAGACAAGACATTGATCATAAAATGTTTTAACTAACAGCATTTAAGATTTTGTTAGTGTATGCATTCAGCTCTTTAAAATATAAGTTTATTTTTAGAAGACTGTTTATTCTTCTTTGACCAGTACTTACTTCACAGTATTCAACCCCAAAACATTCCTACAGCATAAGAGATTATAGGTATTTAATATTCAAGTGTTAAACTGCAGCATTCAAGTGTTGATTACAATCCATGCAGAAACAAAGCAAGTCAGGAAAAAAAAATTAGCCCAGACCCTTTCTGTCACATTGCAGAGGGAAGAATGTCTACAGAGAGCTCTGACAGAATGATACAGAAGCTGCTTAAGGTCTTACAATTTAAATGGAATTAACAGAAGAGGAATTGGTTGGCAGAAAGCATTTAAAACTACCTTAAGTGCTCCACAAGGCAAACATTGCTATCGTGTAACTATGGTACACAGGAAGATAGGAAATAACTTTATAGTCTTACCAACAGTGGAGAATCGTATAGCAATCGGCGTTCTTTTTCCAATGTGTTCAAACACTTTTGCCTTACAATACTGGGTAATATCATGAGTGACTTCAAAATAGCCAAAGGCTCCTAAAGAAAAGTAATTTCAAAATATCAGATCTAGATACTTTCCACTCACAGCATGTGTGTTACTCCATTGTGGTCCAAGATACAGCTTCAAGTCAAAAGGAAACATGGAAATATACCAGTTTAAACAGAGTTTATACCTATGTACTGAAAGACTCAACTTATTTTCACAAACTGAAATTTGCTTAACACAAACTCCTATTTGCAGGATGCTCCCTCTCCCCTCCTTAACTGATTGTTAACAGTTTCCAGCAGCAATAAAGGCTTCATTCCCACTGTGCAAAATAATAAACAGCAGCTTTTTGGATGCTCTTCTACCAACATTTGCATATTTAACTCAGAGCAAAACAAGTATTTCTTTAATCCTGATGTGTGTTGCTTCATCTGGCTTGAAGGTGGAACAAAAATTCTGCAATAAAGTTCCTCTCACCCCCACAGAGGAATTTTCCCATGTACATTCATATTACAATAAAATTCAGTCCCATACTTTCTTCTTCTAGGGCAATACGTAATAAAAATCAGAGCTGCAGTTCTGCTCCGAGATCAATAACAAATCGTAAAACCAGTTGTGGTTTTTTTATTTTTAATTTAAATATTAGACCATCATCTTGCTTTGTCAGACAGATTCACTGGATGACAAAGACAAGAATTTATATCAAATACCGTGAAAACAGACATTAAAAGAGATAGTTAAGTCTTCCTCTCCAAAGGAATGGGGTACTATGGAGGAACAGACAGAGGAAGCAGAGATTACAGCAAATATAGTTATAGCCCTTAGATTTTTACTGCGTTTTCTCTCAGGTTTGGTGGTTGTTTTTTTTTAATAGTTTTTCAGTGCTTGAAGTTTTGGCATTGAGTTCTTTTAAACCAGGCCTTACCGCTGTTGTTGATATATAATTATTTATTACAATCTACAATACTAAATTATAGGTGATATGATGCAATTTATCTGTCACAACCTATGCGTCAACTCAAAGTCTTTCTGAACTCCAGTCCTACACAGAGAAAAAGTATGTGTTTTTAAACATACCTGCCCCTTTCGCATGCACAACTCTTTCAGGAATCCTCTCTCTGTCAAAATGAGCCATCTCATCAGTGAAAACAACATCTTGAACAAGAAGAGGTCCACGTGGCCCTACTGTCAGAATATTAAGCTTATCTCCTACGGGGTTCCCAGAACCGGTGGTCAAGGTGTCTGGTTTCTGAAAGCGAGAGAGAATCAATATCACAACACCAGAAATTAAATGCTCTCTGTATTTAAGACACACAATGCGCATGACTTTTCAACTGTTAATATGTCCTGTGACACATAACAAGTATATAACAAAATTACAGAAATTTTTGGAACAAGTTACAGAAACTATAGATGTCTAACTACATCACCACAGTACTACATCTGGGGCTATTTAAGAAGGGGAGTTCACACCATGTACAATCCAAGCATGTCTTCCATGGTTCAGAAATACTGTCCTTAAGACTGTCTTGCTTCAAGAAAAACATGAAGCATCAACCTTAAAACATGCATCAAGGTTCTGCTTGCCCACCACCTTCAGTGGAGAGGATGGGAAGAGGGAGAGCTAGAAAAGGAGTAGCCCTTGGCAAGTAATATGGGAGAAAGAATGCCAACACAGGGATGGAGGCACAAGCAAAGAGCTACAGTCACACAGAATAAAGACTACAAGGGGATACCCATGATTACCACTGGTCTGGAAGAGCTATGGAAAATAACGTAAGCCAGAGCACCTCGTGAATCATCATTCTAGACTCCTGAACCATGGAAGGACTAAGATTAACAAAAAGCCCTATGAAGCCCTACTGTCAATAAATGCCTGGTCAAAACAACAACAAACCAGAACTTATTTTTTTACTACCATCATTATTGTATCTAAAGAAACTGTCCAAAT
Source organism: Pterocles orientalis (assembly GCA_011057875.1). Lineage (NCBI taxonomy): Eukaryota > Metazoa > Chordata > Aves > Pterocliformes > Pteroclidae > Pterocles > Pterocles orientalis. The sequence goes on from WKFP01013891.1 coordinate 95,108, forward strand.
TAGCCCACACTCATCCTTTTCCCCTCTCTTCCATACCAACCGTATGTTAACCATTGTCATAGGATTCTTAGAATGGCAGCATCTTGTAGAATAGAAGTGACCCTATATCTGAAAAAACAGCCACTCCAAGACAACTTCAAGAAATACCTGTTGGAACTCTGTAGCACTACAATTGAGTGTACTCCCACTTTCTTAAAAAAAAAAAATCCCAGTAGAATAGATTTTATTTGCATCATATATGGGGTCATATGCTCCTCCAGCCCTATTTTACTGGGTACTGTAGAAAACACAGCAAGAAAGGTACATCAGCTCCAGAGACCTGGTGGTTGCAGGTGTCAGTTTTTTCCTGGAGCACATTTATTAACTGTTGGGAGCCAGGGTGATGTTTGCAAAGAACTGAGAAGAACAGAATAGAAGTTAGTACAAAGAAAAAAAGAAAAGAAAAAAAGCTCGTAACAGAGTGAGTGCAAATATACAAGTCACAGGTGATGACCAGTTGACACTAAACCCACAGTTTCACATTGCACTAAACTGACATACATCCATATGGTCTCTATCGATACCACCATACCCTCTTCTGCCAGTAGCATCCACACACCTGACCATGGGAAATGCACCAGGACAAACTCATTCATCCCCTCCTGACTAGTTCTCCATCTTTTAAAGTTCTAGAAACGAAAGGGGTGAGGAAGAGAAGGAAAAAGTAACTCTTGATGAGAGAGCCTTCACTACTATATCAGGAACTTTATGGGGTTCCAAATTTTATACTGACAATCTTAAGTTCTGCTTTGTTTTAATTACTGTAAACTGACAAAATTCCCATCTGTATCCTATGGAAGAGCATACTGATCTGGAACAGCCTCCAAGGTTTGTTCCCCACCCTCCTCCCCAAGAGGCAACCCACAAAGGCAGGGGTAAGAACAATTATTCACATCTACACCCAGAGCTCTGGATGAGGCAGAGTATACAGGGTGAGTTATACACCCTTTGTTTAACTCGAGTACATAAATAATCACATGAAAGACATTTGACAGGATAACTGCATTTCCAGTGTGTTCTTACTAATATGCAACACGCACTACTTTAGCTGGCTTGAATTCCCAAAATATTTAGGTTCTTTATTCTTCATTCATCACTTCATCAGCATAAAGCTATAAGCATGAATTCAATTCCTTAAGTACATTTGAAATCCTAACCTACACTAAAATTTGTACAAACATTTAAAAAAAAGACAACATAGGTTACAAGCAGGAAATTGATGTCAGAAATCTACAGGAAAGGTACCACTTTAAATAAAGTATTCTTTACATGTAAAAGAAATATATAAAAATACTTTAAATAAAGCTATATACAAGTCAAAGGAACATCTGCTTAAATCAAAACATTATCCGTGGTTTGTCAAGGAAAATATGCAAGAGCAGAAACTGTTCACATTATTCTTTCCACTGCTCATGTATCACATGCTTCCTACCTTATATTTCACTCAGCTTTAAAGGAGCCAAAGAAAACAATTCCACTGCTCACTTTGTGAAATCACCTGCTCAGACTGCATGGGAAGTTCTTCCATCCTGAGTCAGTCCGAGTCCAACTTCTTAACACGATATCCTAACACACAGGCCCCAGACAATGTACCACCCTCACACAGGTATGCTATCATCTTAAACTAGAAATTGCTTTAGTTGCCATTACAAATGAACTTTTTGAATTAGAATTTAATTTTGTATACGAAAGTAACTAGAAGGACACAACTGTATTCAAGGAACTTGAGGAAAAAGCTCATTCCTCTATTCCACAATTCACTCTAGTAAATGTAAAGTCTTCAACTTTAAGATACCCACTCAGCACAAGTTAATGCAGTTACATTATCAGTTCATTATCCTGACATTATCTGTACTGAGGTATGAAAGCTACAAGAAAACCATCTAGAAACCCATTCTAAGCCTCTGCTTTGAAGAGCCCTTTCTTAGAACATGGTACAGGCTGCAAATGACGAGTCTATAAAATGCACACACACCACAACAGTTTTAATTTACCTTTTTGGTCAATAAATTTCTCCAGGGTTTGATTAGAAATACTTTTTTTTTTTAATCCACCTTCCAGCACTGCCAATATTTCTCTTCTCTCTTAATTAATTTTCCTGATTAAAAGTTTCATGTTTCTCACAGCTAAACCATAGTGAATTAGCTTTCCTAACCATATTTTTTTTTTTAACAACTCCATCATACTCACTTAAGACAGGCAAGCTCGCTATACCATGAAGAAGAACAGACCCTACAAACGGCATCCTAAGCTGCTGCATTTTCCTCTCCAACTTTCTCACATTATCATCCATTATAGACATTTCCATCCCCACTCTAAAGCAGCCTGTGGCACTGCTACACAGAAATCCTGTGTACAGCTTCAGCACCATTTCTCAATTCCGACTACTATAACTTTCAGAAAAGCAAACTTGGGGACTGGATTATTGGTAACTTTTTTTTTTTTTAATACATGAGACTGAAGATGAGACGTCTCCAGTCCATACAGTCACTTTTTGAAGTCTCTAATACTTATGTCGTCTTGAAACAGCAACCAGGTTTTACTCAGTCAATTGAGAAACACAAAATCTAGGTTGAATCAGAGCCCTGCTTATCCTGGAGATCTTCATAAAGCAGCCCAGCATAACAGTGGTAGGACTACAATGCACCTGCCAACACCTATGACCTTATCTTATACAAAGTCCTTGCAAAAGCTCGGTAAAAGACATAAATTTAAAAAAAAAAAGTGAAACCTTAGTCTTAAGGAGACTTTTTGAGTCCTTTTGATTCACCTGCGCCTTTGTAATATCTTCTGTGTGACTACCTGAAGGGCAAACTAACCTCTTGCATATCGTCTGTAAGCCATGCATGCTACAAACCTTTATTCTTTGTTGAGGTGATACAGCCCTTCTCAAACCAGCAGCCTATACTGTTGTCTAAAACTCATGTCTTCTATAATGCTAACATTTCAGACTACTCCAAGTAGTAGGTAACAGCACAACTTTTTGAAACTAAATCTACTTTATTAAATGCCATGATATATTCACTTTAGTTGCATGATAATTTTATCTGGGGCACACAAAACAAGTTCCATCAGCATGAAACGAGAGGATAAAACCACAGTAGTTTTAAGAAGAATTCTCATAGTGCTTCTGGACTTGAGTTTGTTTGATGCCTGTATTTTCATATGGTTGGGAGCTGCATACAGTCAAAACCTTAAAAGATAAAAACTTTTAAATCTGCATGTGTATTTCATTACAGCACTAACCTGCAAGGAGAAAAAGAAGGGAAACAAAGCCAGGAGAATTTTAGTCATAGCCCTTGTAAACACCACACATCAAAGTACATACTTCCAGGCATTACTGATACTTTGGCACTTTGACACAAGTCACTTTAAAATTCTAATAAGTCCTCCCTACCTTCTGTCTTAAGGTCTCATGACTCCTTACGCAACCCAGGCTTTGGGTTGCCTCCCAATCTCCAAATTAACCTCAGCTTGTATTCAAACATCTCTTTGGTACAGAAAAGCCAACATCCCTACGAACAGTATTATGGTACAAAAAGAAAATATTATGAAATATACTAGAATATGACGAAGTCACAACTCATCACTGGAAGATAGTTTTCATACAGTACCTCTTAGAACCAAGGGGAAAAAACAAAACCCGAGATGATTTAACTACCACAAACAGTGGGAACTGAGGCATCCACTTGCATCTTGTACGACTACTGCTTAGTATAACCAGCAGAAAAAGTATCTAAGGCTAAATACATGTTTCCGTCAGAAAATACATAACAGAAACTGTTGCAGAGATTTGACAAAGAAGGGAAATCAACTCTTGCAGCATTTATACATCTACCCAAACATCTGGGGGTATAGTCTACATCTTCAGAAGACTGCGTGCCATGTTGTTGACTACACGCCATGATCACCATTAGCCACTTGCCCCAATCCACTTCAACCTGGTAAACAAGTCGCCACATACCACGGAACGTGCCTTCTCTTCTATTTTATTCCCTAGTTACATTTTCACTGGGCTCTATCAGTGTGATAGCAGATTTGAAAATAAGAATATCTGATCTGAGACAAGAAGAAAAAAAAAATATCTCTGCCCATGGACCTGCCTGCTTGGCCACAGCCAAGCCCCTCTCCCGCCCCTGTCACTCGCTCCCAGCTCCGGGCACGGCACCAAGGGACAGCCCGGGCCCGCGGCCCCCCCGAGCCCTGCTCCGTCCGGGCCCATTTCCGTCAGGCCGGAGGGACCCCCCGGGCTCTGCGCCCTCCAGCACCGGGGCCCAGCCGCTCCCCTCGGCCCCCGTGAGGGGGACAACCCCGCCCGCGGGCCCATCGTCCCTCCGCCGTCCCCTCCGGGCCGGGCTGTCACCGCTCAGCCTGGCCGGCCGGAGACGAGCCCCTCGGGGGGCTGGGTGCCGAGGGGCGCAGTCCCTCAGGGCTCGCCCTGCCCGCCTCACGGAGCCCCGGCGGGTACCTGCGAGCCCCGCTGGCTCCGCCACTGCTTCAGCTGGTCCGAGGCGTCGTCCCGGCCGTCAGCCATTTTGCAAGGTTAAGCGACCCCCAAAGCAGGAAGGGTGACACGGAAAGAAGCAAAGGCGGGGCGACCCGGCGGGGCTGCGCTCACTATCGGCGAGGGGACAGCGCTGGAAAGGTGACCCCGCGGGGAGCTGCCACCACCGCTCCACCGCGCCCTGCAGCACTCGCAGATAGCGGGAGCTACCGCGCCTACCGCTTCTACCCCAGCGCTGCGCCCACCCCCCGCTACCTCCTCGGCCAATAGCCCCGCGCCCAGGGGCCACCGCGAGCTCTGAGTGGGTGAGAGGAACGTCAATCAGGCGTTATGAAGGGGGGTGCCGGGGGCAGTCCAGCGCCTCAGGCCGCGGGGCGGTGAGCGGGAGGGCGGGCTGTGGTGTCCCCTCGTCACCGGGGTTTCTGTGCGTGTAATTAGCTGTGGAGGTAAATTAACTTTTGGTGTGTTTTCAGTCGGAACTTTCTAAAGCTGCTGATCGAGGAGAAGTTGTTCAGTGGCGTAGGAAACTACAGGAGGAGGGCACTGTGTAAGCTGCCATTGCTCAGGGAGCTTCAGAGGCAGGGTTTGCTTCAGCCAGAAAAAAAAAAAAAAAGTGTTAAATTGCAAAAGCAAAGCGGCCAAGCGTGTAACTGGACGTTGGTTCTTGTATCTGTACCTCAAATGAGGCACAGGCAATACGTTAACATCACTCATAATTCATATGTAAACTGTATTTCTTTGTAGGCCTGAATTTGTGACCTTGACAAATCAAAAATCTTCTGAACAAATAATAAAATCCCCCAGGTTATACTTACAAATGATGAGGTAAATCTGTCCCTTGTGCTCTAACACTCCTAATACCAGGGAAGTCCCCTGGCTTCGTCCCTAAACGATGTCCTGCGGGGGGGACAACAGTTGTCAGCAGGTGGCTGTTTTTCCTACTTCTGAGGCAAAATCTCTCAGCAAAGGGAATGATTTATTTTAAACTATTGGGTTACGTGTCATTTGGCACTTGAAAGAGATGATGATTTATATCGACCAGTTATTCTGCGGGCTCACACTTCATTGCACATCTGTGCGGGGTTCCAGGACCCAGACATGCTCCACGTGCTAAAAAACTAAAATATATATTGGAAAACTAAAATATGTATACCTTTCCCTTTATTCGCTCTTCCCTAAGGGTAACGATTGGGGGTAATCACAGCAGATGGGAGACCTGCCTAAACAAACAGAAATTACCCAAATGTGGTTGCAGGACTACGGGTTGATAAAAGCGACTGAGGCAGCAAGTTTTGTGTTACGTGGTCATTTGTCCTTGCCCACCGCCTCCCATCATTCTTGATAAGAATCCCGGTATGACAAGGAAAGCAAACTCCCTTTTTTTCTGCTTCAGTCTTATTTGGGACTTTTTTTTTTACTGTCTCCAGGTGTCATAATCTTTTCTTTCTCAACATGATAACCAACATCATAAAGAAGAGCAAGAAAGATAGAATTCCTATGTTTCTAATATTTTTGTACTAAATATACATGATCAGACTACACCTACTGCATCTCCTGTGCAACCACCGATCATTTCCACGTACCAGGCTTCCACTGCACGCAGAAGATCCTTGGTAAAGCTAAACAGGAGTAAATCCACAAAGATCTAAACAGTCTCGGTACAGGGCAAGAAACCTTCTATGGTATCAGACAAAGAAAAAAGCATCACGACAAGGTCTTAACCCACCAAAACCTTGTTTTCAGGATGATAGTCCCCATTCTGCAAACTGAGTTTACAGGTCTCACCATCAGCCATTTCTGAGAATGTGTGAGGATCTTTTCAGCTACTCGTTCATGCTTATGTGCTGTTCTTCCACACAGCTTGTATTTTTTAAGATTTCTTTTATTGAAAAAAAAAATAGTGTCTTCATAAGAAAAGGCTGATTGACAAGTCCTACGGACTTCATATTAGGAGAGCATGCGCACTTTTTTTTTTTTAAATCAAGTAATTGATCTTTCAGTTTGCTTAGCCAGCAAAATGAGAGGAATGTGGACATTTTCATGAAGAGTTATTGTTTGCTCTTCCTTTAAAGTTTAACACTTCTTGTCAACAACTGTGTGTAAATAAACTGTTTCAAAATAAGTGTAACTTGCAAAAACTTCTTCTCTTTCATTTCCCATAAGCCCTTTTAATTATAACTCTAATGCTAGAGGAAAAGATCTATGTGTATATACACACACGTATGTGTGCCTAAAAAACCAAGAGGAGATTAAATATTGGCTAAGAAAATGTGCAAAAAAAAAAAATTCCCAGAAGGAGCAGGTGGCAACATCAGTGGCATGTATTTTTCAAAAATGTTTGCACTTCAGCTTTACTGCTTGCACTTCAGCAATGGCATTTGATGAGCAGAGTCATATACAAAGCTAGTGTGAAACAAATACTGATTTTTTCTCTCATCTCACCGTAATCTTCTGTCTTTTCAGTGAAGAAAGCAGTAAATACTGGTTTGAATTCCACAGGTATCTGTCTGTGGGTATCTTGATTTATTTCCTTCTTTCCCTCTTCTATTTGGTACTTGGTTCCTGCGGCATCTTATTTGCCTGCATAAGCCTCCTGTTATATATGCATTAAGTAAACAAACTTCAAACAATTCCAAATTAATCATCTTTATTTACCTGACGAGACTGGTTCTATGTTGCTGCTTGTCTTTCTGAGGCATCATCCAAACCACACTTCACCCTTAATTAAGATTCTGTGAGATTAAAAATCACAATACTTAGCATTTGTATTTTGTTTTCTGTATTTAAAGTGAGTTTAAGCAAAACCTCAAAGGTCAGTATCACGCGCGCACACACACGCAGTCATGCTGTATGTAAAGTTTTACATAGTTCAGTCCATACCATGCCCAGAGGAATGATCTGGAATTAGTCCAGTAGAAGGTCAATGGTGTCTGTTGCTTTGCTAATTAAGTTCCATGAGCACCTAAAACTCTCATGCTACCTACCTCCCACTTATGATTAAATCAGGTTCGTAAATGTTCCCATGATCTCTGCAATGTCTGTTGAGTAGGTATGCTCTGAGTACCTCTACTACCCAGCCAAAGCATTCCACTTCAGCACAGAGCACGGGGGCCACGATGACTTTTGTTCTGAAAGAGCAGAACAAGACAGAGTGCTGATTTTCAATTAAACTGATTACTGGTGAGAACACTTGTCACAAGACTGGCAGACAATTTTTTTCCCCTTCTGCTAAAGATGTTCAAACTTATATCTTGCAGAGTATTCAAGTTATGTACCCAGAGATGGAGCTTGGATACATTTACTACCTGTGTCAGAAGGAATAAGGTCAGAAAGAAAAAATAAAGACTCTCTTTTAGGCTCACATAATAAAAATGTGATTGATATTACTGAACATATTTTCAATCATGAAACAAATTCATCTACTGCATGTACTTCAACTATGAAGTAGTATAATAGTACTGTTCTCAAGACTTGAAATAGTAATTGACCTTGTTATAAATATCTAACCTTACAGTACCTCAGGAATCTCCACAAATGACTTTTCCACTGATCCTTTTGCTGTCACATCTGTCGTAAGCATCAGGACATAGAAAAAGCACTGAAAGAGGAACATACACCACTACTTGACTGTTCACTTACACAGCAGAGGATTGAGGGGTAGGCACGGCAAGTACAGTCAGAAGGAAAAGGTTGCTATTATATTTTAGAAAAAGTGAGAAATACTAATAGAAATGACAGATTAATGGCCACTGTAATACAGTAGACGGAACATATTGGATGTTTTGATTCCAAAGTGGCAATACACACCCCAAACAATTTTATATATGTCAAACTTGCAATTAGATAGACATGAAGTCCGTGCTATGAAACGCCAGCCAACGTCTGGGTGGCAGGTGCTAAGATGTTAGACATGGTATATGGTGAGAACAAGAGATGGAATATGAGGTAGGTAATGATAAACTGCGGATCTCTGTATATACTGAAGTATATACCTTTTATATAAGTTATGTCTGAAAACATTTTACTGGTTAAGCTATCATAATAATAAGTTTATAGTTCAGTAACTTGCATTACATGTAATCTTTTTAATTTTAAATTGTCAGTCATCAGATCTAATGGAAAACACTGAAATATAACATCTTCGGAAGAGGTGGCCTTTAAGGGATGACTGAGAGAAGGACACTAGTTGAAAAGGTGAGCGGGCAGGAAGTAAAAGCTGGCTTTTATGGGCAACAGCACATATATATTGGGCTGTTAGTTGACAGAGTGAGAAACAGATGCATAGCAGAGAGAAAATGTGGACTTCTAAGAAACACATGTAAAAGAAAACCAGGAAAAGGCAGATAAGAAACCTCTTTTTGTGTTTGTAATTTTCTGTTGTAGTTATTAGGGCAAGGTCTCAATTTAAACCACTAGAGAAAAAGACTAACCTCATGGATAGAGAAGTGTGTTAGAATAATCATAGTTTGTATGTTGCAGACTATGTGTTTTTCTTTCCCTCTGCTTCTTTAATTCTCCGTAAATGATAAAGACTTTAGTGATTCCAGAGCAGAAGTCTTCAAACTTTAATAGTGTATGTGGTTACTAATTGCCAATGGATACACCTGTCCTACAGTAAAATAAATTTTGCAGTATTTTTACCAAAAAGAGAATTTCATTAATCTACATTTATGTTTTGAAGTAATTTATTCATTTTCATAAACAGTACTCCTGATCATCATCATCAAGAGGCTGTGTTTCATATTTAGTGCTGGAAAGACAGCTGCAACATACTTCTTGAGATAACTGAAAGAAGAACAATAACAATAAGCAGGGCAGCAGTAAGGTGTTCAAACCTGTATTTAGCATTCTGGATATCTCAGTCCTGTATTTTTATTTCCAGAAACTACATTATTAAAATAATTTTACATCACATGAATACAACTTTTCTTTTGTTAGTGCGTTTGCTTTTATTTGATTTACTTTCGAGTGCCAGTAAGCTTATGAATGTTTTTCTGCATTTATTCTCTGCATTATTAGCAGCATTGTCTGAAGCATTGTTAATAAACCCATCATTAGTCATCATTTTGTCCATTGATGCTTTCTTCTGCATAAGAAAAGATTTAAAGCTAGACGCAGCAATATTTTTGTGTGTTGTTAGAATCAGAAGCTCTTAAGTTTTTAAATGGGTCATCCATCCAGTATGATTAGTAACATGTGCTTTAAATTAGTCAAGTGCTTAATTGGCTTGCTGGATGTTTGCATGTATAAATAAAGCTGCTTGATCCAAGAGATACCTTAATACAATAGAGGTAATTTTATATGTTCTAGTTCTGTAGAAAGAAGAGAATCCTAAATGAACTGGTTTTTCAAACCAGCTGAATTTTTGGAAACTTAAAGGCAATTAAAAATGCTGTCTGCACAGCAGGACTGGAAAATCAGGCTATTATTTCATTGCCAGTAAAAATTACATACAGGTTTTTGAAAATGTTGGGTATATGTCTGTAGTTAAATGTATCAGTATGGCTCTAGATAGATATACAGAGGTTACTAACACAATTTATTAGTATCCAATGAACTAAACTGAACCTGCTACTTGGATGCATGAACAAAATTGGTTTCCCTATGATAGATGTTTTATGACCTGTAAGCAGAAGAAAGAATATATTGATGCTATGCTGAAAAATATCAGTGTAATGTTTCAGATTGAAACACAGAATTCCCTGCTGCAAGTGGGCAGGTGTACCCGATATGTGCTTTGTTAGAATGTGAACAAGAGATTGCATATGTTCCTAACAATGTCAACACTGCTTTATCATCTGGGTGTTCTGTTTTGAAGGAAAAACCCTAATTAGTAGCATTTTGAGTGCATGACTGACATTTAGGTTGTGAGGTGAATAGCACCAGTAATGATGAATTTAGACATGGTTCATACTTCAACTTTCAGCTAGTTTTGGTACTAAAACAATGTTAAAATTTGTCATCCCATCACACATTGTTCTTTACAGCAGTCATTTCTCAATTGTCATATGAATGTAGTATCACATTTACGACTGGAAGAGACAACAATGTGATCATAGGAGGCTTATCAGGGAAAAAAAACCCAAACAAACCATCCAGTAGAATGGAATTGCAGTAACCATGGCAAATGTGGATGCTGGGAAACAAGGAAGGAGAAAGAAGAAGGTATGTTGCATTTGTAAGGTACAAAAAGAGAAAATGTCACTATCTTTGAAACCAACAGGCAAGTAGCTAGGAATTCTCCATACGTGATCTAGCCACTAAGTCAAAAGTGTTCAACCTGAGAAATTTAAGTCAGGCATTTAAATAATGTTTAGGTATCTAAGGAAAGGCTGGATTGGTCTTTTTCGATTTAAGTAAATTGTCAAAGATGTGACGCTCCTCAAACAGAGATACATCAAAGTCTAATACAATGCATGTGACAATCGTAATAGCTACATGTGACATTTGTATGCTAGGGTATCAGCAGGCATTTTACATATATAATAATCCAGTGTGCTGACTTGATGGGTCAGTTTCCCATGGCATCACCTGGAGGTAATTGTTGCAAATTCCCAGAGCACATTGCCTGCCAAGATGCCAGTAAGATAATATTTTCTAAGTTTGATATGCTTATAACCCACATGTAGTTTAAGATGTTTTCTCTTTCACTTTTTTTTGTCCTGCAAATACAAATACACTTAAAAATATTTAATGGACTCTAGCTTGTCACTGATTCATTTGAATTGTCTTTAAACTAGATAGATGCTGAACAGAACTCAGCCTTTTTAAGATAATTTAAATGGATTGTGAAATAAATGCAGTTTTAAAAGTCTGCTTTATTATAGAAGCAGAAATGTGGCTGTCTCTTTAGTTGCCCTGTTTAAGAGAGGTAACAGCAATAGATGTAAGACTTGATGTTTGTCCCTTGAGATGATTGCAAATAGAACCAAGGGAATAATTAATCCTAGGGTACTAGCACACTAATTAGTATTGTTTGAATTGATGGGAGTTGTAGGTTCTCAGTACCTTTGAAAATCTGTTTTTATTTTGGTGTGAATATTTTAACCTTTCTTTTTTTCCACTTTAAGTAGCTGTCATTCTCAGCATATTTTACATCATAGTAGGAGGCATCCAAGGATGGAATCCTGGCAAAAAGTCTGTACGCCATCTGCATGCGTATCTTAATTTTGAAAGTAAGAAAGACTACAAAAAAATCTGGAGTCTTACGAGATTCAAAGAAGTAAGGGGTACGTACAGTCAGAGTGAAGCACAGCACAGTTAGCAGCGTATGAGATAAATATAAAACAGCTCTTCTAGACTGGAATAATTGGTCCAGCGCAGTGCCTGCCATATGGCCCCCAGCTTGCTCATGCCCTTTGCCCCTGCTGTCTGGTGTAACGGCAGCATTTGAGTTTTCGTCCAGTCATTCTGATGAAAGCAGTTTTTCACACTGACTAGTTATTGTAGGTTGGAGAGATGGCCGTAATTTTGTTTAAGATTTACACAGTTGCCAGGGGCTGCTTCTAATTTCTGCTAAAGTAGAACAAAAAGCCTGGCCAAGCCTGTGAGTGTTTTGACCGCAGGTAGATGAGTGGAAAATAAACAGAGCAGAATGTTTTCTGTGTGTTTGGGTATGGCTATTCCAAAAGCTAAAGTTCTCCTCTGTCCATTTGACCTCATTTGTCTGAGGTTTTCTGTTCATAGAAAATTCATTGCCTCAAGGTAAATTGAGATTGTGGAAGCATCTAATATGCTAAAAAGAGCAAAATGCAGAATACGTAACTACAGTAGACTTAAAGCATTTAGTTAGATCTTGGGATCAGTTTTAGACATCCTAAAAATTCTCTGTTTTTTAACTGTATGGAGAGCTCTGTTTTTACAGTGTGTGCCTGCTTATAAAAGTTGCTGGAAGAGATAATTATTTTGACGTGTCAGCACAGGACTTTGCTGTTTCATGACAGCCAAGAACCGGTGAAACTTACATCGAAACTGTAACAAATCAACGGCTTGTGTTATGGTTTTTGGTTGGTTGGTTGGTTTTGTTTTGTTTTGCTGGAGCTGACCATAAGTTACTAGGTTAATTCTATTTATATGTTTCTTTCTAGCTACTAATTCTCCCCTGCACCTTGGCCGACCATTTACAAGATATTTACAAGAAGTTTACAAGCCATTTACATTGCCAAGAAGCTTACCATGTAAGGATAAAAATGAAATACAGATCAGAATTTACAAACCATCACACTAAAACCTTCTATACAGATCTACAGCCATCTATCAGCATTCCCATCCAGCTTCGTTTACGTGCATTCCCTGTTTTTGTTGGGTTAAGAGCAGTGTTTGTCCTGGGGCCTGGATCTTCCAAACAATTTTGAGAGGATTACACATTTTTCATTAAAAATGTTGCCTTCTTTTTTTTTTCAAGACTCCTAGTTTAAAAATGTTTGATAAGTTTTGATAGCTACAACAGAAGGTACTACATGATACCAACCGTGCAAATTAGGCCAAGTTTTCACCACCAACTATTTTTTGATTCACCAACAGTGAAAACAGCTATTCTTCAATAGTCCTCTATTATTGTATTATTTGGCTGAGGAAGTTAACACCTCTTTTATTTTGTTGTTAGTATGGTAGGAGGGTTCTTTATTTGTTTTTATACTGTGCTATTACCTCTTCTGTTTGGTATTGTTATTCATACATTTTCCTGAAATCTGAAAATAGGTTTCAAGATACGGAAGGTTGAGATACCTTCATTTTCTGTCTGCATGACCGATTCCAGAGGCTTTTCACCATCTTCTTCCATATTGATGTTTTTGCTCCTTTTCCTGCTTACCAGTCACAGGGGTTGTAACCAATATATCCTGTTCACAAAAGGCTCCATTTTACTTGAAAGTTAACTGCCAAGTGTTCTTCTGTGGATGGGAGCTAGACCTTGGTCTATCCCCCTGTATTTAAACGCGTTTGAACGAGGAGGTTTTTATTGTGATCCAGTTCAAATGACTTATCCTATGATATCCACCCACCATTCTTCATTCAATTTAACTATTTCATCAAGTTCTGATACATCCCTGAATCATCATTTTATTGAGAGCTGATGGATCCCATCCTTCTTAATCCTGGCACCAGCCCCTCTTTTACTGAATCATACAGATTATTCCTATATTTTTTCAGGACCAGTTACTGAGATGTGCTATGCGTAGAACATTATATAGCACAGTGAGACTTCCATTACAGATGGTGTGTCACAGGTATGCCTTCCTAATGACGTAGGTGGAAAAAAAGGGAGGTGGTAATTATCTACCCATTGCTCACAGCATATATTTCATCCTGAGTGGCAACAACAAATTGGTTTGTGTCAGTAGTCTCCTTGTTGGAAAAATATTCCTGGGTTATATGATAACAAGCAACCCTATGTCATCACTGGAATTAGGTATATAAGGATGTGGATGGTGCTATGTTTATTAAGACTATGTAGATGGTTAATGAGCCAATTAACTCAGCCACATGTGCATGTACTGAGCAGACAATGAGTCTTGGAACCTTCTTATGTGATTTTTTTTTCTCTACTGTTTTTCACATGATTTTATTTTTTGGGTTGGATGTATGCATGCTGTTCTGGTGGTACACACATTCAGCATCTTCACAGGAATGACAAGATGATATAAAATAATGTTCATTCCCATAAAACTAGGAACAAGCATACTGAAAAAAGTAGGAAGAGTGCATTATGTAGGGTACCTTTTGACTGTCATATAAACTCACAAAGTTTTCATTCATTAGTGCACTCTCTTGGGCAGGAATTGTCAAGCTACAAATTCCTGCTCCAACCTACTGAGATTAAATCTTCTGATTGAAGAAGGTTTCTTGAAGTTTTCCGTATGGGCAGTATGATTTGGTGATGAATACTAGTTACTGTGCTCTTATGATACTATACCGAGTAAAATAAATGCTAGACATGATTTTATTAAAATTTCAGCCTAATTTTGGGCAATCACTCTATTTACCAAATTAGCATTATATGATTCTGGCTTTGAGGTATTCAAACAATATGAAGTATACCTAAAGATGAAAAATTTATAAGATTCTATTCTAGGTTTATGTGCAGGTAGGCAGGGTTTTCTAGTGTATACTGGAAATGGCTAAAATCTCTTGAGTTTATCAGAGAAAAGAAAATTAGGGGTCACAAAGTAAAAAGATAGGAAGTTCTCAGTGAAGAGAGAATTCTGCAGATGAAGATGTCATTTTGTTGTGGGTTTTTTCCCTTATTCTAACATGTTTGGCATTCTTTTAGCAATTATTTTGTTGCTGGGAGGACTGATTCATTGTTGTTTTTCCCACAAACGTGTTGGAACTTTTCTCTCCTCCCTTCCAGGTGAGTGGTGTGGTGATGGTACTGCCGCACAGCGCATTGTGCTGTGTCTGTCTTGCCAATGAACTGTGAACAGAAAGGGGTGCTGCCTCTTCCAGAGGCTTCACAGTAGGGATAAAGAAAGAAACCAGATCTCTATTTCTAGTTTTATAAATAGAAAGTTAGTGGCTTCCCTACCATGCAGTGCAGATGTTATTCCGGGCAATCTTGCAACTATTCTAAGCAGTTATGTAGGCAAGGCGTTAATTACTCTGTGAGGCAAGTCACCTCCTGGTGATAGCGCCGTATCGTAGGATGTGATGGGTTTGAAGCTGTGCCACGCGTGCAGTGCCTCATCAGTGTCCACACACACCCCCTGACATGGGCTGCGACAAACAGCAGTTGTTCGCACAGCAGTGGGAAAGCTTTTATTCGCCTTTCCCCTGAGAATTCTTCATTTTGCAGTAAATTGACTTATTACACGTCTGGTAGACACCCTGGAGCAGTGTAGTACAGTGTCATCGTGGTATTTCCACGCAGCCAGCCTCAAGAGGGAGTCAGTGGGTTACTGTGGTACAGCGAAGCCACCTAACCCTACAAAGTTTGGTGTTCCTTGGGAAAATAAAGCTCTAAGCACAACCAGGGGAAGCAGAATTTGTGCACACAGCCTGTATAGACTGTCGTGCAGCAGTAGCCCGTGCGAGGGCTGGTGAGAACCTTGTGGAACAAGATCCTGCATCAGCTGGGAAGCTGTTGCTAGACTAATGTATGTCAGTACCATCAGAAATACTGCAGTGGTTGTCCTAAGGTTCAGGATGATTCCAGACAAGGTAGAAGACATTTTTAAGATTTGGGTTTTGCCCTTGCATTGTCCCCCATCATTAGTCTTTAATTCTTCTCACCGTTGTTTGCCACTGTATGTAAACGCTGCTCTCATCATGGACAGATACACTCCAGGGCATCCACTTTATAGCAGCAATGTTAGAGGATCAGACTTTATATGGTTTCCTGAAAGCTTCCTCACTGTTAAGGATTATGAAAAATACAACACTGAACTATAAATGCCTGGCTCTGTGGCTATTATCTCCATTGACTCTGTGATAGTGTTATTGTCAATACGGTATTATTGGCTAATAAGAGAGAGTTGAGGACGTGAATATTATTTCAGTACACACGTGCCAGGAAGCATGAGACATATCCGTTGCAATCTATATCTGTAATTTTCTCTATCGAGTGCCTCATGAGACAGGTTAATATTACAGGCAGTGAATGGCTATAGTAATAAATGTAATTTAGACATGAAATTCATTCAAAAATGTGGGTACTCTGGGTTTCCACATATACATGGTATAGACGTGTGACCCCGTGACCAGATAACTGAGATTATTGCAAGTGCCTCCAATGAATTATTTGACACTGGTGGCTAATCATATATAAACTTGTCAGACCTGGTGTTATATCAGAGCTAGATATCTAGCTGACTGGGGAAGCTTATCTTGCTGTAACTTTATAGCTGGGTGTTATAAATTAATAGCTGTCCAATGCTGAAGAACAACTTCATTATTTGCAGCTATTTTGGTAGTGCCTAACGACTCTAGGAATGTTCTAGTTGTTTCACCCCTGCATAAGAAAGAAAATGCAGGGACTCTCGAATTTTAATTACCAGTAAGAGCTGAAATGAGAAGAAAAGTGGTGGGAAAACAGGCTTCAGTAAGTTTCAGTACACTACCTGCACTGAATAATGTCAGGTGATGGAGCAAATACTCTTCTGTCCCCTTCATTTGATCTGGTTCCAGATCACATAATACGATTCCCCCCTCCCCTCTCACTGGTAAGACCTTGCTGCCAGTGATTGAGAAAGTCTGACATTATATCAAGTCATCATCCAGGAATTTAATGCATTTTTTAAGATGCTAGTCTTTCTTATTCTGACAGTTTTCTCCACCCTTTGTCATCGCAATAATCTTACTCTGTTATTCTTAGGATAAAGGGATCCAGCGTAGGTCCATCATTTTTGTAGTTCCATAATCTTCCCAAAAAAAGCCTGCTCCCTCACCTTCTCCAGGCTGAATGGTCCCAGCTCGCTCAGCCTCTCATTAAATGAGAGAAACTCCAGTCGCTTAATCATCTCTGTGTCCCTTCGCTGGATTAGCTCCAGTATGTCCACGTCTCTTGCACTGGAGAGCCCAGAACGGGACTCAGCGCTCCAGATGTGTCTCATCAGTGCTGAGCAGAGTGGAAGGCTCCTCTCCCTCCACCTGCTGGCAATGCTTTTCCTAATGCAGTCCGGGATGATTCTTTCCCACAAGGATGTACTGCTAGCTCATGTTCAACGTGTCCACCAGGACCCGCAGGTCTTTTTATGCAAAGTTGTTTTCCAGCTGATCAGTGCTCAGCATGTGACAATGCATGGGGTAATTCCTCCCTAGATACAGGACTTGGTGCTCAGCTTGGTTGAACTTCACAAGATTCTTTGTTGACCATTCCTTCAGCCTGTCGAGGACCCTCTGAATGGCAGCACCTACTCTATCAATCACTCTTCCCTTTTTTTTTGTCACCTGCAAGCTTGCCAGCTGGCCTCCAGTTCAACTTTGTGATGCTGATCACAACCCTTCAAGCCCAGCAGCTCAGCCAGCTTTCAGTCTACCTCCCTGACCACTTATCTAGGCCATAATTCCTCAATTTACCAATGAGGATGTTAGTGGAGCAAGTATCAAAAGCTTCAAAAGCCTCGCTGGAGTGAAGATAAGCAGTATCAACTGCGCTTCCCTCATCCATCATGCTATTGATTTCACCATAGAAGGCTGTCAGGTCAGTCAGCCATCATTTCCCTTTCATAAATCAATGCTGACTATTCTAAATCAATTTTTTTTTATCCTTAATGTGTTTGCAAATGGTTTCCAGGATTATTTGTTCCAGCCCCTTCCCTAGGATGAAGGTGAGGCTGACCAGTTTTTAGCTGCTTGCTTTGAATGACTTCTGGAGGAGCACAGCACAACCAAAGCTGGCCAGTCAAGCTGTCTGTCCAGCAGCAGCAGAAAAATGCTTCTGTTCGTCTCAGAAAGCTGATGGACAGAGCTTTCACTCCGAGTTCTTTATCTCTCTAATTATATCTGCTAAAAAAGGCAGCTTTTGAAAGGAGAAAGGATTTTTTTTTTAATGGATTATAAATTTTTCTTATGCTTTTCATATCTGAAAATGTGTCAGAAGTAGGCTGTTGTAGAAAATCTTCAGCACTTGAAGTTTTTTAAATGGTCTTGATTAATAGTCATTATTAGTCCTAGCAGACATGACCTCTTATTTCTCTTCAGTTAGCAATTGAGAAGTAGTGCCTTATCTGTGGTTACAAGTAATAGCAAAGCTAATCTGTGCTGATTCCCTATGCTAAGCAAACTTACTGAAAAAAAATGAAGAGTGTTCTTTTTGAAATAGAAATTCTGTTTTAACTGACAGTCGAAGGATATCAGTGAGGCAACTTCTGTAAGGACAGGTAATATCATTTATTAGACTAACGGGGACAGTAGAGAAAAGCAGGCAGGATTTGTTAGGTGGGAGTGTTTTTGTGCAATTGTTAAAGCAAAAAATTAGTTTTAATCTACGCTAAATCGCAGATAAAACTAAGACAGGGAGAAGGTAAGATTGCCATTTATTACCAACAAGCATGAAGATTTCCTCAGTGTACCCTCTGGGGAAGAGTTCAGTGAGCTCCAACCACCTGAGAAGTCTACCCAAGAGATAAGTGTTAGTTCTGAGGATTTCGAAGTACAAAGGCTTGGCCTGAAATTCTACATTCATGAGATTCTGTGTTCTCTTCTTACATTTTAATGAGCGCTGTCGAGTAAATTTACCTATGAATGAACACACTCTGAAATGTAAATGTTGTAACCTTTGAAAAGGTCATTCTGCACAAAATGAATGGGAGAAGAAGCTGACATATATTGGGAAAAAAACCCTCTCTCTTTGGCTGAGAATACCTCCGTTATTACCTGGTAGTTGGTGAGGTCAGCAGGAAGAATTTGGGAACTGGACCCTCAACTCCACTTAGACAATAAATTGAAAGCTTTTGCTGGATGGGGGTTTTGCTGTACTGTGGAAAACACACCAGGTGCGCATTAGCTCTGTATCACTGTTGCTTTGAAAATACACAAAATGTGTTCTCTTAACTGCAGTAAACACTTTTCTTTGCATTTGATTTTGACCTGATATGTGATTCACCTGCTCCAGCCGTGCTGCTTCTCTACTTCCCCACCCCATCTGCTGGTGTGTGTGCTCAGACTGGTTTTCAGGTGTTGGGCAGCAACGGTTAACAGAGATAGAGTTTATTAACAGAGATACAGTTTATTAAAAAAAGATAGTTCTGAATTTTGCAGGAAAATGCAGTTAAATTAAGTAGCTATATAAGGAAAATACCATCTTTTTACAGTGGGCAAACCGAATTAGCACTTGCTCAAAGTAGAGACAGCAGCTGGAGGAGGAAATTCCTAGCTAGAACCACCAAAGGAGTTCATGTCCCATGGAGGAGCCCCCAGCTGCTGCGCCTTTGGGCTCGTTAACCCTCCCACCCACAGCTGCAGCAGATAAGGCTTGGAAACTCTGCCAGGTGCTCTGCAGGTACTATTTCAGGGTTTGGGTTGGACCCCTCACTTTTTTGGTGCACTCTGCTGAGGAGGGTTGTGTTACTTGTTTTGTTTTCAGCTCCCTTTTGTTTTTCTTTGCGGAAAAAGCTTGGGTCGCCTTTCCTTCAAGGGAGTGAAATTAAGCTCATACGGGACCTACTGGTAAGAGATGTTGGTGCTGCTCGGTAGTGGATCCATGAATGCTGTTCGGGAGGAATAGACTGAACTTTGTTGTTTGAACAAATAACAGATTAATCTAGCTGTTGGTTATTTTAAAAATATTTATTTGGATTAAGATTTAAGTTTGTGGGGGCTTTACGTTTGCTTTGAATGTTATGTTTCCTTAAAAAAAACAAAACTGGTCATTGGTTATTTTTTAAATGGGTTTGCTGTTTGTCTAGTTGCTATTTGTGTATCAGAGATGCTTTTTAATTCTAATTAGTTCAGATGTACTTAAAAGTTAGAGTTTTAAAACTCTCAGAGTCTGGAGTTTATCAGAGCTAGAATAACACTTGTATCTGAACTCTCTACATGAAGGAAGATGGGGGTTCTAGAGTGCCGTGGGTTTGTTTATTATGGGATTTCCAGTGTTACATCATTTATCTGTTTTGCCTATTTTCCTGAAAGTTTTCTGATACCTCCTACTTTCTGAACACTTTAATTTTAGAAAGGAGAGAAAATCTGCCAACAGAAAACTGACTTTTAGTAGATAAAAACAATTCATAATCCCTAATGGCTCCAGTTGAAGCATATGTAAAAGGAGGCCAATACTTATCATGCCTTATAAACTGAGGAATGTTTTGTTGTTGTTTTTGGTGTTTTGACGTGTGACTTGTAATCTTGATTGTTTGGGTTGGCAGGTTTGTGTTAGCCCAGTATGGTAACTGCTTTCTGGAAATATCCCTTAAGTTTTCATAACACAGTCTATAGTTTTGTTACAAATACATGTGCCTGGCCTGAAAGTGAACTGTTTTCTTCTTCTTCTTCATATAAAGAAAATAATTTTATTATTTCCACTGCTCATGCTTCTTTTAGCTGTTTTGGGAAATGTGTTCCAAGGTGGGCTATTTCTAGTTCTCTGACACAGATCCTGAATTAATATTAAAGAGCACAGAGTGTGTGATGAACTTGCTCTGTCAGGGTTACGTAGTGCACGTGAAATTAAAACGTGTTAGCAGAGAACTCTTATTTGTCTGCTCCTCTTCCTCCCACCCCTGTTTTGGTTTCATTGGGTTGGATATCTTGGAGATTGAGATTTAAATCTTCAATAAGAAACACCCTTGCCAGATTTGGGGGCTTCTGTTCCGTGGTTGGTTTGCCTTTGGAAAAGGCTGGTGAGACCTTTGCAGCAGAGGGGGAGAAGGATTTATCAGGCAAAGCAGTGTTGTGTAAGGAAATACAACGTGAAATTCTAAAAATGGAAAGTAACAAGGAGAAAACATTGCACGAGGAAAGTAAGAAAACAGATACTGCTGCTAAGCCAGATGATTTTTGTACTGTTAAATTACTTGGACTGGTGGGAATAACAAACTGTGTGGGAGTATTGGAGAAGTGTGATAAAGGGAAAGAACAGAAGTGATCTGTAGAAATACAGAACTTGCACAGCTGCATTTTTCCCGAATAATGTCAGGTTCCCATTGGCCAACTATGTAGCGATTCTCGGTGGCAATTTATGCTTTCATGGGGAGAAGCTGTGAAAAAGCAGAGACCTGAATTACAGCTGGGCTTAGATCTAAGGAAGATAAAAGAAGATTAATGTCAAAAACAAAAAAAGCAGTTTTGAGGGTCAACTAGTGGGAAGTTAGTATGTCCTGTTAAGTACTTTGTCTTTTAGTACAGATGGAAGTTGCTTGATTCTGTGAGCGTAAAAGATAAGATTTTTTTCAAGTATTTTATTCCTTTCTGATATATTTTTTTTATTGACACTAAGCAGTGTGTATACTGCTGTACAAAAATCCAAAATGAGACCCCGTAAGGCACTTTGCTTTTGAAGTAGGAAATCTCTTGTACCCTGAACAGCAGAAAAATCAGTGTAATGGTGGGTTGCTAGCCATGCAGAGAGGGGGTCAATAGCAACATCTGCTCAAAATATTCGTTAGCTACAGCCTTCGCAGGAAAGCACTGCGCTGGAGGTCGGATGGGATGCAAACACAACCCTTCTGCTTCCTCTACTGCAAGGAGTCGTTAAGGGAAGGTGTCACAGACTGAGAATTGATTGCTGCTCCACGAGTGTGAATGTGAAATATTTTGAGTTTTAAATGCACCTTTCTAGGCACTTTTTTAACAACAA
>WKFP01013891.1:126419-145818 GCA_011057875.1 Pterocles orientalis
TGATTTCCTGTGACAGTCTGTCACTAGTATTTTACCTGACACAAGTCAGTGAATCTTCCAAATGGCTTTTCTTGCAGTTGGAAGACCACAAATGGTTTTTATATGGATGCAAAAAAGCTTGAAATAACTTCTTTATTCTTTCTCCCTGTAGGAATTGTAAATGAGTAGCATTCACATCCTTCTCCACAGTGCCTTCAAATAATCTCGTGTTTTGCATTAATTTAAAGCTGAGGTAGACCTAGAGGTAAAATAACTGGATTTATTCCAGCATAAGGAACAGAAAAGCTTGCTTTACTTTTTTTTTCTTTTATAGTAAGAACATTTTAATGGAGTACCTATAAATTGGGAACTTGGCGTATGTTTGTTGGGTTTTGTTTTATGGTGCTGAGCTTGATGCTAGAGGTAAAAAGCACTTAGAGGGTAAGCTCTAACTCCAGCCAAGCATTGCAATCTCTGGACGCAATCCATGGCAGCGTGCTACGCAGAAGATTGCACGGGATTATCATAATGGACCTTTCTGGCATTATGATCTATTGAATACAATTTTCTTTATTAGATCAAGATAGCGTGCTTCTTTGGAGTCTAAGAAGCAGTAAGTAAATACATAAATCTTGGTGAATTCTCAAGGGACTGAGATTTAGGTCTGTATTTCTTCAGCGACTGACCTCCCATCAAAGACCACAGTCCCGTCGTTGTTCTTACTTTGGAGGCTGGAAGCTCAATATTCTGCCTTGTAACAAATGTCTGTTGATCGACACCTGGCGTGTAAAGTTTAAAAGTGTGTAAATCCTCAAGGGGAATTTTAGTATTATTTTAAAATAAATAATTATCAGTGGCTTATTTATTTGCCCTTTCCATGAAGCTGTTCTCTAACCAGCTCTTGCCTGCTGCTGATGGTTTCTGCTGTTAGCGTGAGTTCTGACCGTGCTTGGGACTCGGTCTCTCTGCCTTGGAAGGAGGAATGTCGTTGAGCTTGTGGCCCTAAGGAGTTGTGTAGAGCTCTCGGGGTGTGTTAATGCCTCCAAGGGCAAAGTCTTTTCAGACAGGGTCCAGGTGGAATGTTGCAAAAATAATGCAACGCAAGTGGGAATGGCAGTGCAGCAAAAGAAAAACGGTGAGCAGCTACTGAGCAACATAGTAACTGGAAGGTATAAAAAATAGTCTTGTAAATTGGAATATATGTGTTTTATTTTCTAATCTTAATTAAATTGAGATATATGACGTGCACTGGTTTGGCGTAACTAAAGTAGACAATGCGTCAGGTAGTTGCACAGGGATTTTGAGATGCTAATTTGAGACATTAGAGTCTATTCATTTAAAATATTTTTTGGGAGACAAGGAGAAATATAAAGTTTCCTTGGAAATGTGATTCTTGATGTTCCTGTGTTTGACTGGTCCGTGGAATCTGAACTGTCAGCACTGCAAATACGTTTTGATATTATTGCCCTATTAACGACAGCACTTGGGTTGTGCTGAACGCTCCGGTTATTGCCGAACGCTCCAGCGCCAGCCAATACACCTGCTGTGCTATTTAATGCATCAGCACATCCTGGTGTTCTGGGGATATAA
This sequence comes from Pterocles orientalis, assembly GCA_011057875.1. NCBI lineage: Eukaryota > Metazoa > Chordata > Aves > Pterocliformes > Pteroclidae > Pterocles > Pterocles orientalis. The sequence goes on from WKFP01013891.1 coordinate 127,989, forward strand.
GTGGTGACAGATGTTGTTGCAAAAAATAAAAAGAGGGGGGAGGAATTTAACTTGGTAACGCTGTTTCTTCACGTTCCTCTTAGCCCAACGCTTGAAGTTCTCAGTGGATGGACTAATCCACTAATTAGCCTGTTGCTTTGCTCTGCGGATGAGTGGTAGAAACAGAGTCTGAAATAAGCTCTACTGGTGTCTTGAGACTTTTTTCACAGCGAGGGGTTGAGGGGGAACACGTGTAAGCTTCCCTCGTAGTGGAGGGGAATGATTTGGACTCAATAAAATCAGACCAGGGAAGAGTTTTCTTCTCTCTGATACTAAACACAGCAGCCCACCCTGCCAGGCATCAAGCATGGACTTTGGGTTTAATGTCACTTACTAACCCCGTTTTCTTCTATAATTCTCACTGCACTAGCCTAGGTTAAAATTATAGCTGATTTTAACATCGAGGATTTTTTGGAGCTGTGCCATTATAATAATTCTTTTTTATAGTTATCAAAATGGTCTGGGATAACTTTTTTTTTTAATTTCAGTGTAATGGTGCTGTACTGAAATCCAGCAGGGAAAAAAAAAGGACTTTTCAATAAATAGAATGTCCTTTTGTTATCTGAAGTAAACAAACTGTTGTGCCAGTAAAGAGCCTCATCAATTTGAATAAACTATCGGCTTCATGACTATTCAGGAAAAACCCGCAGGCTGGAAGGGGTGCGTTTGGGGGCAGAGAGCTGCAAATGCGATCAAGAGGCTCAGCTGAGAAGCGCAAGGCTAGTATAGGAGCACCACAGGTGGTTTGCAAATCATTGCAAAAATCAAACCGACACCTCTGTCTTCTGTGTCATCGTCTCTGAAGCAGCAGTTTGCAGCCGTGTTGCTTACTGGGAATTCCTGGGGAGGAATACGATAGACCTACGTGCAGATTTCCGTGGTAGACGAGCTGGTCGTAGCGATGATCTGCTGTGAACTCTGGCTTTGTTCACCTCTGTACAAGCGTACCCCCAGCATACCTGGTGTGCTTCTCCTCCTACGCGTTCGACAACTTGGATTTATACCCACAAACCCACAGGGACAAATTCTTTAAGCCTAAATGTTTGCGCGTGTACGTGCACGCTCACCTCTCCTACCAACGCAAACCGCTGGATGCACAATTAGAAACACAGACATCTGCAGATACGCATCTTGCTTGTGTGCAAGGGTAGTTCAATTAAAGCTAAAATACCTTTTTTTTTCCCCCCCTTGTAGTGGGTTTTATGTGTGTATCTATTTCATTGGGTGACAGTGAAGCACTGCTTCCTTATGAATTTTTGGAAATGAATTCTTCCCGTTGCTGGTGTTACCCTCTGGCAAGGAAGCTCGAGTCCTTTCAGTTCTGTTGGTTTCTCTCTCATTTTGCGCTCAGTCAGCTTTACAAGTCAATATATGCGGTCCTTATTTATGAACATTTACACGTCGTTACAGGCTCAGGGGTCCTGCTTTGCAGGGTTACACGCTGGACATTGAGAAGAACCTCTCTCGTTGACTAAGTTCTGCTCCACCAGTGCACAACACAAGAAAATGTCCATTTGCTCGCGTTGGACTGTGAGGATTCAGGCTGATGGACAAAAGAGTAACAATTCCTAATGCTGCTCTTGTTTTAATGGGATTAATTTACATGTTATTTTGAACAGAAGTGCCTAAGATGGCATTTGATTAAATCTGAGCAAGCCTGAGGCAATGGTAAAACCAGTACAATGATGGCTTCGTGCTTTCTTAACTTACAAACTGGGACAAAAATATTTGAAGAGAACTCCCATTCCTTCCCATACAGAACAAGAGCTACATTAAAAAAATAAATTCTGAACCATCTTGAGAGCATCTAAGTCAATTTAAGGATTCCAAGTTGTGCATCTATGAGTGAGGAGAGCCTTTTGAATGGAGTCTCTTGTTGGCAGCCCAGGTCTGACCGCAAGAAAGCAGCAACAGAAAGAGGAAAGGATGCACGAACGCTGGAAGGTTTGTTCCTTGCATCCAGACTTGCTTCTGACTTTGGTCACAAACCGAGCTGGGGCTGTGAGCTGGTTCCTTGGGAAGCTTTGGGCTCCAGCGGGTGTGAGATGGTGAGGTTGGCAGCTGTGGGCAGGGCATGGCTGGGGGCTGTTGGCCAAGCTGTAATTAAAGTGTCTGTTTGGAGCCTGCCGGGGTGGTGGGAGCAGCTTTGGTGGGCGTGGAATACGTAGGATGGAATTAACAGTGTGAAAGTGGCTTCTCAGGAAGGGTTTGCTGTAACTGCCGCCGTCTTCAGGAGTGGAAACTAGGATCGGTCCTTTTAAATTTAAATGGTATTCCGAGCTATGAAATCCTTGTCTAGTAAAACCCACTTGGTTGTGTGTTACTTGCAGATGAAAGTCCCTTCGAATCGTAAACTTCCTCCTCATCTGCTCCAAACCTGTTACTTAACGATGTGATTCCCTTCACTGCAGTCTAGCTGATGTGTTTTGTGCTGGTCCTCCAGGAGGTAGTTGTTTAGATTTGTCTCCGCTGTGATCTGAACATAGGATCACAGAATGGTTTGGGTTAGAAAGGACCTTAAAGATCATCAAGTTCCAACCCTCCTGCCATGGGCAGGGACACCTCCCACCAGCCCAGGTTGCCCAAAGCCTCATCCAGCCTGGCCTTGAACATCTCCAGGGATGGGGCATCCACAGCTTCCATGGGCAACCTGTTAAAGACATAAAACACGTCTTTGAGATAGATGTTCAACCAAGCTGAGATGGGGGACTGGAACCTGCTAGACCCCTGGGACCAGGTCCCTGGGGCTGCTGTGGGTATACTTACCTTCTTCCTGTTGGCCAGCAAAGACTCTGGTGCTTGTTGCATGGGTTTGACCCAGACAAGTCATGGATTAGTTGCAAGCCTGAGCACTTGTCTGGCTTGTTCTGGTTGTTTACTTATTACTCCTGGATCATTTCTTTCTCAGGACTTGTTTGATGTTCACCGGGCTGCTTAACCCGCTTCACATCTAGTTACTGGGGGATGCTGCAGGGATTCAGTCACTTATGTAAAGTGATAGGGGAGTAGAAGGCAAAGCATCTTCTTAATCATCTGCAGGGTCAGTGTGCAATGTTCGCGTATTTTACGTGAGGATTTCTCTCTCTGGTAACTACGCTGTCTTGCGGTGAGAATATGTATCTCCGCTTGTTTGCATATCTTCTGCCCAGGTATCAAGTCACCTACGTGATGAGCTGTCTGATGGGTCTGTGAGATTGAAATCTAAGCCCTAATTATTTCTTTAATTATTATTATTTTATTACAAGAAAAATTTAGAAGAAAGCTAGAGATGCTTCCAAGTGACCAAAGTGATGCTTTTTGTAGTGTTACAGTACCATCGGGAGGCTGCATTTGGCTCTCCCCATCCAAAAAAATGAAAGTCTTGAAATAAGCAAAAAAGAGGAAAACTGGAAAATGTGCTTAAGCGATTGCTGCAGGTTTTGTGTAGTGACACCACAATGCTCGAGGTGATGATTGTGGTATAATCGTGGGACAGAGGCTAAGATCTGAAGGCAAATAAACATTTCAGCCCAGCTTTTCAGTCCGTGCGTGTAGATTTATACCAACTGATAAATACGCTGTGGGGCTCCGCTAGATCAAAGCAAATGTTGTTTATGACATTTCAGGGATGAGAGAAAAAGAACACTACACAAGACATGATCTGCTTGTCCCGTTCTTTAGTGTTTATAGTATTTGAGTCCATGCTGGATACTTCTGTTACTTTCATTTCTACCCCAATCTGCAGACTGTTGGAGAATAAAGAAGAAAATACGTCTGTGTGTTTATGCTGGGACGTATACATTAAAAAGATAAACATGCAAAGGCATAATTATCTATTATTTTCTTGCCCCTATATGGCTCTGTTTTTTTTCCTGATTAATTCCCAGATGACAGTGAATAGATTTTCTTCTAATATTTACATTTTATTGTTTGTGAAGAAAACACACTCCTCTGTCAGCCGAAGGGCAAGGGGTGAATATTGGAAAGTTGAAATATTGGCCAGTTTTCATATTCTTTCTTCAGATGGTTTTGGATTTTTGTTGTTTTAGTAGTGGAAGTCAATTTCTTATTTTCTGGTTTTATTTCAATGACTGCCTGATACTCCAAACTCAGCACAGACTCATGTCAAAACCAGTAGTTTAAAGCAAAAACCAAAAAAAACCAAACCCCAAAACCAAAAGAAACCCCCCAAAAACCCCCAAAACCCCAGTTTTCTGGTTGATTTATTTCACTCATCTTTGACTCCCCTTGGATGATCTGCTGATGCTCCTGCAGCCTCTTCCAACCGGGAACAGTGTCTCAGCCTTCCCTGATGGTGAGGGAGCTGTGTGGGATGCTGCTGTGGCTTGGGAGGAGCAGGGACGTGAGCACGTGGGCTGTTCCCCCTCTGTGCACCGTCAGCTGGAGTATCATCTTTTTGGAGTTTTTTATTGCATGCTGAGTTTGGGAAGAATTGGTCCTGCCAGACTTTACCGGACTAGTGCACGCTGTCGCCTTGCCCTCGGGGGGGCTCACCTGTTTCTCCATCACAGAGCATTGAGAGGTTTCCTTTTTCTTTTTTTTTTTTGTGCAATTTTCCTGAGATAATACCACCGGTATAACCAAAACTTTAGGGATGTGTATATGTTATAATAACATAAGAGATAACACATAATGAAATGTATTTCCCCTGTCGGGTGGATGTAATTTCTGGCTGATCTCCCGTTGAGTTCCTGCTCTTTGGTTTGAGCGTTACCTTCCCTCTACCCCCTTACCTTGTTCTGCACCCAGCTCCCACTGGCGGTTTTGTTTAGTCTAGAGATCAGAAAAATCACCCCAGCGTTGAACTGATACAGTTTTATTATGGTTTCTGGTACTTCTAAGTTGTTATATCAAATTTATAAGGTGTCTTTGTGTATTTTCACTGAAGTGATTGTTTAACTTAGAGCGAAGGGAAGAAGATGGAAACTCTAATAGTAGCAACCAAGGCACATCATCTTTATTAGTTGTTTTTAATAAACCATTTCATTCTACTCTCAATATATAAAGACTTCTAAAACTTCTCTATGGGCTCTTTTTTTTTCCCCTTTTTTTTCCCCAAGAAGTGTTATGAAAAGTTCTCTTCTGCCCTGGCAGCATACATGTAAATTTTGGCTTGAGCGAGTATCAGTTGTGTTTGAACTGATACTTGAGGGTGACGACAGCAAGATCATCAACTAAGAAATTTGTCAGAACTGTTGTCAATGAACTGCTGCTGAAAGCAAGCTCAGAATCCGTGCAAGAAGTGCTGCTTACCTTAGAGTTTTTCATCTTGCTGGAGCCAAAGGGATGATTTCCATTGGCTTTAGCGGGGGTTTGAGAGAATCTCTTAGTTCTGAATCATGCTTCTACCTGCGGTGGTGTAATTGGGAGGAGAGAAAGTCAAGAAAATGGATTACAGCTGTGAAATAGACTTGAGGGGGGAAAAAATATTTATTGAGCAGTGCTGAGAGCTCAGATTTTCATTATGGACTAAAGCGGTGGCTTTGGGATTTTTGGTCTGCGATTCCTTACAATAGCGAAGGAATGATTTTGCTCATCAGGAAAGAGTGGATTCCTTCTGCAGCAGCAGTTCTTCTGCTGAAATCACCAGGATTGAGGCCAGGTGTTTGTCTGAGGTAGTTGGGTTTTAGTGCTTTGTAATAAACTTCAGGGCTTTACACCTCCGGGTGGGAGAAGCTTTGATGTGACCTGGATGGTCTGACTTGTGTGCTGGGGGCAGGGGGGATTTGGAGCATCTCTGCGCTGGGGTGGTTCTGTAGCCACATCGGTGAGCGCGATGCGGGTGACTGGTGCGTTCTTGTCAATATTATTCCTTGAAAAATTGTGTGTCCTTCCCCCTGCTGAGCCCCCCAGCCCCGTTCTCTTGGGGCAGTGCCAGATGCAGAGTCTCTTGCTAAAGCCACACAAAGAACATCTATATTTAATGCTACATTTCCTGATGGGAAACAACCCTGGGTTTTTTTCTGACACCTTTTCCCTGTGTTTGTAATCTTGGTTCTCATATTTTTGTTGCAGACCCGTACATGCAGCTTTCATCGCAGGTTATTTCGTGGGATGCTGTATGTGCTGCACATCAATAAATGTGGGGAAGGGACGGTTTTACTTTGTTTTGAAACAGCCCTAGTGACTCGTGCCCTGCTGGAATGGAGTGATAAAACTCTGTGAATTTTCTTCTACCTTGACAGCAGCTCAGAATATCATTTTTTTCCCCTTTTATAGTATGGAAGGCTGGGTGATGGTGGGTTTTTTATGTTCACTGCAGAAGGCAAGCACAGTTTATAAATGAAAATGAAGATAATTTATTAGCATGTGGGTAAATCTTGCCGTATAGCCAAGACATAGATAGTGCCTATGTGATGGAAGAAGATACTCCGTTGGCACAGGGCATCTGGCCTGCCACCATCTGCAAAGCCCGCGCTCCAATTTTCTGCTGTTGCCATGGGCTGCAGACTCAGACAGGAAATCATGGTAGGATGGGAAAGGCTCCAAAATATACACAGCGAGTCTAAGGTTTGCAGTTAAAAGAGAGTGAGAGAACAGGCTATCTGTTCTGCTGAACAGGCAGCGCAAAGTAAAACTGGCTCGTGGGTGTGCGTGCGCGCGTGCACTTTAAATGGGGTTTTTTTTTAATATTTTATATGCTCATTTTTTAAAAGCTTGAATTTTTTCCGTGTAAAGTAATGTGTATAACTTCAAATGATCCATTTATACACGAGGGCACTGATTCAACCTTTGCTTAATTGGACACGCTGGGTTGCAAGAAGAGAAAAATCAGCGGAGAATCCCACCCCGGACACGCGTGAAGGAACCCCCTGGTGTGTCTAGCAAAAGAGCCAGCACCCTACCTCCACTCCTTCCCCTGGATTCACCCTCTCTTTGGGATTTGGTTTTGTTTTTAGGGAGCAAGCCCTGGGTTCTGTGTGCTAGTCGAACCTGCAGAGCTGGGGGTGTAGCTGTAGGAGGCTCCGTGTTTGCTTTCTGGCGCTGGACGGACAGCAGGATCAGGGTTAGTGATGTATTTTCTTTAAAGGTTGAGACAGGGAATGCTGGGGTGGCTTGCTTTGGAGGGCAAACAGTTTTCTCATCTGTCAGTGGGACAGTAAGCATCGTCCTCTACACGATGATGAGCTGCCCGGTGGTCTAAAGAGCAGCATGCAACTGGTCAACTTGTCCTCTCCCATCATCCGTCAGCAGAGGGTAATTTCCCCATCCATTGCTAATTTAATCTTTGTCTAGAAGATGCTTCTTAACTGAAAAATAACAACAAAACAACACCAAGCATCATGCTAGTGGCACGTTCTAGACTGGCAGGGTAGGACCTCAGCAAACTTCTTGTGGCAACAACCTGAACTAAAAGTTTTTTTTCTCCCAGTCCCGTCTGTGGTTTTTAGTTCTGGCTGAAGGGAACCGTACAAGAGGGTGGTTTGTTCTCCAGGCATTTTCCAACCATAGCTTTTATTTGGCTGTAAGAACAGCTTCCTGCCTGCCGTAGGTGGCTATGATGTCCCTTTTCAGCTGCATGGAAGAGTGGAGCTGAACAGGAGTGAGGTGAGGTCTGCGTGTGGCAGTGCCACACGTTGCTGGATGCGATGGTGATGCGTCTGCCAAGAATGAGACTGAAGCTACCAATTAATCCCATTTAGAAATCAAATAACTCGGGTAGCATTTAACCCTGGGGCTGGGATCACTGAATGAGGCAGCCTGTTTCCTGACCCTGTATCTTCCAGTAACCGATGCTTTTTTTGGGTGTAATAGAATCTCAGAGAGACTTGCTGCTTTTTTTTCTTTTTTTATTTTCAATAAAATCTGACTGGAGACAATTTTCAAATTGCAAACTGTCGCAGCCAAGCCATCTGCCCGAGTCTTCGGCAGCGCATTGTATTTCTGAAAAGCATTCTAGCAAAACATCGTCCTTCTGAAAAGTTTGATTCTCCATGAAAAGAGGTGATCCAAAAAGCTGCTGATGATTTCCACGTGAACGCTGCCAAGTATTTCTCTGATGAGAGTACATAACAAAGAAGTGCTGGAGCGATTGGGTAAGGCTGATTTGAACAGTCTGTTGTGGGTTATGGCTCCTTCTGATATCCCACAATTGTGGGAAGCTGCTGTCACTCCTATTTTCAACCTGTGGTTTGCGTCAAGGTACGAGATCTTTTGTTGTCGCGTCCCTTGATCCAGTTGTAGAGGGACAAACGATTTTTTGTGCCTAAAAATATTCATGGGCTAGCTTTAGAAGGTGACAGAAAAGTGATGTTTGATTTTTCTTAATCGGGGATCGATAAACAAATTCTAATTTGACTTTTGGGTGAATATGCTGTGTTATGAATTGATCACTTTCCTAACCTTGCTGTTTTCTTAGCTGTTACCGAGGAGTTTGCTCAGCGAATATATGTAAAAATGTATGTTTTTCATCGTATAGGGCTGGTTCATCTGAGGACGCTTTTCTGTTTTTCTGGGACAACAGGTTACTTTCTGTGCTTGTGCCGTGATGAACAACATGAGCTTTAAGAGACTCGTGTGGGAGTGATTTCTTCTACTTGTTGCGATTTGCTGTTGAAGAGAAATGAAGCAGTTTATATAAAGCAGCTGCTTATTTTGGAACAAAATCAGGATAACACATTAAAGAACCCATTAATCACTTCGCTTGACCTTAAATTATTATTTAAAAAAACCTTGCATCTATTTTTTTTGTTTCAGAATGCCAGGGATGCTGAGAAATCTGTTCTCTGTTCAGATCTACAGGTTAAGAACATTGAATTAAGTTTTAAAAACCCGAACGGGTCGGTGTTGAAATGTTGGCTTTCCTTTTACTCGTTTTTATACAGCTGTCCTCCACTCCTAAATACCTACACAAATAACGAACTGCTGCAAACTCCCATCTTATTCCAGAGCTGCCATGTGTGAATTTCTGTCCTGGGATAGCGGCTGCTTCTCTCTGTTCTGTCCTTGCCGACACAACAGCCCTCACCTTCCTGCAGGTCTTGCAGGAGGGAGGGGGCAAAAAAGAAATAAACCAACTTCTCCATCTCCCCTCAAAAACCCCAACTCTCATTTTACAAGATTCTATATCTTGACTCTGAAGTTCCTTGCCACAGTGTATTTTTTATATATCCTGTGTAGTTGTAACAGTATCGGAAGAGTTTACTGTGTTATAACCGTGTTAACTCTAGTACCGTGGATGGATGGCTCAGCCTTTGAAACCTGGATTAGTTTTGACGTGGAGGAGGGGGTCAGTAGATGGCTTTTCCAAAAGATTTAATGGTTTGGGCAGAAACCTGCTCTGCGATTGCATAGGAGCCGTAATGCAATTGTCGATTCCTGCAAACCAAGCGGTAATCAGGGACACAGGGTCAGGCTTTCGTTCGGCTTTTGAGGACGGTACTCAACCAGCGTTCTCATTGTCCTGGGAGGGTACAGTCAGGCTGGTTGTGTTTCATATATCGCAGTTGATGAGACTGGCAGCCTTAGCTGGACGTAGCAGCTCGCAGAAGCGTATGAGGTGAACCAGAACGAGATCTCTTGGGGTCTGAACCGCGCCTTAACACACGCGTGGCTTGTCACGGCGAGTAGCTGAGGTCGCGAGCATCGTAGTCATAATTTTGTTTGGATGATGGCATTCATGTGGCTCTGCTAACGAGCTGCGTTCTGCTGTCTGTCCTACAGACTGTGGACCGGACTCTGAGCTTACACCTCCAGTGGCTGCTGTCTGCAGGAGAGCTTGTCTCCATGCACAGGGATGTGACGGATCAGAATCCGACCTTGTTGCGCTGCTTTCCCACAACTGCTGTGCAGCGATCACACAGCTGTTCAGATTTTTTTTTTTTTTTTCCAGTTGGCTGCTTTGGGAGACGTTATTCTTTGGCCTCAACTTCCTAATGCAAGGAATCAGCCGCTCTTCGGTCACAACGCTCAGAGCCAGGCGGTGGGGTTGCAGGCAGTGAGCTCTGCTGAAGCGTTTGGTTCTGCTCAAAACGTTCAGACCTTTAACGAACATTAGGTTGATTTTTATGAGCCGTGAACTACATGCTTCCTCCCCTTGCCCCTGTATTTTCCTCGGCTTATGACAAGCTGAGACAAAAGCAGCGCTTGGGAGAGGAATGAAGTGTTTTTCCTATAGATATATCTAGAAGATTTTTTTCATTAAAATCATGGATACGTGCTCGGTTACGTTCAGCATCCCCGCTGACATCGGGGAAGTCGTACGGGCTAGCAGCTCACTGCTGAGTGTTTTGGGATTATTTTTTTTTAAGTATCTTTGATTCATTCATTGTGAAAGTGCTGAGAGCTTATGAATTAGACCCAAGAAAGGGTGGGAGGAGGAATATAAATGAATACTTTGGGAGCTGCATATCTCGACTGCATGGTGTAACGACTCGGTCGCGTTAGAATCACTGAAATGCTGGTTGGGGCGAGCTCCTGGAGGTTGTCCAGTCCAATCTCCCACCCGTAGCTGGACTCCTGCCAGAACTAGATGAGCTGAGCGATGGCTTTGCCTCTCTAAATCTCCCAAATGTCTGTGTGGTAGATCCCACAGCCTCTCTGAGCAACCTGCTCGCTTTCTAGTGAAAAAGTTTCTCCTAATGCTCAGCCTGAGCCCCCTAAGCCCCAGTGCCCTTGGTGCACCGTGTGATGCTCCTGAGAAGAGTTTGACGACATCATTTGTGAAGCTACCCCTCAGATAGTTGTAACTTCTTTTAAATTGGCCTCTAATGTCCTCGGAGCCAGCCCAGCTCCCCACCCTCTCGTGAAGCCCGTGCTCTGGAGGTCCCTGACCATCTCTGCAGTTTCCCCGCATCCCTCTTGGAGTGGGGAGGAGCCTACACCAGTGGTACCCACAAACTCGCTGAAGATATTAACCAACGTGGACCCCAGTGTCGGCTCCTGCAGTCTCTGTTTATTCTAATTCTGCCAAACACACGCTGTACACATCATGCAGTGATGTGTATTGTGTGGTCTGCTATCGTCTCTGCCTCACCTTGCGTGCAGAAAGGCTTTTCTGGTTCAAAACTGGTTTCCGCTGGGCTGGCGTTAATTTTCTTTGTAGTAGCTAGTCAGGGGCTGTGTTTTGGATTTGCGCTGAGGAGAAGCCCTGCTGGAGCCAGGACAGGAGCTGCTGCTGAGCTCAGCCCAGGCGGGGTGCAGGGCAGCGGTGGCAGAGCTCCAGAGGTGAAGAGGCAGGAGCATGGCAAGCAGGAGGCTCTCTCCAGCGCGGTGGCGGTCCCAGGTCTTCAGACCCCTGCCTGCTTTCTGAAGGCTCATCTTTCCTGCAGTACAGAGTTGTTGTATGACTTTTTGGCCATGTGATTTTTTTTTTCTCTCTCTCCCTGTGTGTCTCAGTTTTTAATTCATTTATTAAATGAAGCTAACACTGCTTCTGACCTTTTGTAGGGTACCTAAAGTGGAAGAACTTCACGATCAAGTGTGTTACATCACCTTGTGACCACGTGTTTGTGCTTAGCTGTGGGTGGCTGTCATGTCCCCTCTTACAGCGTGCCTGACATTGTGTTTTGGTGCCACTTGATCTTCGATTGTTTATACTAGAGGAACACCCAGAAACCCTGTCTTGGGAGCGTGCTTGCCCCGGTTTGGATGCCAGCGCTTTCTTAGGCATCATCTTTGGGCTGGAGAACCCGCAGTCGGACAGAAACAAGCGTGGGAAGATGAAGGGTGACATGACAGCCCTGGGGCAAGCCCAAGGGCAAGCCCAGATGGACTGGGTCCAGCCTCACCGCTCGCAGCCTCTCTGCTGGAGAGGGACACGTCCTGGTGTTGCTGGAGTCCTAGATGTGACAGACTGTAGCGGGCCACAGTGTGGCTTTGTGCGCGCTGAAGGATGGCAAAAGAGAGGTTTAATCGGCAGAATTTTCTTTCTGCCAGAGCAGGAAACAGAGACATCGCTCGCTCTAGGGAGTGTCGGAAGAGGAGTGAGCTTCTGGCTGCCACAAGCACTGATCCTTGAGGTCCCTTGTAGTCGTCTGTACAGTCAAAACTATTTCTGGGGTTTGAAAATTAAAACAAAACAACCCTAAACTCTTCTGTGTGGCAGTCGAATGTTGCTACAAGCTTCTTGCAAACTCCTGCAGCTCTCTCAGCCGAGCACCAGCTGTGGTGTCGGTGTTATTGCAGTGGGGTGAGGATATCGGTGGTTTTACTGTCCGGGCACTGCCTCAAAATCTAGTTGGAACTCTGCTTCTGCCTGAGATCTAGGCTCAGGTTTCAGCGTTGGCTTTTTTCCTTTCCCCCAGCCGGTGTTGAAAGCACAACCTGCTTCATCATTTTAAACGGGGGAGATGAGAGAGCCCTTGTTTTGCTTCTGTGTTATAAACTTTGGAAGAGAGTGCAGCGGGGAGCAGGATGCTGGAGGTTGCTCTGTATTAACTCTGTTCAGCTCTTGGCAAAACCTGAGCTCTTAAAATAATGAATGAAATAACTGACCAGACTTATCACTTTCTCTTCCTTGAAAATGTTGAATTAATGCTGAAACCTTCCTCAAAGAGGCTGGATCCCAGCAGGCAGCGGTATGGGTTCTGGAGTCCCCTCCGAGGCTGGAAAAAGAGCAGAGACCCATCTCTCCGAGCTACTTACACGCTCTGGAAACGTCAGCGGAGATGATCCTGACTAACGCGTTTTATTTACCAAGGAGGTAGGGACTGCAGGTGCTGGTGTGCCCCAGAAAATGGTGTTCTCCTGTCTCGAGTGGTGTAACTACGTTGGGTTTACTAGTAGCAAGAGGAAACTTGCTCCCTACGTACAAATCCGTGTCTGTCTTTCTTTAATGGAAGTGAACCCGCTGTGAAATTGCTACCCAGAAATGACCTCACCCAGGCTGTTTGCTCAAGCTCTTGCCAATCGGTTTTGAATACTCAATGGAGGAGCCAGAAAGCAGCAAAAAGCCCCATAAGCTAGAGAATAAATGAGGTGGTGTTGTCCATGATAGCAAAATGCTCTCTAGTTCTTTGCTTTTTAGTTCCCAAAAAAAAAAAAAAAAATCATTGAAATAGTGTTCTAATGTTGCATTTATTAGTTACACCCTGCCGTGTGAAATCCAAAGAAATGTCCCTATGTCGAATGCTACAATTCTGTGCTGCGGAATTTCATGCTAACCCAGCAAGCTACTTAAATACAAACATTACGGGAAAAAAAAAAATCCTGCACTACTCTAAGTCTTGTTGCCTGTGAGTCTTTGAATTTAGGTAATTTCACGCATGCGGAGGTAGACTTTATTTTTCCTTCATCAGCTAAAATAACAATAAAGCTGAACTTGGTGTATTTATTTAATGAAACACAGGATCCCTGCCCTGATGGTTTTAATCAGTAACCTCACTATGTAGTAATTAGGGGCTCTCTCCCATGGTTCTGTTTTCACTTAACTTTCAGAATGTGTAGCCGGTTGAAGTCTTCAGAGATACTTGTAACTTCTGCTGCCTTATTTACATGCAGATTAGCCAGAGGGGACTCTTAAACACATGCTCTTGGTGCAGGAATGCAGAATGATGAAGGGTGGGTGCAGGGATGCAAGGGTGGGTGCAGGGATGCAAGGGTGGGTGCAGGGATGCAGAGGTTTTCATCACTTTCTTGTTCCGAGCACTGGGTTCCGGAGTAAAATGTTCTCTTTTGTCAGTGGCTCGTTCGTGCCACTCTGCAGATGTGACCAGCTCTTTCATTTCTTGCACACGAGGATTCAGAAGCTGAAGAGGGCTGAGAGCCAGGCCTGCCTGCTTTCCCATGTGCTGCTGGATACGGCTCTGGATTAAAAAGTCCCCACCTGAAGGGGGGTTCAGGCTGTAAATATCCCGTAGAGAAGCCCTACGTGCAATCCAGGGCAAGAAACGGGCTGTTGCTTTCTCTGGCTAGCCAGAACACACCAGTGAAGGGGTTACAGCAGGCTCATCAGCAAACTCCCTAAAAGTGCCCCGAGAACTGTTTGTGTCTCTGACTGTACAGCTGGGTACCATTTGCTCCCGGCAGTTAGAGGATCGCAGGAGATGTGGGGAAGCAGAACAAACACACAGCATCTAAAGCTCTCTCCAACAGCTTCCCTGCGTAATGTGCGATGGTAAAATACTAGGTGGCAGTTTGGTCTGATATAAAAGTTTTATTGGTGTGAGTTTGGGCCAGCCACTTTATTCAGGAAGCCTGCTACTGAGTTTTCAAGTCATCTGAAATGTGTGTTAGTAAAAACTTTTTATAAAGCAACACGACCTCCTCCAGGCTCCCTGTGTGATTAGTCATCCGTGTCCTGGGATTTACCCGGTGGGATGCTTGGGATGCGAGTCTCCGTTGCTGGTTTGTACAGGTATTCTGCTTGTAAAGCCGGACAGGAGGAGTGAGCTGCTCCCAGTCTCTCCTGGTCCCTGGCTTTAACAAAGGGATTACAGAGAAACCACCTTTGCATTACGCTGGAACCTATTAATTAAACCTTCCTCACTGCAGAGCTGAGTCTTGCTGCTTTTCCCTTCCTGAGGATTAAGAGGGAACTTGTCAGGTTTTATCCAGCATTCTGTGTTCTTACAACTACTGTAGGATCAGAAATGTGTCTCATCGTGGCTATCTGGTGCCTCTTTGAGCAGAAAAATCAAAAAGCCTTCCCTGACACGTGACCACTGAAGCGATGAAGCTGGGACAGTGGGGCTTGAGTTCTGGGTTGCAAAAGAAAAAAAGTTCTCTTATCTCTGGATAAATTAATCTGAGAGAGGAAAACATCCTGGTTGCAAATACAAGTCAGCAGCTGGAGTGATTTGGGGTGGGAACAGGAGGTGGCTAGCCTGGACAGCCGGGGTGCGAGTGAAATTGTGAAATGCCCTCCTAGTAGAAATACGATGTTGGGATGAATTTACGGTGCATCCTGATTGCAGTGGGACCTCTCATCCTTTGTCTGAGGAGCTGTGGGGATTCCTAAGCTAACCAGGGCTTTCCAGGCTTGTTGCCTCGCTGCTTTGATCTGCCTTGGCGCTTGGTTCTTTCATGCTGTTGGAGTTTTTTCTTTGCAGCTCAGCTGTTCTTCATCCTTACGGCTTAGGAGTTTGGGTGCGTACGTTAGCTGTGACTTTAGAAATGACAGGTTTCATCTTTTACAGTTTTATGATAAATAAGAAAATTAAGAAGTTGGTAATAAAATGGGCTTAACGCTCTTTCCTATCGAAACTGTCTTACAGTGCATTGTGAAAACCTGTTTAACTGGTACCAGTCACAGCCTACCGACAGCAGCTTCACTTCAAACCTGTGCTTACTAAACACAAAACCCCCATACGCTTATAACAAATATAATTTTCTTTTGTGAATGACGTATGGACACATAAGTTTTTTTAGAAATCAGGTTTGCTTTTTTGGGTTGTGGAAGAGCTGGTGTGTGAATACTGCAGTGTGGAACCAGTGAAGAGGCAGAGACTGCAAAGAAATCGCTCAAAATTCTTACCCTCCTTCATATTCCTCACCCCCCGAAAAAAGGGAAGGATGACTGAGAATGAGAATTAATATGAGTAAACAGTGGGGAACCCAGCTCGGAGAGGATTTACTGTTCAGTGTAGCACTCTACCAGGAGTATTCTGTACTCGCTGTAGTAAGTTCTGTAGTAGCGTCCCATGGAGAGCACAGAACTGATGGAGGGGACTAGGGGTGTCTCCTGCTTTCCAAGGAAAGGATCAGGTATTATTCCTGCTTTTATGTTGTCTGAATAGCTGGTTGATAATACTTAAACAAAAGGCTGGGGGCGAATAAACGTGACAAGCTACAGCCAGGGCTTGAAAACCTGGGACCTGCGTTCCCTGCTAGGGCTGTTGTGTTGGGAAAAGGAGAACAGGTCCCTTTGGAAAAAAGGAAAGGGAAAGCAGATCTCTTTATGAAAATAAAAACACATTATGGGATAGCTTTACTTGTATTGGTAGGTCTTTGTTTTTTTTTTTTTCTAGTGAGGCTTGACTTGAGTCTTGCACAGCCCCATACCCCCTGTATTGGGGTGGCACAGAAAATCCCATTGACCTGTCCAAGGCCACCTTTCAGCTCGGTGTTAGGGTTGGGATTGAATTCTAGATGTCCTGGCTGGTTGAAGTTTTGAGCTTTTGTGCTCCCCCTGCGACCTGCACTGTCCGTTTTCGAGCTCGTGATGGTGGAGGGCGAGATGTGCCCAGCAGGGAACCAGCCGATGGTGGGATTCCTCAACCGTGATTTTATACCGTGAGCATTGAGCCTTCGATGAAACTAACAGAACCTGCAGGACCTTACTGCAGTAAAAATCCCAGGTGCTTGGAATACTTTCCATAACTTCTTTTAACAGCTTGCTTGGCTGATATTTTCTCTCTGGGACAGTCGTCAAGGAGAGCGGTGCAAGTACAAGCAGTGGTTAACTCGAAGGATGTACGTTCCGCTCGGCGGCGGCACTGTCAGAAATCAATCCAGGGTACCATGATGACATATTTTAAGGAATACTTCTCACTCAAATGTGGGTGACTGCGCAGCAACATTTCCGTGTTGTAGGAAAGCCAACCCCCGTGCATACTCATTACAGAAACATGTTTGAGCAGCTCGCCGGCGAAGGCATCCAGCTCCAACCCACACATACCCGCCTGGTGACAAAGGATTGCTCAGCCCAGCAGCCGTCTGACTTCTCTTTTATCGTAAACTCAGGTGGTTTCCTTATTGCAAATGATGGGAAGGTCTCTTTCTCTTTCTTTCTGAAGCACACAGTCATCTATTTTTGGATTTGGTTTGTCTCACGTTGGTGATGACTCTGGCTGGGTACGTCAGAGGCTTGTCATCGTTCTTTTTTTAAATATTCTCGAGCTGTGTAGAATTAGGGCATACCATACGCGTGAGGGAACCGTCTCTCTTTTCCCTTTGAGCTGTACTGAAAAGCTCAATTAGTTCCCTGTGTGTCTGTACAGATCACTGGGTATTGTAGGCAGTGTAATAAGAGGTGGAGAAGCTCTTGTGAAGAAGGTGACACACAGGAGTTTCGGTATGCTGCTCCTGCTTCACACCCTGCTTACAAAATATTGCATGGAGGTGGAAAGCTCATTGTTGTTATAATAAATAACTTGTTTTTTTTTGTAAAGTACCTTTTGTTAGTCTTTTAGAAACGCTAAATAAGCTTTGTAGCACCTTATTAAAGCAGCAAAATATTGCAAATTTAAATTAAAAAAAGGTGAATTTGAAAAGTGTGCAAGAGAAGGGATTTTTTTTTTAAAAGTCGCACAAAAACCAAAGTGGCAAAACTGGAAAGAAAATCCCCAAAAGTGTCTTGGTGGTGCTACCTAACGGCCAGGTGTGCTGCTAGTTGAGGGCTTCTGCCAGCTCACCAAGAACTGAAATAGATGTGTCCTGCATGCCCTGGACTCTGCTCCCTGAGCAAAACGAAGAAGTTTTTAGATCAGCTCCAGCTGAATTTCCAGCCCACAAATAGCAGAGAGGGGGACACAACGCAGCAAAGCATCTTCAGCTTTTCATCCCATCTCCAGACATGAAATGGGATGCTGCCTTCAGGAAATCCCTCTGGAGTCGTTATTAGAGGGTGGATTGCTTGAGACTTATGGACAAAAGTTGTGGTGTGCTTCGGCCACGGTGTGTTAGCCATTTATTTATTTTAAGAAATTATTATGATTAGAAGAGGCTTTGCGGTGAATTGTGCTGGAGATGTGAGTCAAGAATCAGGGCTGTCTTCTCAGATTGAGCACAATCTCGGTGCATCACGCTTGAATTGGTTGCAAAATTCCTTTCCATGTTGAAAGTGAAATTTTTCCATTTGGTTCTTCCTGGGGAGAAGAGAGTTTTCATTTTTTTTTTTTTTTTTTTTTTT
>WKFP01013891.1:156130-168133 GCA_011057875.1 Pterocles orientalis
GTAAGCTGGGAGGAGCAATCCTCCTTGCCCTTCGGCATTGCATCGGCAGTGCGGGTCACGACAGCAGTACATTATGCAGCTTTTTTTTTTTTTTTCCTTCGGTCAAATTGACAATGGTGACACCATGTCAAGTGACTTCCCTTAACTCTGCGTGAAGCTACGAGAAGGTTCAATCTGTACATACACCCGCTTTATTAACAACAACAACTATAAATCCTGATAACTGAGCCATGTGGTGTTTTTTTTCATTTCCTAAAATTTAAGTCCCTGTTTTATGGAGCTACTGAGTAAGGGGTCTATGTAACCCATATGCTGTGAACGTGAATATATTTAAGATACAAAGATGCTACTCAAGTTTAAAACTGATTTGCGTAGAGCTTAAGAAGAATTAGTTAAACAGTTGCTTCCCCCAAGATTACTCGCACGTAGTAGGAAGAAATGCCGTATAGCTGTGGATGTGCTCTCTCAGTGGGTGATGGGGAAGTTGGGCTCCCAGTACACAAGTTGTAGTTTCTGTTTTGCAGAAGAATTGCAGAGTTTCACCCAGGAGGAGAGAATGTATGGAGTCCATCTGTCCATACCTAAAGGATGCAGGAAGCCCGTGGGGACAAAACCACAATAGTGGGAGGAGCGGCGTGAAGGTGGCCTCGCCCCTGGGACCTGGCTGCCTCACTAGGAAGGATTTTGGGTTTGCATGAATTTTTCGAGTTCATCTCAGAAATGCAGTAGTGATTGCAGAGCCCCAATGTGATTCCAAGGATTCTTGCCCCCTGTAGAGACCTTCAAGATTTTTTTTTTTTAACAGATAAAAGTGCTGGTCCCATGCAGATGGCTATTCTGAGGGTCTCACCTGTAAGTCTAATCATCACTGGATGTAAGCATCTTTTATGAATTAAGCTGGTTGATGCAAACAAACCCCCTGACTTTCACTTTTGTTGTTACTATTTTCCTGGGCTTTCTGTACCTTGCTGTTCGTCGATGGGAAGTGTCCTCCCAGCATGTGGCCGCTGGAGCATGGTGCCCACACAAAAGCCACCCTGGAGGGTAAGGTAAAAAAGATGCTGTGTGGGCAACTGCATAGGAAGAATCTTCAAATAAGCTATATAAAGAGCATCCCTTGAGACTTAACTCTTCCGATTAGCTAAGCAAACAGGGGACCAGTTAATTTTCCTGGCCCATTGGTGAGTTCGTAGCGTCTTTCAGAAGTTTCTGAATTAATATGAGTGAGAGTCCTTGAGAGAAGCATTGGATGTATCCTACCTAGTGTGTTTGCTGTTGATTGGTACCAGAAAAAGGGGTAGTGCCTTAGATGGGAAGCTCTCAGCTCTTTGATGGGAACCTGGTGCCTGGTAGAGGCCAGTTGATCTATGGGATGGCAGCAAACGTAATTTCTTCACTTATGTTGTGTTGGCTGTTGCTGCCTTAGCGGGCTTGTCTGTGGGGCTGGAGCTTCCCCTCCAGAAGGGTTAATTGTGTCTCACTTTCTGAACACAAGGGAATAAAACTTGGCCTCTTTATTCTTTTGTTCCCCCTCCTTTGCCCATGTTAATTTAATTTGACAGCCTGGCGAATAGGATTTGTCAAATACTGTAACCTTAAGCAACACAGATATTGAAAACTGTGCTTTAAATTTATATAATCCAGATGTGAGAGCCAATAAAAGGCTCAGATGAAATGAAATGTCGGGCTTTGTGGGGAGAGAAAGGGAAAAATACTATTTGCCACCTATTTTTCCCCGTGGCATAAAGTCCGGAGCAGGGTTCAATCCATTCTATCAGTCTCCAAGAACAGAAGTTGTTTTTGTCATTTCGGTGCTGGTAGCTGATAGTCAATGTGATTGATAGAAAAATGCTGAATCTCACAAGACCCGTTAAGTAAAAACAATTTAGTGTTTGGGCAGTGAAAAGACTAGTCTTTGGGAAATATTTACGGTTGAGTTGCTGAGATGATCTTCAGCTCAGAATAAATCTAATGAAGCAAATCCTGTAGTATCACGTGTGAAATTGTTTGATTACCTCTCACTTTGCATCAACACAAGGTACCACTCAAAGAAATAACATTTCTCTGTCTTAAATAAAAATAAAAAAAAATAAAAAAAGAAAGCCACCAATTCAATGAGTTTAGGTCTTTAGGAATTATCCCATTGGAATAAGTCAAGGAACTCAAAGGTTGGGGGGAAGAAGGCTTGTAAGCTCTTGCTGCATGGGGGCTGAATAAGTGAGCTGCAACCTCCTATTCGGGAATTTCATTTGTTCTACAAAATATATTCTCAAATTATGTGCATAAACCAACTTCTTTCTGCAATATTTGTTCTCCTGTAAGTACGAAGAGCCTGAAAGATGTATAATAATTATCTTAAACTAATTTCCAACTAAATCTCTTCCCTCCCTCTGGTGACCTTTCTTTGGCAGAAGGAAAGAATTACTTGAGTAACGCTAAGTAATATTTATCAAACAGTTCATTCCCCAAAAGTGCAATTTAATTTTAGCTAAAAATGAGTATTCATCAAATTTGGAGCATGGGCCTAATAAGTAGGATTAAAATGTGAAATATTTAAAACGTTTCCGTTTGCTATTTAAAAGGCAAAGGTTTTAATGTCAATATGAATTGTCATTTTAAAATCCCCTGCAGATAATACAAAAGCTGAAGAAACTTTCAGTCAAAACAATTTTTTACATTTTTAAATTAATGGGATGGTAAAGCAGGAGTTGTATGGATGCTGGTGTTGAGAACACTAACTTGATTTGTCTGTGCTGTGGTGGTGTGGTATGATAAAAGAAAGCTGGGCTGCCCTTGGGGTTGTTTCAGTTCTCCACCATATGCACTAGGTGTTCAGAAATAGGTTAGAAATTGGGCTGTATTTAAACCACCACCCTCCGTTCTACTCTCGGAAAAGCATCTCTCGTATTTGAATAGAGCTAGACCTGAATTGAGGCCATCGGTGGTTTTGATCACACAAAATCAAAACATGATGATAAGATTTTTGCAAATCCAACCCAACTCTTGGCATTGTGCGTCTGTAAGTGATGATTTGATTGAGTCGAAAGCTGTCGGAAAAAAAACTCGGAGATTTACTGGGAGAAAAGTCTGAGAAAAGGCGTGTGCTAGAATTTTTCTTCCTCCTAAGATGCCAAATTAGAACAGCTAGGGGACGCATCCCCTAATATCAGCACCATTAATAAAATTAACTGCTCACCTTGGAGCCTTGTATTTTGCAAACGGAGTCGTGTGAAATTAGCGCTGTAATGAAGAGACTGGGACACAGCAGAGCTTGGCTGGTTGTTCCAGATTTCAATGACTTTGTGCATTGTCTAAGCACAGAATTTCCTCTTATTCTGTATCTGCAATATAAGACTACTGCTACTTCTTACAACTGAAGGGAGATTTTGTAATTTTATTTTATTTTTTTTTATTTTTAGGTTTGTTTTTTTTTTTACATTAACGTGATAGGGTATGATGTTGAAAGAGCTTCTCCAGGTTGGTGTGAAGGCTAGGTTTGAATGCAAGTTTGGGGCAAAGTGTGCAGTTTCTGATGGTCTCCAGGTATCCCACCCTCTCCGGGCCACGCTGGGGGTACATTTTGAAAGCAGTCACCTTAGATGTTCAGGCTGATATTACTCCTAAAAGAGCAAAATTTGAGCAGGTAACATTTCATAGACCTGGATATTTTCCAGGAGAAGTATCCTGCTAGAAATGCAAGATGCCATAGCTATATTGGAGAGAGGGAATTCTCCCCCAGTTGTTCTGCCCAAAGTTCTGTAGATGCTGTCACGGAGGAGTTTTTGCATCAATCGCAGCTAATTCAGATGGAGACGGCGCTGCTGAAAGATGTCAGGGAAGGCAGATCCACATTGAAAAATTCCGTGGTTTTTAAACAATGAGGTATCTGTCTGGATTCTGGCCCTTTGAAACCTTAGTATAACCAAACGCAAAGACATGAGTAGTCAGAGTACCATTTAAAGACTCAGCCCCATTCAGCTGATCACACGATCCAGCCTCTTGGGTTGGTTTGATTCATTCATTAGCTGTGTAATCCATTTGTCCCTCCCGTGCTTCCATAAATCACGTGCTTGCCAGAGTGGAGAGAGTTATTTGGAAGGATGGAAGAACCATTAAGCAGAAATGAGAGTATGTGTAAAATGTTCACCCCACGTAGCTGGGGACAATGAGCGCTGGCCTCTCGACGCCGTGGAGCGGAAAGACCAGCGAAACCTCAGCCATTTCCCCTGCTTCTGGTTAACGTAATAAACATGGTCCTGGGCTATTCCCAGTAGGGACATACTGCAGCTTCCAAAACTGGGGATAGCTTTCTTCTGTCATGCTCAGCCGTGGCTTTGTATGTTTTTCCTCCAAATTACAACATGGTTTTAATCTAAACAGACATCGGTTCTCTACGCCAAGCACATCAAATCTATGTTGCAAGGATAACAGAATGGGAGAAAGTAACGCGGAGCACACAGCGACCGTGTGCGAGTCCAGGGAAGAGGAGGGGGCTTGGAGGAAAGGGCTGAGCAGGGAATGGACCCCCGAAAGCAAAGCAACTAATGGAAAAAGCGGCCGGTGAATAGAGGTATTGTATCCAACTTCGTGAAGGAGATTCCCCAGGGAAAGGTTAGGTTCCAGGATAAATGAAATCTCCCCTCGAATGCCGTTCTTCCCTGTCCAGATACAGGCATGATGATTGCCTATAAAGAAACAGAACTGAGAATATTTATCGCTTCTGTTCGAATTTACACAGTTCTACAAGTGTCTTATTTTGCCTTGATGGGAAGGGTTGTGTCATCAGGACATTCCGCCTTTCTGGAAGAGACTTTCTTCCAGGATCTCTCAAGCACCTCCTCAAATTTTGATTTTTTTTTTCTTCTAGCTTTTTATACTTAGTTTTGGTAGAAGTTATAGGCTTTTTCCATGTTCACTGCAAAACTCTGTCTAGAGAGCAGAATCTAACACTGTGTTAAGTTTCCATGCCTTGGTGTCTCTCCACCTCCTGGAGGTACCAGATGACTTTTGGAATGGGGATGTGGTGGACGGAGAAGTGCTGGCTGTGGCAGCCTTGGGATTGTTTGTCTTGTGTGAGCTCACAAATTAGTAAAACAGGGGATATACAAAAGCTCAAGGAGGCTGTCATGAAGTGTACGTGACATTGAGGAGTCAAGAAACAGATGGGACGCCTCTTGCAGCCCGCTCCAAGGCCAGAAAGCTGTATGATGTCATGATGTCATTCTTGTGACACAGTGGTGAGCTCTGTTTCTTTGAGAGCTGTGTTCGGGGGGGTTCGTTCGTTCAAGTGGTTGCTGCTCTCATTAGAAAGTTACAGGATAATTTCATTATTCACTACAAAAGAAGTTGTTGGGTTTTTTTTTCTAAATTTTTTTTTTCATGGCTTTTCCACTCTTGAGTGCGACCGATATTTGCAGTAAAGAAAGGGACGTCAGCCCAAGCGTGGTGCATCGGGCACGGATTTTAGCTGTGTCTGGATCAGTGTTGGTGTTTGCGTTGTCGTTGTTCTTTGGAAACTCATGCAAGCGCTAGATGAAGTACACTCGTGCCTTAGGGGCTGTTTCACGTTATTCAAATCCTGTTGAGTTATCAAGCACGTAGATACGGTCGTCTGCTTAGTAGATGAAAGGTATTAAACCAGAATTTTCTGCAGTTGTCAGTGATGTGGTGACATGGAAGGACTGTGATGCTTGTTCTTAGAAAGTTATAGAATCATAGAAACATTAAGGTTGGCCAAGACCTCAAGGATCATCAAGTCCAAGTTCTGCTGAACTTGTTGGAAACAGACACATTACAGAAGGAGTCATGCAGGGAAACAGGCACAAAAACGCTCTGCTCTGAGTGTGAGTGAGAGTGCAAAGGAAGCACGCTATGCGTAGAAGGTGTAGAAATGGCTTTTAAAAGAAAAAAAATCAAGTTGGAACATGTTCTTTTTAGCGTACGGTCTCGCTCTACAGCTGCTACTCCTCCAGCCAGGCGTGCAGCAGTCTCGTTGCAGCACTCCCCGCGGACCTGGCGTTGCTCGGGCTGTCAAGACCAACAACACCACAGCGCTGCTGAGACAGACGAAGCACACGTCGAACGGTGCCAACACTTTATAACATTACAGAGTTTTTACCCCCATAGAAGGATCCTGCACTGAGCTGCTTTATGTTCAGTTCTTTTTACAAATCTACACCTCTGGCTTCTAGTTTTTGAGAAACACATTTTTTTTTTTCTTGCACTGTGGCTTTTCAGAGAGGTTGCACGTTGTTGGTTTTATGCTGTGATGCACGTGTAGATGTGGTGCTTAGGGACGTGGTTTAGTGAGTTGGGTGGTGTTGGGTTGGACTTGATGATCCTTGAGGTCTTTTCCAACCTTAATGGTTCTATGATTTTGAAAGTTGCTTCAAAACTCAAGTGGGTTGGGCTCCAGAGTGCTGTGGATCCAGACGACAATTTTGGATGGATGAGAGGGAGGGGGAGGGAAGTCAAGTACAGTAGTGGTGTCTGAACCCTGGGAAGCAAAGTGGTTCTCGGTAGCAGAGCCGATGCGATAATACGAACAGAGTGCTAGAAGCAGAATTACAGAACATTTGGAACAAAGTCCCTTCTTTCTGAAAATTTTCTCTCTGAAGCTCCTTGGGTTTGTTTTATAGAGCGATGGAAATGGTCTAAACTCAACATTAAGGGGGAAATGGTCTAAACTCAAGATTAAGGGGAAAATGCTGAATTTCAGGCATTATTCTCACACTGACTCTCCCCTTGTGGCCACAGGGGTAAAACATTTTGGTTTCAATCTATAAAACAGGTCAGACGCTTGCTTCCCCTCCTCAGAGGGATGGTGTGGGAATTAGCTTCTATTTATGAAGTATTTTAATGCACTGCTGTTCTTCATGGTTCGGAATGGACTTTAACTCTGTGATTATTTAGATTTTTCTCTGTGGCTCGGGAAGGACCACACCTACCGCGTTACTCTCGGCTTTATTCATCTGAGTCGCCAGGAAAAAGCTGACAAATTGGCATGAGCTCAGAGGAGAGCCACCCAAACAGCTCAGGGACTGGCTGGAGGGGTGGAATTAATAACACAAGATTAAAAGAGATAAATGCATGTAGTTGGGTGAAAGCTGTTCCCCGGGAGTTAATTACGCCAGATTATTTTAAAGATGTAAACGTTGAAGGGTTTGCTTAGTGCACGCCAGAGAGGTAATTGGCAGAGAAAAGAGGAAGCAAAAGGGAACGTGACGTTGGATACCAAGGGAAAAGAATTTCCCGACAGTGGGTCGGTTGCTCTGTCAAGCAGACTCCCAGGGAAGTGCTGAAAGCCCGGCTGTTGGAAACGTGAAAGTCTCCTGGATGAGGAAGAAATCCTGAATGCGATGAAGATGAAGCCCAGTGAGTCCCACCTGTTTCAATTACTGCAATTCAAGAGACTCCTGATCTGTAATTGTAAGAACAACTATTGGAAAGTTCAGAAACTACAGAGAAAAACTAATTTTTGAGTTTTTCTGCTTCAGTTAACCTCCCAGTTAATTATGAATATCTTCTCCCTTTCTTAGATTTTTTTTTTCTTAGATTCCAGGTGTTCTTATGTTGCAGCATATGCGAGAGCTGACCTGGATATTTGAGGAAGGATAGCTGTGGTGCCCTGGAGATCCTTGCAGCCGGATTTATCCTGGTAGTCCTAGCAGGGTGCATTAACGCATGTTAAGCGCTGTGCTGTTGCACTTTCTGTGCTTCCAGCGATTAGGCTGGAATTAGCGATTCCTGATCACAAGCATCTCTACAGTGCTCAGCAGTCACCGGAGCGTTTTTCCTAGAAAACAGCATCAGCAAAAATAACAGCGATAATCGGTGTTTCTGCCGGTTAAATAGGATGGAAACCTAAAATCGAAGCGCTCTGATTTGTGCGGTTTGTTTAGATCAGGCAAATCCTGAGCTCTGGTCTGCAGAAGTCAACCTTGATCATGGTTTTTAACTTGCCAGGCCCAGGGTTTGATCAGAGAACCGGATTGAATGTCCTTTGTAAACAAAACAGTGCATTCAAAACCACATTTGAGAAGTTGTAGCTATGAAGCCCTGATCGTATTGCATGGGAAATACCGAAGTTATTCGTTTAGCTAAAAGCATTTAAATTTCTGAAGAAAGTCTGAAGCTAGGACTTTAATGCAAAATCCTGTATTCTTTTTACATTTCTGATTATAAGCATACATGAGATCTTATAAATAATGCTTCTGCCAAGCTTCATTACCTATGCTGATGAACCCTGCGGGATTTTATTCCCAACCTGTAATAAAATCATAGTCCAGGAATGGAATTCCAGTGCATTCCCTTGCGCTGTCAGCACTTTGTTGCTTATCTACAGCTTTCTGCCGTACCAAGCCTCAGCCGTAGCAGAACAACCCTTAACATCTCGGTCCGTGATTTATGTTTAGCAGGGCGTTGTATATACAACAGCGCGTGAAGCTTTAGGGCATCTGAGATGGAGGGTCTACAAGGGGAGCTAAAGTCCAGAGGGATGCAGGTGTGGGATTTCAGCCTTTTCATGTCGTCTTTTTTAAGATGCTTCTGTTTTGGGGTGTTGACTTTGAGATAACTTAGTTTTTAGAAAGCAAGCCCAGTGGAATGAAAACAGTGAAATTGTTGGTGAAATGTGAAGAATCCTCTGCTGTTCCTGTGCTGGGTAACTCCCATCCGTGAGCACGTACAGGCGGCGTTGGTATTGGGATGTGTGCTGCCAAGCAATTAACTAAAGGTGAAAAAAAAAAAAGATGTGATCTGCAGTTGAGTGTATTTGCCCTATTCAAAATAAAAATTAAATCACGTATGCCATGGAAAAGTCCATATTCTAGTTAATTGATTAAAAATTTGAAAAGTTGTAATACTTCTGGTTTTGTTGAACTCTTCACTTCAGACCCTCTGCTTCCCAGGAGAAAATCTGATGTAGGCTCTATGCAAATGAAAGCCAAGGTGGGGATTCTGTTCCCAGGACAAGTGGGAGCAGAGTAGCTGATCTGTCCGGGCCGTTTCAGCTTTCCTTATCCGCTCCCTGCCGCCTGCACAGCACAACGTGCTCTCTGCATCCCGTCACTAGCGCTGCTCCAAGGAGGAATGCTGTGATAATAGGAATAACTTGGCTGTCCCACTCATTGGGTATATTGGGACTTAACGATAACATTAATTGAATTGGCTGAATAAGTGCTCTTTGGGCGGGATGCCAGTGTTTCTGGGAGTTTGTGTAACAGTCCTGCTGCTGAGGAAGTGAATGAGATATGAGCCCGTCTTACAGTAGGCACCCATTTGGTGGCTGCTCCTGTGGTTCCCATCATCTTAACGGCTCTGAAGTGATACGTATAAAAGTATACAGCTGGCTGTAGATTGATGCTTGTGAGTGCTGTTTGGTGGGGTTGTTTTTTTGGTGTTTGGTGTGTGTGTTGTTTGTTTTTTGGCTTTTTTTTTTTTTTCCCAGTGATGGTGATTGGAATTAGCACTTTGCAGATGGTATCCCCTGCCCTTCTTCTCCTTTGGCTCCTTATTGCATATTCCTGGCTTGTCCCAGAAAGGTCAGCGGCTCTTCCATCCTTTTTTTTAACCTTCTGCCCTCTTCAGGTGTCCAACATAAGAGAAATCAGAAGGTAGGAAAACTTTTTTTGTTGTCTTTCAGGGATGCCTAGCAGCAGCTTTGCCATTTTTCCTTTCCATTTACTAGCCCTGTGTGGTGTTCCCCGCTCCTCATCAGAGCTTTTGTACGGGAGCCCCAAAGGCAGGATGAGCACAAGAGTTCCTGTGATATTGTCGTCATTAAATCTAAGAGAGAACTCCCCGTGATCCGTACTAATGTTACCAAAATCTTTCATTATTTAATCACTGTTTTTACTCATGTACAGGTAATGGAGGCCATTTCAATTATTTACTGCTCCAGCTGATGAGATGTTCCTTGCCCTTATCTGAAAACCTCATGCACGCACACTTGTTGCCTCTTGTAGAGAGACAAGGGGGGGGTCTCTTTAGGTATTCTCTTGTGTTCTGAACATGGATATATTTCCCCCCCCCCCTTTTTTCCCCCCTCTCTGTCAAACTTTGAGCTTCAGCAAGCTGCTCCTAACTACTAACATATGTCTGGGGGTGGGGAAAGAGACGCAGGAAGGAATACTCCAAGGAGTACAGTAGCGTTTCGGCATTCAGTAAGTTAGTCATCGGCTCCTTCAGTTGTAGCGTAAAAAAATAAAATGAATGATCTGTAAAGGAGCTGTAAACCTGAGAGAGCCAGCCTGCGCCGTTGGGGCAGCGATCACGCAGCAGAGCGGGGCTGTAGGTTACCCGTGTTTTCATTATGGGGATCTCAAAGCTCTTCAGCACTTTGAAGCAGTAAGATGTTTATTGCCCCTACAAACAAAAATACGAAGAGCCAGGCGAAGCTTGATCTTGAATTTCTTGATTCACGACAGCCACTTACGGTTGTCAGGGTGAGGTGCTGTACGTAAGGAGTTTGGAAAATTCAGCAAATACTGATCGAGTGGGAGACAAAACTGTGTCTGGGGTGGTGAAGACCAAGATTTGTGCTTTGAACCCAATATCAACGTAACGTTTGTTTTCCAAGTCAAACTCCCATCTGTCCACAGTCAGCACTTGCCTGCTCTAACCGGACGGGGGCTGTTCCCACTTGGAGTTTTTGAAATCTCTCCTTTGAACCTGCCCTGATGGTGATCCCACTCAGCGATCAGAGTTTTTGGTTTAGCGCTTTGGTCTTTTACTGTGCCAACCACGACCTGGGGGCCATCCCACCACCTCAATTTTTCCACCTCTGGCTTTGAACGCTTGAGAATATTTGTCTCCATCCCTTCCTAAAAAAAGAAGTATATAAAAGTAAATAAGTATGATAGACACATGTCTATTTACATTTAAGTCCTTAAGGACCATAAAGTTGTGATTTCATAGCTGTCCCAGGAGTATTTCTTGGGAAGGCAGGTAGCTACGGAAAGAAAAGCACTAATAGATGTCTCTTAAATTACTGTATGGGGTGTGTGTGGTCAGTATCTCCATTAACTGTTGGTCTCTCCTTACATTTGAGTTGCCCATATAACCTCTGTGCCTATTGCTGGGCGTGAGCCAAGAGCAACAGTGGCTGTAAGGAGAAGTGCATCTTCCACGTCATTGCCATCGTCTCTGAGGTCCCCTTGTGCTGCGTGATTCACCCTTCTGCCTCTGTGCGTTCCTTTGTCCCTATCGCCTGGTTTCCAGCCCTGCACAGGAGCTGTGTTTGCTGAGGCTTCGGTTCAAGTCTCATCTTGAACACACACTCCTATCTTTCTTTTCTTCTTTTTTTTTTTTCCCCCCCTTTGTTTGCTCAGACTAAAAACTTTTGGTTACAAATCTCAGTGAACAAGTCTTTTGAGCGACGCCAATTGTTTCTGGAAGCTAATTCTTGTGTGTTAGTAAATGAAGCGGGTAGAAAGAATGTTAAATATATCAGACTTGCAGCAACAAGTCCCCTGTCAAAAGGAAAAAAATCAGAACCTCTCCCTAAGTGATGAGATAGCAGTTACAGCCAGCAGCTGGCAGAAGGGCGAGCAGCAGAGTGAACCAGGGACACGGACAGAATTCTGTTTTACAATGAGCTGCTTCACGTAGAAAAAAGTTTTGGAAAAGCAGAAACAAAGGCTGAGTCCAGTACCCTGCAGGTGATTGTGTGCTGCTGGTACTGGAATAGGAGCCTTTGTTCTTTTCTGTCCCCTTGCCCCCTCCAGGCTTGGGAAAAGCTGCAGTGGGGAGGAATTTGAATGCTGACTCAGAGGCATCAGCCTGGATTCTGTCCTGGTTGGTTTGATTCCTGCTTTTCCAGCTATAGCAGGATTTCTACCAATGAAGTTTCAGGCTCTCAAATGCACCCACTTGCCCGGAGGGGAATAAATGAAATCCAGAACGTAGCAATTCAAAACATTCCTGATTCCAAACCCATCCCCTGAGTCACCGCCTGCAAGGGACCCAAGGGAAGAGTGAGCTCAGCTCAAAACAAACCTGGAG
>WKFP01013892.1:0-80246 GCA_011057875.1 Pterocles orientalis
GGAGGGGGAATGGGGTGGGGGGGAGCAGAGAGACGTGCAGGGCTGGCGGCTGGTCCATGCTGTGCAGCCGAGCGCAGGGATGGAGGTCCGGGCTGCAGCGCCAGCCTGGGGAGGGTTTCAGGATGGCTTCATGCTCTGACTCTTGTCACAGCTGCTCTTGGTCTGTCCCCAGAGGCTGGGGGTGCTGCGGAGGGGGTCTGGAGAGACACAGCCTTGGGGCATGCCATGGAGGATGTGGATCACTTCTCACCAAACCCACATGCCCCGACTGTGATCCTTTGCTGTCTCAGCATCTCCGCCTCCAGCTCTTCCTCCTGAGGAAGCCTCTCCCAGCCCTGCATGCTGGGCTTTCCCCGAGCTTTCCCAGCACACAGAGCTGCTGGTAGCTCAGGCTCTGCTGGGGGCATGGACCCTGCATTGGGCTGGGTGTCCCAGGCCGTGCTGCTAGCCCTTTGCTTTTCTATTGCCGCCCTGTGCCATCCATGGCTGACCATGTGTCAGTCCCAACCTCACCGTACCCTGGAGCATCCAAGCGTCACCTCAGCTGGACCAGGATCCCTGTCTCCCTAGACAGGCAGACACGAGGGGTTGGATGCTGACCTCCAGCCAGCTGGCAGCATGTCCTCAGGAGGTTCCTCCTTCTCCCAGACTGAGGACAGGAGCAGCTCCAAGCCACACACACTGGTGCTGGCATACCCAGCAGCTGCTGACCTGCTCAGCAGGTCGCTCACAGCCCAACTAGGTCCTCTTCTGGTGGGACATCACCACCCACCCAGACATGGCTGAGTCTGTTCTAACACTGTGTAACGGGGTTTGCACACCTTGGTGGGGAAGGGGTGGCTGAGTCCCTGGAAGCACCGCTTCTGCATGAAGCAAAGTCTATGAGCAATGGTGTGAATTTCTGTTTGCTCGGAGTGTGTATGCAAAGAGGACTCACGCAGCACTCCTCACACGTGGCTGCTTTAGCAGACACACAAACCAACAACCCAGCCCACCACCTCAAGCAAGCTTTGCAGACACTGCCCAGAGCTGGTAGCTCCCTGGGAATGGGCATGTCCACATGCCCCAGCCATACCAGAGGTCTCCCTCTTGCCCAGAAGGAGTAGAGTAGATAAGGAGATAGAGAGCCCATTTACCTTCAAGGTGGCCCCCAGCGACCTCAGTCCGGTGGAGTGCCGAGCCAGCTTCAGCACCCGGAATATCCTCATGAGCCGGAACACCTGCACCACCTTGCCCAGGTTGCCCAGCTCCGAGTCACTGCCCATGGTCACATCTACCGCGAGGGTGAAGTAGAAGGGCAGCACCGAGACAATGTCAATGAGGTTCAGCGGGTGCGTGAAGAACTTCCTGGGGTTGGGGGAGAGCAGGAGGCGGGAAGACACTTCGAAGGTGAACCAGGAGATGCAGAAATACTCCAGCTTGTGCAGGATGGGTTCATCGAGCACGGTGCCCTTCTCATCCACCTCCTGGTACTCAGGCATGCTGTGGATGCACATGGTGGCAATGGAAACCAGCACCACGCTGATGGACACGAAGCTGAAGAGTTTGCTGGGGATGGAGTAGCCGGGGTTCTCCATGGTGAGCCAGAGGCGCTTGCGCACGTTGCCGCAGCGCAGCGTGCTGTAGCGCAGCAGGTCGTGGTTGATGTCGGAGATCTCATCAGGGGACGTGTCCACACTGCTGACCTCGCTCTCCTCATCCCAGTTGTGGTGCCGGCTCTCCAGCTTGCGCTCATGGTAGCGGTAGCTGCAGCAGGAGTCCAGGAAGAACTCGTTGATGCCCCAGTACTCAATTTCCTGGCAGAAGGAGAAGACGCACAGCTCCTCCATCACATGAAGCTTCCCCGTCTGGTAGAAGTGGAGCACGTAGAGGAAGAAGCCGGGGTTTCGGTCGAAATAGAACTCCCGGGCGCTCACGTCGTAGTCATCGCAGAGCTGCAGGATGGACTCCTCCGAGTCACAGGAGAGCAGGCGGCCCAGGCGGGTGTCGGGGAACTTGGAGAGGGCGCTGGAGCTGAGCCGCCTCCTCAGCCCCCCCACGTTGATGTTGATAACGTCCTCCTCAAAACTGGGACCCCAGTAGTTTAAGGTCTTGTTGACCATGATCAGAAGAGCGGGAGCCGGTTCCACCTGCGGGCGAGACACAGCGGGGCTGGAGGGGCTGCGGGCTCCCCCCGATCCGGGTGCTCTGGGGTGGGGGGGCAGGAGCACCCTGGGGAGCAAGGAGGGAGGTTTGTGTTTTGAAAAGTGAGGAGCAGGGAGAGGACAGAGGAGAGAAACAGCTTTGGGCAATTGCTCTGTGGGTGGTATGAAAGGAAAAAAAAAACAAAGCTGATGATTTTTCCAGGTGAAACTGTTCCTTGCTTTTTTACCTCTTTAAGTTTCTCCCTTTGCAGACCACTAAAGCTACAAAAGGCAGTTTACTGCCCCTCCAGCACTTCATCATGGGGCTTTCCTTGTTCAAGCAGGTAATTAGTCACTGAGGAGAGGATTTATCCCCCCAAGAGCCTCCCCCATGGAAAAAACAGATCTCATCAAATCAGCACCTCAGCAACGCTGCCAAAGAGCTTTGTAGCCCGACTGCCTACATCGCTAATTAGACCTGGTCAAAAAGTCCTTAGGTGGTGAGATCTTCCCAGCAAAAACGGCAGCAAAGGCAGTTTTGCCCAAATCAAAGTGTTTTCACAGAAGGTGTCAGTTTTGGGGAGAATTTCAGTGGAAGAAATGTCAAAACAATTCATCTGCTTTGTTTCCTCCTGTGTGTTCTGTCATGTAAAATATTAACATTATTTTTATAATGTTGAAATATAACAAAAACATGATTCAGAACCAATGATGACTCTGAATTAAAAATCTGTATGGTGGTAGGGAAACAAAACCCAAAGTTTTGATTTCTATTGTGTTTCAGGATTTTAAAAGTTCCAGGGAACTGGGCTTTTCCGTGCGGCAGAAATTCCATTTTCTAATGAGAGGCAGCGAAATCACCTAACAAAGAGAAGCATTCCCACGCCTTCATACCCATTTACCCATCTTCACCAGCAACATAGAATAAAAAGGGAAATAAAAAGGTTTGTGATCTTCCTGCATCACCTTGAAATCAGCCTTCTCTGCCTGTCTCATTCATCAAAACACCCGGGGGCACACAGAGCAGCCCTGTACCCACGTGGCCCCCCGGTCCTGGCACAGGAGTGTTGGGTGTCCCCAGGAGGGACACCGCATTTGCTCTCTTGCTCAAGGAATTATTATTCCCCATGCACCGACTACTCTGGAAAAATCCTGCTATTAGGCGTGACTTATCCTGAGCTCTGCTGGTACCCACATGACTCCTGCAGCTGCTGATGCTTTTGCTGCAGAGGTCACTGAGACACTGGTGACCTCCAGACTGGCCTGTCACCCATCCCGGTGGCTTCCCTCCCTGGTTCTCATCAGCTGGGTGCTTATTCAAAAATCCCTCACCTCCTGTCTTGTGTCACCCACTGAAGTTTTCAAACTTTTGAGTGATGTGGGGACAGAGGCACCAACAGGCAGCAGGAAACCCTGTGGTGACGCTGAGATGTCACCAGACCCGGTGAAGGACAGTCTGATCCAACAGCAGCCACCAAGGGCCAAGGGCAGGTCAGTGACACGAGGCGGGTCCCCACCTGCCCCATGGAACCCCAGTTCCCCTGCGGACCCCATTGCACCCCAGCCCAGTATTGCTCACTGGACATCTCCTGGGGTTTTTGGGGCAAACGCCAGGGGTGAGGGGCTCTGCAAGGTTTCAGTGCCTGAGAAATGCAGCATGAAAGGGTTTTCAGACTGGGAGGGACCTGGGGGACCTTTTCACATCTAAATCTGGAGGTCAGAGCAGAGCTGGAAAGGGACAGGTAGAGAAGCAATGGTTAGAAATAAACCCCCGAGGTATGTTTTTAAGCTGAGCAGGGCTGTGGGTGCAGTGAGTGCCAGATTTGTGTGAGATAGCCTGGCAAAGGCATCTGCTAACTCCACTGCATCTCCAGCCAGCTCCAGCTCCTTAAAGACACAGGCTTTGCACCACAAAGCCAGCACTTCCCATTGCACCCTGTCTGGAGGAGCCAACCTGCTTGTGACAAGCCTCAGAGCTTAAGGGGCTCATTGTCTTGCCTTTCAAAGGGAGAAGAAAAAAAAAAAAAAAGTAGGATCAATTTTTTTTAATGCTTAAGACAAAAGCAAGGGAGGAAAAGGGGTGTAAATGCTCCTTTTCAGGGATAAGTTGGAATTTCTGCAACAGCTTAGCTTTTCCAGGGAAGACATCACACAGCCCATCTGTGGGGTGGGATGACTAATCCAGGTTCCTTCCAGAAGGATGCTCAGGCATTGGGGCTACAAACACACACGGGCTGTGGGTGTGGGTCTGTGAGATCCAGCTTACCCCACACCCACCCTATACAGTAACTGCTCCAGGAGGCCAGGCCAAATGCCACCGAAATCAATAGAAAGGTGTTTTTTGGGGCTGGGTTGGGGCACGGGGGTAGCCCAGGTGGCTACCAGGGTCTGCACTGGTACGACACAACAGGACAAGCCTAAAGCAGTGCTCCAGCTCAGCAGAAATATCCTCAGCACACGGCTGCGCTGCATGGCTGCGGCTCTGGGAGAGACGTGCCAAACCCCAAGAGCCAGCTTAAAAAGAAAAAAAAAAAAAAAAAAAGAGTTATCAGGACCCTGCAAGGCTTTGTACCCCAGGGAAATCCCTCCCTCCCTCCGGCGTGGAAAGCAGAGCAAGGAGAAGGGTCACGAACTGTCTGAGCTGCTCTTTTCTGATGTTCTCTTCTGAATAGAGCAAATTATTTCTGCCCACATACAGCTTTCATCGAGGAATCTAAAGCAGCAATTAACAGTTTTATAACTCTCTTTCTCTACCCATTTCTCGACTAGCTAAGCTCAGCTTTAGAACAAAACTGAGGTTTGAACTAAGACCTGGCGTGATCTCCCCCATCGGATCATCAAAGTCTGCGCCCATCTCGCATTTGCAGGAGTATCTGCTTGGAGAAGCTCACTTTGGGAAGGTTGGGTGCTTTTTATTTCAAACACCATGGACAAAGAATACAAATGTGTCTGTCTGGATTGATATGACTTCGCTAAATTTTCCTTTAGTTAACCCAAAATTTCCATGAATGATTGGTAAAATAGAACAGATAAAGCCAGTCCCTTTCTGACAAATTTTGAAATAAACTATGCGCTATTTTAAGAAGACAACCATCAGAATTACACAAGCCCAGTGTAAGCTGGGTGTTCAAATGAATATGTATCTTGTGGAGAAAAAAAATCTTTGATATATGCATTTATGACAGTAAAAAAATATAAAAACGGATCAAGCATATCTGAAAGAAATGCTAGAAGAGTTTCCCTTGACAACATGTTTTTTTTCTTAAAGGCTTTCAAATGGAAGTTATGTATATTTATTCTAACTGGCAGAGGGGACCCAAGGGAGTGGGAAGGAAGATGCTAATAGACATTCCAGTGAGGATGCAGCGAGTGCAGAGAGTACTGCGCACGGGGGCTTTTCCAACCAGGTACAAGAGGTTTACATTAACAGTCCAAATAAAAAGCCCTGTACTTACAGCTCAGTGCGGCTTCCCAGCGGGGACTTGGGTGGCTTGTCTCAAAGGAGCCATTAGAAACGCGTAGAGGAGGAAACCCTTCATCCTTTGCCTGCAGCCCACTCACTCCTAAATGTCCTGTCACCCCAGGCTTGCCACCATGCACATCCCAAGTGCGCAGGGGTGGATGCTGCAAACTGCTGGAGGGAAAAGTCCTGCATGGGATGGCCATGGGGCTGGGGTAGGGCAGGGTGTCCCCCGCTGGGTACCTTGGGGGGAGTGGGGCTGGCTGACCTCCCAACTCCTGCAGGATTCTGTCCCCATCAGCCATGTGCTGGGGCGGGAGTGGGGAGACGCCTGATATCTGGTCATCCAGAAATACCCCAGCAGAGCCCTGTCCCCACCGCTGAGTGTCCCTGTACCCACCGGCCTGGGATGCTCAGGACCAAGCCCTTTCTAAGGCAGTGGGGGGGCTGCCAGGTGGGCAGGGGGAAGGATGAAGGGGGATTCCCACTGCTGGCTGATCCCTGCAGGCAGCATGTAAGTTACTGCTGAGAGGCCACCAAAATGGCCAGGGCTGGGGATACAGATGACAGGGGGACTCCCTGCTCGCTTTGGGGTGCAGGAGGGGGTGATTACCAATCGCTCGGGTTTCTACTGCTAGCAGGCAGCCCAGTGCCCGCTGCAGACGATGCCCTGCGCTGTGCCAGCCTCCACACCCTGGTCCCACGCTGTGGGCACACAGCTCTCCGGGGGGGACCCCCGCACCCTGCCCGGCTCCCTGGGGAGGAGGACACGCAGCCCCCGGGGGGAGAAGGCTTCGGGGACAGGGACACTGCTACACCCGCCTGCAGGGGACCGGGAGGAGCATCCCTGTGCCCCGGGTCCCGGCAGCATCCCGGGATGCAGTTGCTGGCACGGTGGCTCCCTGCTCATCCCGGGATGTCGGTGCCTCGCTTCCCCGCTCACCCCGCTGAGCCGCTGCCCATGCCTCCGCTCCCCCCCTCATGCCGGTGCTCCGGTTGCCCTCTCCCCCAGGGATGCCGGTGGCCCGGGTTCCAGGGTGCTGATCCCTGCAATGCCCCGGGATGCCGGTACCCCGGTCCCTGATGTTCCCTGCGCTGCCGATCTCACGGTCCTCGCCGCGCCCCGGGATGCCGATGCCTCAGGTCCCCGGGATGGCGGTGCCTCAGGTCCCCGTGATGCCGGTGTCCCGGGTCTCCGGGATGCCGGTGCCCGGGGTCCCCGCGATGCCGGTGCCCGCAGCACCGCGGGATGCCGGTGCCCCAGTCCCCGCCCCTCTCCGGGTTCCGGTGCCCCGGTCCCCGCGGTGCCGGTGCCGCCGTTCCCCGGTACCGGAGCCGGACCCGCGCCGCCGCTCACCTGCCTCGGCGCCGCCCCCGCCGCAGGAGCGCGCCCGGCGCGGGGCCGCGGAGCCCTGCGGGGCCGGCGGCGGCGGCACGAGCTCCGCGGGGCCGGGGTAGGAGCGGGGGGAGTCGGTCCCGCCCGCCACCGCCCCTCCCGGGGGTGCCGCCCCCCGGCCCGCCTGCTCGGAGCCGCGGGGTGGGAGCGGGGAGGCGACGCCGGTCCCCGGCGGCTGCGATCCCCGAGCTGCCGGTGCGGCGGACGGCACGATGGGGCTGGGGCAGAGGAGACCCCCACCCCTGAGCTCTGCAAGGGACAGGGCTGGGGATGCCCGGGGATGTCCTTGGGAAAGCCCACCCCATCCGCCGGGAAAACCCATCTCTTCCCCCGGGGGAGCCCACCGAGACCACATGATGGGGGACCCGATTTTGGCAAAACAAGGGTGCAGCTCCGGAGTGAGGCAGGCAGTTTTCCCTGAGAAGGCAGCGTTGTGTGGGGTCGAGCCAAGGCTGGCACGGGATGGGACACCCGGGCCGGGCGTGGGTACAACTGTTCCCATCACCTTACCTGCTGGAAGCTCCGTTAGCAGCCGGCAGAGCCCGCAAGACGGCCCGTGGGAGCGGTGGTGGGGATACGGCCTCCTCTGGCGCTGGCCTGCCCCAGCTCTTTGCAAAGCCGCCCAGGTGGGGAGTGCTGCCCTTTTGGGGGGCTGAGCCCTGGAGCTGTGTGGGGTGCAGCGTGCTGTCCTGTGCCACGGCGGTTCAGGCTGAGCAGGACCCCAGCAGCGGTGCCACCCTGCACCAGACAGACAATGCGCCTCTGCCCTTGTGGTCACCCTCCATGCGATCCAGCTCCATTTTCCTCCTTGGGACGGACGGTTTGTAGGGCAGTGGGGCAGCCCCGCAGGAAAGAGACCCCCTGGCTCGGTGATCTTCCCACTGTCTCTTCAAAGGCTTCGGTGGGCAAAGGCAGAGTCCCAGGCATGGCACATGCTGCGTTTCAGGTCAGTGAGCTGCCACCGCCACCCGGGGCCATCCCCGCACACCCTGGGAACTGCTGCGAGCACACCACCTCCTCCAGAAGTCAGCTGCTGGGACAGAGCGATGGGAAAGAAAGGATGGGAGACCTTCCTGGGGTGACAGCCGGGGCTGTATGTCCATGCAGCGCTGGCTCATTGCTCTGGCAGCCGGCACAGAGCAGCTGTCACACAGGCAGCTTGCACAGGGCGAGACTTCCCACCACCCTCCACCTCGGATCCATCGGCTGGCTGACTCCAGCCCCAGGGGCTGGACCCTGTGGGCTCTCACCCTTCTCCAGGCTTGCACGTGGTTGACTGAGAGCTCTTGTTGGTGGCGAGCATCCTTCCCCCTGCCCGTGCGCCCGCCTCCAGTGCACTGCCAGCCCTGTCTCTGCGCCAGGAGGGGCTGTCAGCATGTTTCCATGTGTGTGATGTGTCAGACCGTGTGTGCAGTGTGCTTGTTTACATGGGAAGGAGGCAGCAGAGGGAGGGGGAAGGGATGACTTTGAGGGAGGCCTGAGAAAAAAAAAACAACACACAAGACAAGGAGAGAAAAAAAAACCAAACTGAGGGAAATTCCTCTGTTCTGTGCTATGAAGCAAAAAGCATTTATTTTGATGGCAGTTGGGGATGGCTGAGCATCCCTGGAAGCTGCAAGATAAAGCTGCCCAGCTTTGGCTGCTCCCGGCGCTCGCAGCAGCCGCCTCCAGCCCAGCTCACAGCGGGTGCTGAGCCCCGCAGGGTGCAGCCCACGGGACGGGAGGAGAGCTGGCTCCCACCTGGGGTTTTCTCTGCCTGTCACTGGCACCCTGTGAGCAGGGTGAATTTTCTTTTCTCTTCAGAAGATATTTCTCAGCCAGCCATTTTTTCAGGGAAGTAGCCGTGCCTCATGCTGCGAGGTTGCCTTCTCTATCTGTGCAGCAGAGCATCATTTATACAACCCCATAGGGCAAACCTGAGCCCTGGCCCCCCCAAAACCAGCTCTCCCAGCACCAGAGGTTTGCTGAGTGTCCCCAGGGCCGTGGAGGAGCTGAAGCGTGAGCGGGAAGCGAGGCAGGGATCTGCTGGAGCTCTGCCCATAATGCCCCCAGGCTGGGGGGGGTCACACTGGGAAAGGGCTGGAGGGACACGGAGGGGAAACACCTCCATGTCACCTCCTGCAGCTCAAAGACCTGTCTGGGAGAGCAAAGTTCACCTTCCAGGCTGCAGATGCCCCATTCAGGCTTGTGCTGGTGTCACAGCATCCTTCAGAGGGGACAGGCTGCAGCAGAAGTGGTACCTGAGAGGAATCTTTCTCTTTGCAGCACAAACTGGGATGCGAAAGGTCTGATTCTCCATTAACCGACCAGAGCTTGTTGGCCTGGGTCCTTGCTGATGCTGGTAAGCTGTGGCAGGAAAGGGACTCCCAGTTTAAGGCTCTTTCCCAGCAAATTGAGGTACAAGGGCCCTTACTGGGCACAGCCAGGTTTGCAGCCACGCGGGGAGGGTGCAGATCCCCATGGCATGGGCCAGCCCCACGCCTCCACCGCTGCTCTGGAACTAACAGTGATGTGGGGATGGGGACAAGCAGAAAATCAGGTCAGCTGGAAACGCCTCGCCATCAGTTCCTTTCATGTCTCCCCCCATCCTCCTCTCTTGGGGAAGGCAGGTCTCCTCCCACTGAAGCCCGGGGGGCATTATGTCGATAACCACACAGCAAATCCTCCACGTGGGGACGGGGATGAAACCTCTAGCCATGGTCTCTTCTGCAGTCTGGAAGCAAATCGCAGAGGCAGGGTGAGTCTGAAGCCAGCAGCCATTTCAGGACTGCAGTGAGTCATCCCGAAAGGCGCTCAGCTTGTGGCAGCTCCCTTCCTTTCTTCTATCTGCCTCTATTTTTTTTAATAGCTGATGTAGCAATAAATTTAGAAAATAGGGGGGAAATATACATGAATATAGCATGTCTGCAGAGCTGCTTTAATTAAAAGAAAAATCTTCTAGCACTTTTCGGCCGTTGGACATTCGTGGTGAAAGGCCAGAGCCGCTGGGTATCTCCCAGGTGGGAGGGTGGGATGGAGAGAGGCGAGCACACCTGTGGATGCAGGGGATCCGCGGGGCCGGCTGCCGATGGGGCTGATAAATGCTGGGGACACGAGCACAAAGCATTTAACAACCAGTCCCTTCCAGAAGGAAAGAGCTAAATTAGGGCAGACGCACAAGCCTGCTCTTGGTTTCCCAGCGGCAGAGATGTCTGGGCTTCCCTTAATGCTCTTTTATTCCCTGGTGATTTCTGTGCTTGCTGGGGTGTTCGTCCCCCCGCCTCCTGCGAGCTCTGGAAGGGGACTGCTCTGGCTGTAGGGGTTTGGGCTTCTCCTTCCTGTGCCATCAGCTGTCCCTACTCCAGTAACAAGGGCTGTCCCCGTTCCCGTTCCAAGGGCTGTTCCTGCGCAGTCTTGCCTCTCCCCGGAGCTGACCCACAGGGTGCTGGCAGCATCCTCTGAGCAGGAGGAGGGGAGTGGGGACCACCAGCCCTGAGGGTCCCATCCCCCATAGCCCCCATCTTCAGCCATCCCCTGCCCCTCTGCTGCCCCAGACACAGCACTGCCTTATAAATGAGCATTTAGTGATGGCAGGAAACAAGTTGGAAACCAGCCTCTCCATGCAATAAGGGGGTTGGGATAAAGGGAGATGCTGTTTCCCTGAGCCAGCTGATCCTGCAGATACCTTCAGCCCACAGCAAACACAGGCAAGAGGCTGGCAGCGGTGGGAGCAGGGGCAGCAAACCTGCCCAGCCCGCTGGGCTTGGGCCCCTTCAGTCCCTGCCCGGCTGTGATGACACAGCTAGAAATTTCAAGCCAAACCTATAAATTGCTGATGAATTGTCACTATTGCTATTTTGCAGGCGGAAGCGCGCCAGCGGTTTGAGGCTCTTGGCGAGCACCCGGCTCCCATTGCAGCCCTGCCTCGCGCTGCCTCTGCGCTGGCGGGGGGTGAGGGCAGAGGCAATTACAGCTGGAGATTAACGGGCTGTGGGCTGAGGGGAAGAGGATCGCCCGTCTCTGGAAGGGTGCTGTCTCATGGGCTCCCTGCAGGAGGTTTTGGCAGTGCTGGGGGTGGTGAGAGGGACTCCGCTGGCAGAGGGTTTTCAGGTCTTGAGGCTCTGAAGGGTTCCGGGGAGCTTGCTGGCTTCCTCCCTCCCACCTCTGCCCCCCCTCCTGCAGACACCATCCCTGGGTGGGCAGGACACCTTGGTCCAAGGAGGAGGACTTGGGGCTGATGGCGCACCAGCATCAGTGATCCACCCCACAAGATGCTTGGAGCGTTGAGGAGTGGGGTGCTGTGCCGCCCCAGAGCTGGGTGGGGGGGGGGTCTGGGGGCACAGGCTGGCACAGGACCCCCTCACTTCCCCCAGGTGCCCTGGGTGGGGGGGGTCAGCCCTGCCACATTCAGAGCTGGTGCCTCGCTGCTGGCCCCAGGAAGGCTGCAGAGCCACAGCGGGGGAGCAGGGCTGTGTGATGGCTCCTCAACCTCCTGACAGATATTCCTGCACTGCTGCATGGAGGATCACCACTGTCCTCATGTCAGAGCCCAGATTTTGAAACACCAGGTATGGGTTTTTCCCTTCTGTACAGCTGGCCTGGCTGCTTGTCACCATATTTTTGCAGTTTTGAGGTTTCTTTACCAGGAGTCTTTGAGCAAGTGGCAGAGGAGCAGTGAGGGATGTAGGGTCAGATCCAAGAGGAGAAGCCAGGGAGGCAGGGGAGATCGGAGGGTGGGAGCTCACCGGCTGAGCCTGGCTGGCTGGGAGAGGCACGGGCGGCACTTGCTCCTGCAAAATGCACCCAGCATCCCCCACTTCATCGCCTCCTTCCATCAACATCGTCATGCTGAGGGCACCCCTCACTCTCTCATTGCTTTACAGAGTTCAGGGCTTGCCTTTCAGGTAGATTCAGGTACCAAGAGAAGACATATCTACCTTCTTTCCAAAGGCTTGGAGCAGTGGAAGAAGCATTTGCATCCCAAGAAGATACCCACAGGTGAACAGCTGGTGCTGGGATGCAGCATGGCATCTGTGCAGGAGCCCCGTTTGCCTGGGCTCTGGAAGGAGCCTCCTGATGACATTTTGAGAAAAACATTTTTCTATTTTTAGTGGCCACAGTGTACAGAACCAGGGAGTCAGTACATGAGTCCTCATCGCTGGTCCAGCCCCGTGCTGCAGACCGGGGCTGATGTGCAAAGCAGTCGTGCATCTCTGCGGATGCTCGCAGCAGCAGCAGGCTGCCCTGGGCTCATTAACGGGATCGAGTCACAGGAGCTCCTGAAGCAGAAAGGTATTTGGGCAACAGCCCGCTGCCTGCTTTTGGTCTCCGCTTGGTCAGGCTCCAGTCGTGTTAGGACCAGGGTGTTTCTCTGATTTGTGCCTTGAAGGTCCAAACCTCTCCTTTGCCTGTCTGTGCAAGAACACGACACAGCGATCTGCGATGCCGTGCTGCTTTTGCCCATCTCTCCCTGATTAATGTGAAACTCAGCTTCATGAATCATTCATGAAGCTTTATTTAGTATAATGATTTCTGACATCCAGTGCCTGGGAATAGCATTTTGGGACAGACCATTTGCGACCAGAGAACTCCAGAAATAATGAGCTGACGTTTATCCCATCTGAACCGGGAACATGCAGCAGGGGAGGGAGAGGGGCGAAGCAGCCGTGCCTCCGTCGGAGGGAATCACAGGTTGCTCTCTAATTAGCCAAATGTGTAAAAGCTAAATATTGACATGGTTTTGCAGTTCCCTGTATCTTGCAATCACATTGCATGTTATTAACCTACATAGTTGCCGGGGAAAGGAGCATCTGTGTGCGCCTTGGCACAGGCAGGGCTGGAGGCAGGAATTCCCCCGTGTGATGCTGCTGGCAATAACGGGGAGCCTGTGCCGGGACCCGAAGAAGCTGGGAAATGGCTTCCCCTCTGCAGCTGGAGCCGGGAGTGGCAGGAGCTCATCTGAGCTGCCCCATGGCATAAATAGCCCACCCTCCTCCCCCTCACTGCTTTTCCATGGAGAGGTACTGGTGTCAGCTGGGAGGGTCCCTCTGCAGGTGAGGACCCTCATTGGGAAGGGGGTGTGCAAGTGTCCTGGTGCCTGTGCTGGTGGCTTTGAGGGTGTGCAAGTGCCCTGGTGCCTGTGCTGGTGGCTTTGGGGGTGTGCAAGTGCCCTGGTGCCTGTGCTGGTGGCTTTGGGGGTGTGCAAGTGCCCTGGTGCCTGTGCTGGTGGCTTTGGGGGTGTGCATGTGCCCTGGTGCCTGTGCTGGTGGGTTTGGGGGTGTGCATGTGCCCTGGTGCCTGTGCTGGTGGGTTTGGGGGTGTGCATGTGCCCTGGTGCCTGTGTTGGTGGGTTTGGGGGTGCTTTTCCTGGGAGAGTCCTCCAGTGCTCTGCCAGCCTTGCCAAAGCTGTTATTTCAGTAACATCTCAGCTGTTGGCTGAATGCAGGTAGCAGTCTGTCTGAGGGGCTGTGGGTCTGGCCCTGGAGCTGAGGGTGTGGAGAGGAGCCGGACAAACTCCCTGCTCCACTGCCCAGCCTCCTGCACAGCTTTGGCATGTGTTTTCATGCAGCGTGGCTGTAGGGGTGTTTGTGTCTCTTGTGCCCTTTCTCTGCAGGGGACACGGGACTGCTGCCATGCTGGGATCTCCCCCTGCTATGGGGGGTGCTGCCAGTGCCTCCCCCCCTTCCTTTCCTGTTGGTTCCCTGGCTCAGGGAGGTCCTGCCAGCACCTGCCTGGTTTCCAGGGTGTGCACCATGGTGCAGCTGCAGCAGGGAGCAGCCTAGGGAGGATTTCTGGGGGGATGGAGCCAAGCACCTCTGTGGAGTGAGGCACAGCTCTGCTGTCATGGGGTATGCAAAGCCGGTTCTGTACCAGATGGAAGGACCTTGTCACAAGCAGCTTGCGAGGCTTGGCAGCGCTTTAGGCAGGAGACAAATGGCAGCGGGCGGCTCTGGCATCCCTGGGAGCACAGCCCCTGGCAGACCCCACTGCTCTGGGCTCCCCACCACACAAGGGGCTGGGCGTGGAGCACAGCTGGGGTGATGTGCCAAGAGGGACAGCTTCCACCCAGCTGTCTCAAAGGCTTCCTGGTGGTAGCTGCAGCCTCTCTCTGCCACGCCAGCCCAGGAACCTGCTCCCCCTCCGCCCTCCCATGTTCCCCCTCACTGTGTTTTGAAGGGTGGGAGGGCACTGGGAAGGGTTACTGGTGCATCCTGGCCAGGCAAGCCAAGGCACGTTCGTGGCAAGACTCTAGAGCAAGAAAAAGGCATCC
Source organism: Pterocles orientalis (assembly GCA_011057875.1). Lineage (NCBI taxonomy): Eukaryota > Metazoa > Chordata > Aves > Pterocliformes > Pteroclidae > Pterocles > Pterocles orientalis. Next base: position 14,229 of record WKFP01013892.1, read on the forward strand.
CATGTGTCTTCAGAAAGAAAATGCTGGAGGGCATCAGCTGCTGTGAGACAGCTCTGACCCTGACCCCTCTCTCCCTGTGGCTGGAGGGTGCTTGGCCCAGGTGAGGAGCTAAGTTTGTATAAATCATCCTCCAGGAGAAAGCACAGAGTGAAGTCATACATCTGCTGACCTTCAGCAGTGTGAGGAAGGTTTATTTTTCTGAGCAGGTGTATATATTTCTTTATGGTGGTGACCAGAACAGTTGGACTCCTCTTCCCACCCAGAATACTGCTGCTTCTCTTCAGAGACGAGGGCTGTGTGTAGTGCCCAACTGTGGGCAGAGCCATGGCCAGGTGGAGCTGCTCAGCCCTGGGGTATTTTCTCCTCTGGATCTGATGCGATTGCTGCATCCTGCTGGGACTACAGCTCCCCACTCCTGGGCCAGGCTAGTTAAATAACCCTCCCCTTTCAAAGGCTCTCAGAGCTGTAGTAATTCCTATCAGGCTGGTTTGAATCATCTCTTGAAAAGGTCTCACATCACTCTTGAGCACTAAACTGTTCTGTATGCAGACCCTGATCACCCAGTTTCCTGAGCCAGAGCATAAAATATGTAGGGAGAAGGCTCCAAGAAAATATTAAAAAGGTGTTTGGGTGTGCAAGGGGCATGCTGTGCGTGAGACCTTACTGCTCCATCCTCTGCCCTGTCTGTCTCGGAGTGGACCAAAGTGCTTCACACAGAATTGCATAGAGGCTGCCTCCGTGATGCTGATGGCTCCTGGGGAGCATCTCTATATCCTATCCTCTGGGGTGTCAGGGAGTGTTCAATGTTTCCTTGTCACACTGCCAAGAGCAACTGGCCCAAAACCCCGTCTGGAGGGAAAATGGATGAAGCCAGACCTGCTGCATGCAAAAGGAGCTGATGAGCTCCCGGCCCTGCAGTGCCACTGCTGTGACGTGCCGCGATGGACACTTGCTAACCCAGCACTGGGTTCTTGGCTGCAGCCGTTGCCTGTGTTCCCAGCAGCAGACCTGGTGGTCTCATCCCAGGAGAAGGTCCCCAGTAGTGAGTCCCAAGCTGTGGCCAGCCCTCAGCCAGAGAAAGTGAACCTTTCATCTCCAGGCAGCTCTAGCCTTGGGGAAACAGATGACGCGGGTAGAACCAGCATGGGAACATCTCCTCTCTGGCACAGGACCTGCTGCTTTTCCTGCTGTCTCCCTGGCATGTACCGACCATGCAGAGGGGAATTCCCCTCCTCCCTAGACACCCAGATCCGAAGGATTTTCAGTCAAAGCCTGCTGCCAGGATTTTACCACAGTCTGTGATCCTACCCTGAGTGTGTGTGGGTGCATTGCCCAGCTCCTCCCAGGTGGGTGCTAGGAGGTACAGGTGGGTCTAATCCGTGGTGATGGGAGCTCCCCAGTACAGCCATGGTGCTGAGCTGGGTGTTGCTGGAGGTGCTGTGCATGGTGGTAGGGACCTGATTCCTGGGGAGAGGAGGGCAGAGGATTTAGGGCAGCTGCAGGTGGATATACAGGGCTGGTGCGTTGCCCCAGGGGTTTCTAACTCTCCCAAACAGAAAGCAGCAGGAGCAAGGCACACCAGATGTCCCCATAGAATCCTTTGGCTCCAAAGCCACCTCCTGCCTGCCTGGGCCAGCAGCTGGGTGACAGTGGTGACACAGGCAAAGCTAACTCTGTCTCAGGGCAGGAGGTGGGACCTCTCCATGCCATGACTTGGAGATCTGGAGGCTCCAGGCAGCAGTTTTTGGGAGGGTGAACCCCCCCTGGGTTGCTCCCTTGCCCTGGTTGCCATGGAGGAGCCACTGCCCTGGGCACGGTGGCTGTGGGGCTGCGCAGGGCTGTGAGCACTGCCAGCGAGAGGCACCCCATGCCTGGAGCTCTGTGTTTAATCAAACCAATTAGCAATTTAATCTTGTTAACAAACCAAGATAATTGCAGCATTATCAAATTAGCCAGCTGTATGGAAATGCCTGCTAAATAGCTGATAATAGCTGGTCCTGCTGGAGGAGGGAGGGCTGTGATCTGTGACTAATGACTGGTGGGAGGTGTAATCAGGCTGCTCTGCCCTGGGCCACCACAGCAGCCCTGGTGCCAGGATGGCTGGGGGGCTCTGGGGCTCTGCCCCATCACCCTGTGACTTGTGTGGCACAGTGCATCCGGCTTGTAGGGGTGGGTTGGTTTAAGGGTGGCAGAGAGATACCCCCCCCCCCCAGAGTAGGACGGTGCACTGGTGGGAAGCGATGTCTTATTTTACCCTGGATTTGGCCTTGTTCTGCCTGTCCCCGCTGGGTCACCTGGCATTTCCAGCCCGCCGGGCACTGTGTGAGCTCTGCAGTTACCTTCTGGAGCTGGGCTGAGCAGAGGTGGCCTTTCACTGCAGGACTTGGGAGTCTTTGTCTCCCTCCCTCCAGTTCCTTGGGGGGTGACCACGAGGGACTGGTTGCAGCAGACACTGTCCCCAGCTCCCAGTGCCTGCCTGGGGCCATGGGAGATGTTGATCCATAGCCAGAGGTTATCTGTGGCCGGTTTTAGTATCTGGCCAGTTCCTGCTGCTCTCCAGATCACCTTGCTCATGCCCGGCGGAGGGGGGTCATTAGCTCAGCCCTTACGCAGCAGCTGGGGCACCAGACACCCGTCAGGCAGCACCTGCAGGATGTGACCCTGGGCAAGGTGGGTACGAGGGGCTGGGAGCTGGGCTGCTCTGGGGGGCTGCCTGCCGGGGGGCTGGGGGTTGAGGGCAATGGAGGTGAAGTGTCCCCCCCCCTCCTCCCACCCGCCAGCCACCCAAACACTCCTTTCCCCGTTGTCCAGCGCTCTCTCATTTTCCTCTGTTCTCTCTGGTGTGTGCCGGCAGAGCAGGCTCTGCTCACTGTCTGGGCTGGGTCTGCTTGTTGAGAACATGGTGGTGGGACATGCAAGCCTGGCATCAGCCGTGGCTCCAGGTAACGGGGTTGGAGAGGGGCTGGTGGCTCTGTTTGCTGGGGGATGCTCTGGCCCTGCTGTGCACGATGGCGATGCCTGGCTCTGCTGTTGCACTGGGCAGATGGTGAGCAGGTCCCTCAGGCTGCACACGCTTTCTCCTGCTGATGTTTCTCAGCATTTCCTGGATTTCTAGCCCTGGCACTGGACTGTACAAAAGTTACAAGAACCCCTTAGAGCTGTTTGCTTGTGTGCTGGCTGAAGGCTTTCCCAGGCAATTTCCCAGCTGAATTTTCCAGCTCAGGTTCAGTGAGCAGCTCAGCACCACTTGGGGTTTAGGTCCATGTAACCCCCCTCCAGATGTGCCCCAAGTACAGTACCTGTGGGGGGGCTCTGCCTCTTGCATCCCCCTGGGCAGGCAGGGTCTGTCCCCTTCCACAGCTTGGGGTGTGCCTGGGGGGGACACGGTGCTCTCCAGGTCCCCCCACACCCTGCCAGCAGAGTCCCCTGAAGTGTCCCTGTCATGTTTTCCTCCAGCCCCTTCCCATTGCCCTTTCCTCCCAGGGTTTGTATGTCTCTGGATGGATTTGCTCCCCTAAGCCAGCCCCTACCCACACTCTGGGTGCACAGATGGGCTGTTTCCATCCCCTTCCCCAGGCAGAAATTCTGGGATGAAAGCAGCGGTGGGTGCATGTGCCAGGATGGACCTGGAGAGAGGCTGGAGGAGGTGGGGGAAGGAGTTGCACATCACCAGCATCCCTGGGCCAAGCTCTTTTTATTTGTTAAAACAGCAGCGGGGAAGTGGAGAGATTGAGCAGGCAGCACACAGCACTGTGGGGCAGCTGGCAGTGGGGGTTCCTGGAGCTGGGGTGGTCTCTGGGCATGGGCTGGTGGCTGTCCCCATCCTCCCGGGAGCTGGTGTTGGGCAGGACAAGCCTTGGCAGAGGCAGGTGCCAGAGGTGGCACAGGGATGCTGAGAAGTTTCTTGGTGTGTCCTGGAAGCAGGAGCTCACACTGGGGAGGGGGAGAGAAAGCAATGGGTTGCGTGTGGTGCTCGCAGTGACCCCAGCCCATGGCCATCAGTCATGGCCCCCAGCCTGGCAGCGCAGGCAGCTGGACACAGTGCCTTGCCCAGAAGCACTGTCACCGCATCCCCCCTCTGCTGCCTGGGGAAGTGGGCACAGGACGGGGGGCTTCCGAGGTCCTACCGTGGGTGATGGGGAGGGAAGGTGGTGAGAGGCATCTCGTGCCACAGGAGGACAGGCAGCACTTCTGGTGCGGTGGGCACGGGCGGCCGCGGTAGCACTGGTTTGGTGGATTGGGGATGGCGCAGGTGACACGGACGGGCGGGCAGGACCAGGCGCTGCCTGTGAGAGGAAACAGCCTGTTTGCTCTGGGCTGTTGGCAGCTGAGGGATCCTGGGGAGATGCTCCCCAGCAAATGTCCCCCTCCTCACCCCTCCCGTCCCGGGCTCCTTCCCAGGGCCTGTGCTTTTCCTCCCCGTACGGCATCTCATACCTGCCGGCAGCTCTATCCAGAGGAGGAGCATCCCCACCAGGAGGAGGGGGGCCACTGACTTCATGCTGCTGTGTCCCCAAGAGGTGTGTGTGACAAGCTGGGGGATGCTGATATTTAAACCCTTGGGGAGGATAGGGGTGGGGAGTTGGGCTGGGCACATGCCATGTTTGTACCTTTTTCCTCTACCGTTGCCTTCTGTTTTCCGGAAACCTTTTGCACAAGATACAAAGGGGATTGTTCAGTTGCTCAAAAAGCAGTTATTCCATTGCACAACTGTCCCCTGCAGCCACAGCTGGGGCTGAGGGACAAGCTGAGGGGAGATGGTCCCTCTTCCCCCAGGCAGGCTGGAGGTGGAGGTCCATTACGGGGGTTTCCCTTGGTACCCTGCTTCCATGTGCGCCCACAAACTGAACCCTACAGCATGATCCAGATCAGCAATGGTCCAGAGCACGGGACTGACTGTGCCTTCCCAGGGATATTCAAGGTTTTCCTAGAGGAAACTTGCCTCACCCCTCAGGTGAGTCTTCCCCAAGCTCTTTGGGGGTCACCTGAACCCCAGCATCTTCTCTGGGTGGCTGCTGCCAGGTAGGAAGCAGGTTGGTGCTGGAAGGAAGTGGCTGGTGTCACGGGGGCAGGATAATTTGCTCCCTACAGCCCTGTCATCAGCCAAATGTCCCCATGCAGTGAAAGGACAGTGCGACTGAGCCCTAACTCTTGATGCCTGTAGGGATTACCGGCTGTAGTCCTTGCTCAGATAGCAAAGATCTCGCCAGTTTTCAGGCCTCCATCTTCTCCTTCTGCCCAGGAGACTGTGCCCCCCCATCCAGACAAAGCTGTTTTCTTTGGGTGCTCTTGGGCAAGGGGAAATTACTCCATTTCCCACCAGTGGGTCAGTGTCCCCCTTGCCTTGTGTAACAGGTTCCTGGAGATTCCTTGGGATTTCTGGGGCCACCAGAAACCCAAGCTGTGCTGGAAACAGGTGCTGGGAATGCCTGGTGGGGTGAAGGCACCCTGCAGCCGAACACCTTGTGCTCCTGCAAAGGGCAGGCTGGGGCAGCCCCTGATTTTTGCAACTGGGCAGGGCAAAGAGCAACAGGCATTGCCCCTGTGTGCTCCACACAGCCCCCGAGCCCCCCGCATCACCTGGGCTCTGGGGTGCCTGCTTTTCACCCAGGGCATGGGGGGCATCTTGCCGTACCCTTTCCTGCTCAGACTTCCCTTCTCGTGTCTCGATATGCCACTTTAACTGGCCCTTAACTTACTGGATATCTGTTAATTATTGTCCAGTTTCCCTGTGATTCTGTGGCCACATTTAGCTCTTTGTAAAGTAATTAAATAACCAGGAGAGTATTTAGCAAACCCAAATAGATTTTCTGGGCTGTGCACCAACAATTCAGCATTTTTAATAAGAAATACAAGCATTGGATTAATTTTTAGGCAATCCTTTGGCATTCAGCTGCTGCTGGGGCTAGAGGGGATGGTGCTGTGCTCCCAGCTGGTACCAGGACCTGGCCAAGATGATGCTGCCCCTCCAAGGGAGGAGAAGACACCAAGGAGCAAGGCTTGGATTCAGCTGCAGAGAAGCTGGGAAGGAAAGAAATCCATCTGAAGGACTCCTGATAAGCGCTTTGTCCATAGGGGAAAAGCCTAAAGTCTGCTTTTATTGACAACTCCTGCTGGGCAATGCTGCAGGTGCTGCTGGCTGGTGCTGTGATTTCCCAGCCAGGCCAGGGCTCTCCAGTTTGTTTGACCCGGGGATGGTAAGCAGTGAGGCCACCAGCCCTGGCTCCCCTGGCCCAGGGCTTTACCATGGCCAAGCCTCAGTCTTAGCAGGATGCACAAATCTCCCCAGGGACAGCTTGCACCCTGCAAAGCGGCTATTGTCCTTTGCCTGGGACAAGGATGCAATGCTTTCAGCCTGACACAGAGCTCCATCCATCCATCTACCCACCCATCCCTCCATAGCTGAGGATGCTCTGGGTGCCAGGGAGAAGGGGGTGCCCCCAGTGCAGCCTCGTTAGCACTGGTGTCTGGTGCCATCTAGTGAAAAACCATTAATGAGGCTCTGCAGGGCAAGCAGACATGGTCCTGCTCCCAGAGGCAATCCCACAGCCTGTCCTGGGGTTGCTTTCCCAAAAATCCCACCTCAGCTGATGCTCAGCTCCTGCTGCCCTTCCCCATGCCCCCTCTCGCTTCCCCACCGACGCGTTGCCATCCCTGTGCTGCCAGCCCTCGTCCAGCCTCTCCATCTCCACTTTTTCTACAATTTTCCTTAATATTTGCCAAAATTACATTGGGACAACTGGGGCTTAATCATGCCATCAGGCTGTGCCCTGATCTACTCTAATCTAATCAAGCCTGTAATTAAATCCCAGTCTCAGCTAATTGCTTTTTTTTCTCCCCCTTCCCCCCCTTTTTTTTTTATTTTCCCTGCAGGGCTATGGGTAGGTGAGAGGGACGGGGGGCTGGGGGTGTGCATGGGTGGGATATGAGGCTTCTAGGAGGGCCATGGGGCTCCTGGCTGAGATATGTGCAGAGCTAATCAGCAGTGCTTCGTTTGCCGGCCCAGCAAACAGATACAACGAGGCTGCAAATGCTGTGCCAATGGGGATGAGAGCCCGGCTCACCAGCCATCAAACCCTGCGCTGAACTAGGGAACTACTGCTTTTGATTGCATGTGGAAAAAGCTTGGGAAGTGAATCCCTGAGCACTTCCCACCTCCTCTCCTGGAGCAGTCCCAGCAAGCTCTGCACCCCAGCCCAGGTCCTGCTTTCAGCCTCCTGCACCTCAGCTCCCAGCCTCGAGCACACAAACCCTCACTGTGTCCCAGCTCCCATCCCTTAGGACATGAGTCTCATGGAGCAAAATGCTCCTGGAAGTGGGACCAGCAGGATGTGGCCCCCTCATCCCCCCCAAAAGTGCCCTATAAACCCACCGGGAATACTCATGGCAGCAGGAATGCCCAGGCTCTGCAAAGCCCATTGGCCGAGGTGGGTGCTGGAGTCACTAACGGCATCCTGGGGGGCAAGGAGCTGTGCACAAGTAATGTGAGCCCAGGGCTGTAATCCCCTTCCTCCCTCCAGCCCGGGGCTGCCCAGCACCTTCCCCAGCCCCAGGAGCCCCCCAGGTACACAAATCCCTCCCACACAAATTGCTAGTTCAGAAGCAACAGCTCCTCAGTCCTGCTTTGCTGTCACCTCCTGGGTACAGGACCAGCAAGCAAGGTGGATACATGAAGGACCCCTTCTAAGAACTGTCATTGTCCCCATCCAGCAGCCTCTGCCCACATGCAGGAGACAGGTCTAAGTGGAAACCTCCTGCCCCTCAACTGTGGGGCATGGGGGCTACGCCAAGGTGGGCTCCTGTGAATCAAAAGCCACCTCAGCACCATGCGCCCATCGGAGATGTGTCCCCAGCTGCCTCAGCATCCCTCACTGTGCAACCAGCTGGGAGCTCAGTGCCTCCCCTGCCCCGAGCAGACACATCCCCTGTGTGTCAGTGACACCCTGACATCCTCCAAAATTAGGCACTGAGCTCCCCCTGCTCTGACAAGCACAGGTTCCAAAGCGAACACTGGGAACGGTGACACAGTGTCCCTGCCATGCTGGCTCCCTCCAGCCAGGGCCAAGCTGCAGCATCCTTGGTGTGCCCACAGAGCAAGGATTTTCCTGAAGGATTTTTGGAGCCTAAGGACAGGGGGACTTTTGAAAAGCCTGAGGCCCCTGCTCTGACATAGAGATGACTCCATGGCCCTGCAGCCCAGCCAAAAGGAGAGGGACATGTCATACAAATCTTCAGGGTGTTTATTGTCAGGATAGAAATTTCCTTATATAAAATAAGTGTTTAAAAATAGCACTACGCTGCTCTCAAATGAAATATATATACACACACATAGATATTTATAGAAAGAATTATTACCATTTTGCTATGTGATTAAAAAAAAAATCAAAAAAATAACATAATGGCCAATTCCCCAACAATTCTGCCAAAACGGGTGAGGGGAGCTGCCAATTCCTGCCACCCACTTTCCCAGGGTGCACACCCAGGCACTGTGCTCGGAGCCTGCTGGGCAAACTTGGGGACACGCATCCCCCCCGTGCTGCTCATGGTGCCCGGCTCTCCCTGCCCCACCACTCGGCAGCAGACGCTGAGACAGCAGAAGCTCTCGGGGTGCAATCACTGCAGGTTTTTTTCTCTTGCAAAGCAGCTTGCTGGGCACGGGGGAGGGAGCTGCGCAAGGGTGGGTCATCCCTGCCGCTCTGGGAAAAGGCCAGGTGTCACATCTCACCCAAAGCCCAGCCTGCCCGTGCAGTCATCCCACCTCATCCCAGACCTGCCAGTTCAGAGGAACGAGGCAAAAGTGACAGCCGAACCCCTTGGCTTCACAGCAGGGGTTTTTGCTCAAGTTCTGGGGTGGTTTTTTTAGGAGTTTTGGGTTTTTTTTAAATACATTCCATGTACCCCTTGGGATTTTGCAATACACGAACAAACACTGATGCTTTACAATAACCTATAACAATTCCACGTAGCTACTGTACGTCCCCATGCCCCGTCCAAGTGCTGAACCCTCGCAAGGATCACTTCTTGGTGGCAATCTGCTTTTCCAAGTCTTCAAGTCTGGCTGTCATCTGAGCAAGTGAATGTGCTAAGGAAACTGTGTGAGGCTGACAGTCTGGTGGGCAAAGGGCTTTTTCCCCTTGAAGGAGTCTTAAATTTTCCCTGCTCCCATTTATCCCTCTGTCCCTCCCTCCCTTCCCCATGTGTAGTCTGTGTCCAGGCTGCCCTGCACCCCGGCAAGCCCAGGCATCACCCCAAAGGATATTTTTCTCAGTCAGGCTCTGCAGGATGGCCACGGTGTTCGTCTGGAACTGCACCAGCGCCTCGCATTCACATGGGCTGCGGATCTCCATCTCCCCTTTGCCCTCCTCTGTGAAGGTGGGGGTTTGGGTACAGTCAGAGCCATGGCCCCACGGTGCCCAGCACTCCTCTGCTCCCACACAGCACGACTCCCTTGTCCCTGCAGCCACCCACCACAGCCGGACCTGACCCTCGGGGATCTCCCGCTTCCTCCTCTTTTTCCAGCCTTGTTCCTTTTTGCCAGGCTGCATCTCTGTGAGCCCAGCAAGCTCACTGCCAGGCATCCCACCAGGCGTCCCACTGGGCATCCCACCGGGCATCCCACCGGGCATCCTGCCACGCATCCCACTGGGCATCCCACAGAGCTGCCACACACACGGTCACAGCATGCTGGGGACAGCCACTGCTGTGCTTTGCTTTCAAGCCAGGGTGGCACGGGGAGCCTCTGACCCAACATCTGTAGCCCCATGCACTGGGGTGGCCACTCACACACCATCTCTTTTGCATTGAACCCCCCAGCGCCACCTTCTCCTCTTCAAATCCCTCCCTGAGACCCCCCCCCCCTTGACCACCCACAAGAGCCTGCTGAGATCCAGAGCCAGCCGAGGCTCAACCCAGCTCAGCTCAGCCCTGGGTGACATGACACAGGGTGACAGGCACACAAACCATCAAGCTCGGCTCTGCGGGGAGAGGAGGGCACTCCCCGGCCTGGGGCACCCACCTGGGCAGATGTTCAGCTTGAAGTTCTCCACGAGGTGAGTCATGGTGGTGAAGTCTGCTGAGTAGGAGAAGTGCTGATCCACCGGCTCGGAGGCGATTGCTCTCAGCTCCTCTTCCACAGCCTTGCCGACACCCACAGCGAACATGATGATCCCTACATGGCAAGGATGGATCCTGAGCACTGCACTGGCCACCCTGCATCATGCAGCCACAAGCCCAGAGGGAGCAAAGCCAAGGATGCAGGATTTCCCCTGGGCTTCCCAAATACATTGCAGGAATTTGAAAAGGACGGGCCAGAGCGTGGCAGCACTGCTGCCATACAGGCTGCTGCAGGAAGGATGCTGCTCAGAGCACCCCGCGACCACGGCAGAGGCATGTCTGCCCCCACGGACCCTGAGGCTGGATGCTGCAGCCTGCCCCAGCACCAGCCACCCTGAGGAACAATCCTGGGATACCCAAAGCCCTGCAACTTGGGGTTCCCCAGTTCCCCGCACCTGACTCCTTTGCTCTCCTGGCCCATTCGGAGATGTCATCCTGGGAGCGCCCATCCGTGAAGACCAGCCCGATTCTGGGGATGTTGTGGGAGAGAGGCCGGGCACCTTCCGGCTCGGAGAAGCTGTGTTCCACCATGTGCTTGAGGGCGAGACCTGTCATGGTGCCCTTCTCCATGTACTCCACCTCCATCACCGCCTTCTTTATCTCGTCCGCGCTGTGGTACTTGTTGAGGGGGAACTCGGTGCGGACGCGGCTGGAGTACTGCACCAGCCCCACGCGTGTGCCGTGGGGGGACACCTCCAGCAGGTCCACGATGCGGTTCACAAACTGCTTCACCAGCTCAAAGTTTTGGGGCCGGACGCTCTTGGAGCCATCAATCACCATCACCAGGTCGACGTGCCCAGCCCCGCACTCTGCGGGCACAGGGGAAGGTGAGAAAGGGCCAGCCTGGCCGTGGGCGCCGGCTGAGTGAAGATGCCCAGGGCTGGGGCAGAGCTGCGGGGCTGCGGGACTCTGTGTGGACCCCCTGGAACTGCAGCTGGGGTGAGGCTCGGAAGCAGGGCAAAGCATGCCCAGGGGTCTCAGCCCAAAAACCTCCACTGCCATCCCAGTGTCCCCTGGAAGTCCCTCCTAGTTGTCCCTTTTCCTGAACTTTTCCTCAAAGCTCATGAACGGGTTGCCCAGAGAAGCTGTGGATGCCCCATCCCTGGAGGGGTTCAAGACCAAGCTGGATGGGGCCCTGGGCAGGCTGCTCTAGTGGTTGGCAACCCTGCCCACAGCAGGGGAGTTGGAACTAGATGATCTTTAAGGCCCTTTTCAACCCAGCTATTCTATGATTCTGGGCCATCTCTCTGAGGACCTGGCACATCCGTCCCCCCAAGCCCAGCCAGCTCTCCATCCTCTTCCAACCCAGCTCAGACAAAGCCCCACTTAGACTCCCAGCCCAGTTCCAGGTAAGCCCTCTCCAGGAACCCAGATGAGGAAGATGCCACGAGCCGTGTCCATACTCACTGCTGCACGCCTTGCCATCAGCCTGGAGCTGCTGGCCCTCGGGGCACACGCAGCGGTAGGAGCCGTCGGCGCTCACGCACTTGAACTCGCAGCCATGATCCACCCCGTTGCAGAGGTCGGTGGCTGGAAGACAAGCCGAGGGCACGGCGTTATCCCCATCCAGGTAGGGTGGCCTGGGGACTGGGCAGGACAGAAAGGGGACGTACCCCTGCAGGATCTGCTGTCGGGCTGGAGCGTGAAGCCGCTGCGGCAGCGGCAGTAGTGCCCGTTGGGGATGCTCACGCACTCGTGCTGGCAGCTGTGGTTTCCGAAGCTGCAGTAATCGATCACTGGTGAGAGAAGGAGAGGGGTGGGCAGAAGGGAAAGACAAGAAGAGGGAGAGCAAGAAACAAATGAAGAAGGGGCAGGAAGGGAGAGGGACGCTTACTAGTGCAGCTCCTCTTGTCCTGGTTGAGGTAGTAACCCGGGCGGCAGCGGCACGAGTATGACCCACGAGCGCTGACGCACTGGTGCTGGCAGCCGTGTCTCCCATCTGCGCACATATCGATGGCTGTGGGGGAACAGGACATCTGTCACCCTCCTGTCCCAGCCTCCCCAGGGCAGCCAAGGGCTGCTCCAGAGCTTCAAGGAAGCTCCCAGCACCCTGAGACAAAAATGAAAAGTCCCGGTGTGGTGGCCAGAACCCACAAATACAGCTTTGCTCTCAAAATCCAGGGACAAAACACCGCACACGTGGGCTGGGACGTGCATCCCCTAGTACCCACTGCCTGGAGCTGCCTCAGGTGACAGGCAGCTGGTTGTGCCAACACGAGCCCCAAGTGTCCCATTCCAGAGAGGTGACCAGAGTTTAGCGATGCTGAGTAGCACCCACAGCCACTACAGACCTGGGCGGCAGCGTGACCCGTGGACAGAGCACCTGGGCTGCTGCTGGCCCTGCAGGGTCCTCTGCTGCATTGCATGAGCCCTGTAACTACAAGTCCTCTAGGAGAGTTAGGATAAAAAAAGGGGTTTTACGGGAACAGGTCTTTCCATCCGCGTTGAGCCTGTAGCCTGGGTTGCATTCGCAGTGGAAGGAGCCTGGGGTGCTGACGCAGCTGTGCTGGCAGCCGTGCTCCTGCACCACGCACATGTCCACCCCTGCAAGACAGAAAGAGCATCAGAACAACTGCACAGGGACCCTGCATGTGCCCTGTCCCTGCAGCCAAAGCCACCAGGACAACCTGCACAGCCCCGGCTGTTCCGTCCCAGTGTTCACCCACTGATTTCCAGTACACGGACACTGCACTGGGCAGGTTTCTGAACTGCCTCGGCTTTCAGGTCTACCCAAGCACTAAATCAACACCCAATATTAACTGATACTGTTGATAGCTTGAGCCGAGGAAGTGAAAGCCTGAGCTCAACCGAAGGAGCCAGGGGTGGCCAGGAGCCTGCAGAGCTGGCCAGGAAGCAGGCAGCAGACATCAGGTGCAGGAGCATACCAGGGCCCCAGGGAGCAATATCTGTCAGCCCTGGCCCCCCACCCCAGCCAGCAGGGACCCACCACGGCACTAATGCAGCCCCATGGGCATGTACATGCCCCTGGCTAGGAAACGCTGCCTGACAGAGGCTGGCAGCTGCCTTCTGCCCTTCAGCAGATGCTGGAGCATGAGCAAGGTCTTGGCAGCCTGCTGCAGTGCCAGGTCTCTGGCAAAGCCCACCAGCACAGTAGGGGACAGACAGGTCCTAGCCTGTGAGCTCTCAACCCTCGCCAGCACAGCCACTGTGAGAACCAGCCTCCCAGCTCCCTGCCGAGACCAGCCGGACGCTTCAGAGCAGCACATGTGGCCAGGGATTTATTAAACACAAATGTTCACGCAGCAGACACTGTGCATGTGTCTGCGTAGGAGGAGACCCTGCTAGAGCCACGTTGAAATGTGTATGGGGCTCTGGGATATGTCACCCATCCCTGTCATACCCAGGGAAACCAGCTCCACATTTTCTGCTCTTTAATATTCCCCATCACCACTGCCCCGACATCCTGGCTTGGGGCGGAGAAACCAGGCAGGGGTGAAGAAAAGCACTTGCTTGCAATGATTTGAAACTCTCCTGATCTCGTCCCAGCAGAGGAAAGGTGAGCGAGAGGAATCATAGAATCACCGGATGGTTTGGGTTGGAAGGGACCTTAAAGATCATCAAGTTCCAAACCCCCTGCCATGGGCAGGGACACCTCCCACTAGCCCAGGTTGCTCAAAGCCTCATCCAGCCTGGCCGTGAAAGGTGAGCAAGAGGAAAGGCCATCTGTCCCACCAGGGAGGTTGCTTCCCTGTCCACTCTGCTCCTAGCAAGGGCAGCCACCCCAAACACCCATGTGAAGGTCATCTTCTAGCCGGGACCACCCTTGCCAGCCCACAGCTGTGGCTCTCACCCACCGCAGAGCTTGTCCTGGAACTGCTTCCCAAACTGCTGGATGAGCTCGAAGGACTCCACCAGGAAGACGTGCTCCTCCAGCGGCGGCGAGGCCATGGCCCGCAGCGAGTTCATGTCTGCCCGCTGGATGCCCACAGCATAGATCTCAATGCCAGCATTCCGGGCCTGGGTGGCCACCTCGGTGACACGGTCCTGGGGCCGTCCGTCCGTCACGATGATGGCAATGCGGGGGATCTTCTTGTGCAGAGGGCGTGCGCCCTCCTGCGTGCTGAAGGCCACGTTCATGGCGTACTGGATGGCCAGCCCCGTCATGGTGCCCTGGGCCAGTGGGACGATGCTGTTGATGGCCTTCTCCATGTCTGCCCGTGTGAAGAAGGTCTTGAGGGAGAAGATGTTCTGCACCTGGCTGGAGTACTGGATGACCCCCACCCGCGTGGCGTTGGGACCCACGTCCAGGCTCCCGATGATGTCCATCATGAACTGCCGCATGGTCTCAAACTCGAAGGGACGCACGCTGCGGGAGCTGTCGATCACAAACACGATGTCCAGGGGACCCGTCCTGCACTTCACACCTGGAAGGGGGCAAAGAGACGGTTCAGCTTCAGCCGCCTGCAGTGAGCTGGGAGCGGGGACATCCCCATTGGGTGGGTTGAGGGGTGCTCAGTGGGGGATGGAGGAGGCAACCCCCACAGGCCAGCACCTTCCCACTGCCAAATAAACCTGTGGAGGGTGCTGGCAGAGTGGGAGAAGGGACGACAGGCTGGGGAGACATGCCGGGGCCGTGGGGAAATGGTAGTGTGTCCTCCTCCCCAACACTGTCCCTGCAGCCAGACCCAGCTCCTGCTCCCTGCATTTCCACACCCGACAGCCCCCAGGGCTGCAGAAATGCCTCTCGGTCTGTCGGCAAGGTTTAGGCACAAGTTTAGGCAGCGGCATCTTCATCTCTGCTGTGAATCAGAGCATCAAAGTGTAAAACAGCCCAGTGCCTCGGGCTGTCCCCTGCCAGTTGCAGCTCCTGCCCCAGACCCCTGCGCCACGCGGGCTCCTGCTGCTGCCATGCCACGCGTGAAAATACTGCTTTGGGCAATTCTTCTGTTCCCCCTGTAGCTCCAGCTTCCCCCGGATTTTACTGCGTTTTGCCAGTTTCTGCCTAAAACCGGACTTTGTTGTGGGTTTTTTTAGGGGAAGAAAATGAGACAGTGAAAAGCACAGCTCAGGGCATACACATGGTGGGGATCGAGCCAAAGAGCCTCTCCTGGACATATGGGTGCAACTTCCAGTGTAAACCGGGAGAGGGTTTAGCAAGTGAAATGCCAATGAACATATTTTGCTTGGCTTGCATGTACCCAAGCCTGGGAGAATTTGGCCCTAATGGTAAGGAAACACTTTGAGTCCCCTTGGGATGATGCCCAGACCTGGGCTGTCATCTCAGCTGCTTGAAAGGGCTCTGAGACATATCCGCCTCCTCTCTCCGTTCGGTGCCTTCATGTTTTTAAACTGGAATTGATTTATCTCCCTCTGCCCTGGGAGGAGAGAGGCTAGTGCCCCTGGGCTTGCTTTGTCCCCCCGCAGGAGACCCGTGGAGGGAGGAGGTTCCCCCTAATGTCTGTGCCTCCGGCCGAGGTCAGAGCCCACGGGCAGGAGGGTGACAAGCCCTGAGTTGTATCAAAGCTGAGAACGTGCCTGGAGCAAGTGCCACCAGTCTCACCATGCTGGGACCAGGCTTAGCTCCTGCTCTCCTGGGCAGCACTGGGCAGTTCAGGTCCCACGCCAGGGGGACGCTCCATCCAGCTGGGATGCTTCCAAAGAAGAGGCATCAGGTCCCCCCACCCCAAGCACCAAGCCGTCCTCCGAGGGCTTTGCTGCCCTGACACACTCACTTTTCTCTCCTCCAGGCAATTCCCAGCAGCCAGGGCTCACCTGCAGGCTTCGGTCTGGCTTCCAGCGTCGTCAGGAGGAGGAGGAAGAGGGGGGCCACGGGCAGGAGCTTCATCATGGCTCTGCAAGACCACACGGCTCCCAGGCTGGGGGGACTCACTGCGGGGAGATGATGATGTGCCATCAGTGCTGAGGCGGGGGCAGTGGGTGTCCCCAGGCAGCATCAAAAACCCTGGTCGGCAGCAGCTGTTGTGACAGATCCATCCCCAAACTTCTCTGCACCCACGTGGGACTTTTCCCATCTGAGGACTGGCAGTCTCGGCACAGCTAAATTTCATTACAGTAGCAACAATCTGCCAAAGAGTCTGATTTTCTGCTCTGGGCGGAGCTGGCTGTGGGACAAACCTTATTTTCACTTGCAAACCAGGCGGATGGGATGTTCAGCCAAACGCTTTTTCACTGGCGGTGCGGCTGCTCTCCGCAGCCAGCCAGAGAGTGGGAAAGCTGCACCCAGAGACGCGGAGCACCGGCCCTCCAGCACTCCCTCTGCATGAATGTGCTGGGAAGAGAAGCCCCCAGATGAGATGCCAGCACAGACAAAGCCTGCTCAGAAGTCTCTCAAAGTCACTGGCAAAGACCGTTTTTCCAAGAAGCTCCATAAATTTGTTCTCTGCCTTTTTCCAAGACAGCAGGGAGCAGCAGCCTGGCCGGCACAGGGTGTAAGGGTGCCTGTGCGGATGGTCTCGTGCCCACTGTCCCCAGGCAGGGTGCTGGGTGAAGCTCCTTTTCAGAAAATCATCAGCCCAGGGGACCCCACTGCCCTGCCACCAGAGCTTTGCAGCTCTCCTCATCCTGCTGGCTTTTCTGATGCATGCTCTGCACCCCAGCAGTTTTTTCATGTGTTTGAGGTAGGATAATTGGGGGGAAAGATCTGTCATCCAAAACCTCAGCTTGTCACTTGTCCCCCCCTCAGCCCACCTCTGCGTTCCCTTGCCTTGCCTCTCCCTGCCCTCGCCTGGCTCCTGCAGCAACACAGATTTATTTAGTTTATTTTTATTTCAGCTCTGGTCGGAAACCCAAGGTGGTAGGGGGGCAAATGCCACAGTTAAGGCAGCTTCCCCCAGGAGACATGCAGTGGCGACCGGGCACAGATACTAGAAGGGTGCTTTTAAAAACAGCACATGGAAATTCAGTTTATCGGTAGTTATCAGCCAGTATTTATTTAGCCCCAGGAGGTCTCAGTTGTAATTCATCACCAGGGCTGCCATTTAATTGCTCAGTGCAGCCCTGAACCTCGTGTATTTGATAGCGGGGATGCTGATAATAGATTTCACAGCTGCATCTTAAATTTCTCTCCAGACCGTGTTCACACCTGAAAAATTATATTGGAGAATGAGAAGGACAGAAAAAGGCTACAAGAGGAAACTGGGATGCAGAATACCAGTCTTGAAGTGGGAGACACGGCCTTTTCCCAGGGAGGGGGAGCAGCCCGGCCAGCCTGGGACACAGTCCCTTCGCAGCAGGCATCGGGAGTTCCTGCAGAGCCGAGCGACCAAGGGGCCGGCGGGATTGCTCTGGGCTGCGGGGAGGCTGCAGCTCAGCAGGCATTCTCTAGGAAGCCACAGGGCCAGGGCGAGCATCCTTGGTAGCCCACTGTCAGCAGCACCGGCCAGGACCACGGGTACCTGTGCCCTCAGCACAGCACCATGTGCCAGCAGAGGAGCAAACAGCCCCTCCTATCCCACCTTCCTTTCCCCATTTATTTAGCAGATACTTTTTCCAGCAGTACTTTTTTGGGGGAGAAAGCACTCATTAACCTCTCTATATTTTGAGGACAGCTGTGCCACCTATAACATTTCTGCAGCTCTGTGCTCTCCAAGACTCCTTGCAATGGCAGGCTGGCACAGAGCCTGCGTCTTGCAGCATCCAGATAGCTTCAAAGCCAGCCCAGAGAGAGAGGAATGAGCTCTTGGGCCAGGAACTGAGGAGGAGAAAACCAGTTCACGACTGATCTATTTTTAACAGCATTTCAGCTTGGGATGAAGCCTTGGCGCTCCCCACGGCTGGAGGGGCTGATGCTGCCTGGACAGGGCAGGGCACAGTGGCTCAGCCAGGCATCCAGCACCGGTCCTGGCAACAGAGACTGGGCTGGGACACTGCCCTGGTCCCCGATTCAATGTAACACCCAGCCCTGCCCCAGTAGAAAGGCTGATGGGGATGGGGAAGCAAAAGTGATGGAACAGATGCCCCCAAGTATCTCTCCCACCATCCCACGCTGGGCAACCTCCCCTGCTCCTCACTGTCCTCACTCCCGTGGGCTGGCAGCACTGGGGCTGACGTGCAGCCCTGGGGGTGTTCCCGCCACCCTGAGGGCTCTGACACCCCCCCAAGCTCCTGCCACCAGCCGGGAGCGGGAGGGAGATGGGTGGGAAGCAAGCGGCTGGCAGGCAGGTGCTGCGAGGCAAGGCAAACACGGCGCTGGCTGCAGCGCCAGAGACCTTGAGATAAGGCTGAGCTATAAAGGATGAAAGGTCCAGGCAGGGCGAGTGCTGCCGAGGGACGCTTGGACCATTTATCAGCCTTTCAGAGCAGGGCAAAGGGAAAAGCAGCCCATTGCTTGTATGTGCTGAAGGAGATGCTCAGTACGTGGCACAGAGAGGGTGACCAAGGGAAGAGCCACACATAGGCACAGGAGGGTTGGCAATGTCCCCAGCCTCCTGTCGGTTCCTCTCATGATCTCGGACAAGGAGGACATGGAGATGGATCCCCAAACAGGTAAGTCAGCACACCTTTCTTCCCCGGGCACCTCCACCGACATCGCTGCCCCCCCGGGCACTCGCCTCCCTCCCCACTCCGCCGCTTCTCCGTCTGCTCTCCCTGCCAAGTGCTGAGTCTCGGGAAAAACAGTCGCTTCAGATTTCAGCACAGCCTCCTTGGCAGCTCTCTCCTGGCTACAGGTTAACAGAAATGCTCTGAATATTCTCCTTCTGGTTCATCCGGGCACGTCAGACGTGGGTGCATCCTCCCTTGGGCAAGAGGGGGCATGGCAGGGAGCAGGGTGAGGAATGCAGCCAGCTCTGGACCCTCCTTGCTGTTACAGGGGTGGGGGCCTTGCATGAGGAGTTGTAGAGGGGATGAAGCAGATGGAGAAAGGGTTGAAAGGCTCAGGAGGTGGCGGTGCATTCCCAGCCCAGGAAAAGCCCTGGCTGTAGCATCACAAGGAGGAAGCAGGTTGTGGACCATGGCAATGGAGTCATAAGCTGGTCTTGGGTACAACCACATGCAAGATTGTATACAGCTGGGCACATCAGCCTTTAGCTGAGATTTCTGTTTATGGCAAAAAATACACAACTCCAGCCATCTGCCTGGGCTTGGCAGCCCTTTGGCATATTGTGGGAGCAGCAGCAAGGCTCTGCCCTGGCTCCAGCCCCTGTGAGCAGCCAGGACAGGGGATCACCATGCCTTGCAAGAGTGGGGCACAGCCAGGAACCTCTGACAGAGCACACCGTTACCCAACACAAGCAAAGCCGGGGTGGGGTTCTCGTGCAGAGGAAGAGGCACACACAGCGTGCCTAGGCATGCACGGCAGGGGTGCCCTGCACTGATGCTACCAGCAGGTATTTCTGTGCTGGAAACCTTGACCCACGGTAGGGCAGCCCTAGATGTGATGTTCCTGAGACTCCCGTGCCTCTCCCTGCACCCTGTTTGGTTCTGCAGGGCTTTTCTGTGTGAAGACCCAACCAGGCAGTTTTGGCAGGCCATAGTTCCACTCTCATATCAGTGTTACGTGATGGAAGTGTCAACCCACCCCCGCCAAAATAGGCTCAGGAGCCTGGACACAGACTCCTTGTGCTTAGGACACCAGAGTCCTGCCAGGAGAACAGCAGAAAGACAGCAAGAGCTGGGCTCACGCTGGAGCATGGGGGGACAAACTGTCTGTTCTCAGCAGGACAGCAAGTCATCCTTCAGGTCCATGCCTGAGAGAAAGGCTGCCCAAAAGGCGCACGTGGGACCAAGAGAGGATGACCCAGCGTGTCTTGCCCCAAGCATGGGGGACAACGAAGCAACCAGATACCTGGAGAGATGCAGAGAACTTACATCAGCCTGGAGGCACCTCTTGATGCCAGATTTTGCTGTGGAAAACCAGCTGGAACACTGGCACAATGTCTAAATATTTCTAAGACCCTCAAGCTATGTGAATGGATGATGCCTAGGATAGCCTTGGAGCTGGATCCACCTTCTCCTGGAGGGTGGGTTTCTCCCAACACGAGCCACAATCTCAAGGTGCTCCCCGCCTGCAGGGGCACAGCTCTCAGCAGTGCCTCTGCTGCCCAGGAGCTCTGAACCCACCTTCAGGACCCTCCTACAGGCAGCGGTGACCTTACTCTCCATCACAGCTCCAGCATCTCCATACTCATCCTCCACAGCGGCTGCATGAGGAGTTGCAAACCCCACAAGAGAGGGCAGCAATGCAGTTTTCAGAGCAAGGAAGCATCAGGGAGCACAAGCACATCAAGACCAAGAAAATGGCATGAATTTCCAGTCCAAAATGATTTTTTCCCCCTTTTTAAGGACTGGCACGTCCTTGGTTCTTCCCAAACACACATGTGGGAGAACAAGAGCAGACTCCTTCCAGGACATCGCAGTACTCTCCAGTTACAACACTGTGGCAGATTTACTGGGCCAAGTGCCATCTGGAAGGACATGTTTGAAAAACAAGGCTGCATTTCTCAAACTGCACGTTATGGCTCCAAACCCAACAGGAGCAAGTCGGCAGGAGAGCTGTAACAGGAAAACCTGGCTGGGCGTGGAAGGGATTTTCCCTTGGGAGGGAAATACTGGATGTAGCAATGGACAGAGCATCATTTTTTAGGTGTTCTCCGCGACAGCACATGGGGTCTTTCTCTACTGTCAATCTATTCCTGAAAGACCTCTCAGTGCTCTGCAGCTGGGCTAGGAGGAAAGCCTCTCGCCTAGCCAGCTTCTGCACCGAAACACGCTGTACCTGGGCTGCTGCAGCAACAGCTGGCAGGAATGAATGCCATATTCACTTACAAATGAAACAGGGCCTCTCGAAGCGCATGTTAAAGATCTAGCCAAGAGGAAACCATCAGTTGGTCAGCCAATTCCCCATGTTCACTATCACGTCAAGAGATGGCTCCTGTTTCAGGACTGCTGGTGGCATTTCTCTCTTCTTCTCTGTCCCACTCAAGACCTTAGGCTGCACGTGTGCCCTGAGCTGCACGACAGGCAAACTCAGCCCTGGCCAGTATTTTAAGCAAAACTGAAGAGATCTTGGCATGCTTTTAGATTTTGATGAAGAGTGTTGAACAGGGGAAAGACCCACCTTACTCTCTGCAAAAGCAAATGCTCTTCTGCAAACAGTCCCCCGGAGGGCAGCTGAATGGGGCCAAGAGACTTTCCTTGGAGGAGGGGAGCTCTGCGCCATCCAGAAGCTGATGCAGCAATCCATCGCCCAAGTTCTTGCTCTGGGAAGAAGGTGTTAGAGTGCATATTTTTCCCCAGAAATATGCATGTTCAACCACAAAGGAAAGAGAAATGGCCCAGAGCAGCTCCTGGGCTGGTGCAGAGTTTGTCAGCTGAGCTCCTGCAGCAGCAGAGCCACCGGTGTCTCTAACAATGAGATTGTTAGTTACTAGCAGGACGTCTGTCTCCCAGATCCGCTGGGACCAATATCCCCAGCTGACCTCCAGAGAGCTTACACGGCACAGACAACCACAGAGAGTGCCTGCTGTTTCAGCCCCGCAATCATGGATTCATTGCCTGACCTCCTTCTCTAAATCTTTATATCATATTTCTCACTCTGGAGACGTGACTCAATGCGTTGGCATAAGGAAATACGCCAGGAGAATATTCTTGTGCCTCTCCCCTTTATCCTACCCATCCTGCTATGTGTTTAATTGAAATAGCAGAGAGTGAGGAGCGTTTGGCGGCTGCAGAAAAGCACACGGAGACTTTTCAGCCTTCCTCGAGACAGAAAAGCAAGCTGGATGAATTCTTTTTCTAGATACTTTTCACAGGGAGAACCCCAAAGGCAGCACGGGAAACTGCTGTCACCTAACTTCATGCCTGCCGTGTCCCTCTGACAGCACGACGGAAGAACTGTCCCAGGACCAGGATGCCACCAGCCCACAGGAGATGCACCAGAGAAGAACTTCCACCAGCATCGCAGTGGCCTGTGGCCTCACTCCTGCCCACGCTGAAGAGCAGGTGCCTTGGGGACCCTTGTGCCTCAGCATCATCCCGTCTCTGCCAGCATCTCAGATGCTGCGTGGAAACCTCCTGCAGACCTCCCCAGGGCCTTGAAGCAGTGTTTGACACTCGAGGAATGTCCAGATGTGCTTTAGGGAACCTGGGCACAGGGCAGCCCGTCATCTGCCTCAACAACGTGACATGAGAGGTTCAGCGATGACAGGGAGAGCAAAACGGAGAGTAGTGAGATTGCTGCCTGGCATCTGAGTGCAGACTGAAATGTTTTGTGTCACTCTCATCCTGGCTGGTACTGTTAAAGGCAAAGCAAGATGCCGTGAAAAGAGAAAAAGAACGAGGAGGATGTCTAATGTGACACTTTGGGGAAGCCATCCAAGTCCAGCTGCAAGCGTAGGAGCTGTGAATACCCCAAGGCAGGATTTTTCCAGCTTTTTCAGCTCGCGGACCCTGCTAATTTTCCAGGCGAGACACAGACTCTTGTATAGCGGGTTACCTCTGCTGTCAACAGATCTGCTCCTACTGATTCCTGCCATAGACCATGGACTCCTACGGGTCCACACACTCCAACTCAAAGATTCCCGAACTTATACATTGGCAATCAACCAGCAAAGCAGCATGACACAGCCCAGAGACAGGAAGGCTGAAGTCTGGAGAGAAATCACTTTACTGCCACCTCTCTGCAAGGGACAACAGCTGATCCCTGCGGATTTCCCTGACAGGCACCAGAGGGACCAGGTTAGTGATGGATTCACGTGTGCAACCAAGGATTTGCAAGGCGAGAGATCAGAAGTTTGCTGAAAAAGGGGCATAGGGAAAGGCAGAAATGTGTTGGGGAAGAAGGATCCAGCCTCCAAAGAAAAATGCTGGGAAAGGACATGCCGCCTGAGAACCAGAATAGCTTCAGATACAGGATCAGGCACAACAGCTTGGGGGTATCCCACGGGCAACACTGCCCTAGCTGGGCACCAGTCATTGGAGCCTCCCCTGCTTCAACAGAGCTGGTTTTAAACCATTTAACCAGGATTGGAGAGGGAACCAAAGCCTTCTAAGTGCTAAAAAATGTTACTCGATACCTAAAGGTCCATCTGTGCTGCAAGCATCTACAGAGGGGTGATTCTTGCCAGCCCACAGCAGGTCACAGAAAGCACAAAGTCCGGGTCCCCGCTGCTCAATGGAGCCCTTATGGCAGTTGCATCCCTTCCATCCAGCTGAGCCCATGATCAATTTGCTACTGTTTGGGCCCGAAGTGGAGAAAACAGGACTACTGAGAGGTAATGACAAGAGGCAGGAGCTGCTCAGCCTCACAGGCTGGAGGAGCCGCGTGTGACATCTGGCACAAGAGGGACTGACTGGTTCTGGGGCAGTAGCTGATTTTTATAAGTTTCTTTATAAGCACCAATCTTTTTTCTTTTTCTATGTTTTTTTCTAGGTCCCATTTATTCACTCACAGTAGGGCTTGTCTGTAACTCACATGTGGGTGTAGGTACAAACACTACTTATCTCCCCCTCCGTGCTCCAGCCCTATTCATCAAGGGTTTGTAAATGGCATTTTATGAGCGCAGAGTTTTTAACAAGGCAGGCACACTGCTCGCTGCTCCAAAAGCGAACAAAGGGGCCCCTATTGGAAACTTTAAAGATGTTTAAACAAAGGCTTCTCTTGAAAACCTTTAACCCCTAATGCCAACCTCAAGGGAAATGCTGTGTTATGAGCAATCGGAGCACAAACATCTTCACTGACCGCAGATTGCCTACAACGAGCTGCCTTGTTGGCTACATCTTCTCCGTCTGCTACCGTCGCCAACAAGGGCAGCTCCCAAGCCCATCCTGTACTAATCACATAAAATTTCTTTAATTCTTCAAGCAAAAAGGAAGTTACAACTTCCACAAAAATCAACAACAGCTTTTTCCAGTTGGATGCAGCAATACCCTGCCTGCTTCGATGGAAAGTGTCATTTTACTACAAACACCAAGATCTCTGGCCTGCCTTCCAGATGGGAATTTGTATTTCGGATTAAGCCAAATTTATCCTGGGAATTAACTCTGCTCTTCATGTCCTGGTGGCTAATATCAGAGCTGAGATGCAAGAGCAGATTTACACACACACACTTTTTGCCGGTATTAAATGCCAATCTACTGAATCTCTGAAGAGATCACAAGAATCCACTTGTGAAATGCGGTTTCTACTTGTTACTGAGAACCTGTACGCTCACTGCCTGTGATTAATTGCTCCTGTTCTTGGAAAATGAGAAAAAACAAACTCTACTATCAAGAGACGCTACAGAGTATCCCACAGGGAGGACTTCATAGGAACTTTTGAAATAATCTGGGCTTGACTGAAGCAAAAATCCCATGGGTTTAAGCAGAAGAGGTAAAGCTGTGTGCCTTGGGGCTCTGAACAGGCTCCTCTCTTGAAGCCCCCCCAGTTCCTCTGCACACATGCTGTGGCTTCCTTCAGAGTGGGTCAGTCCTGTTCCTGTGCCAGTCTCCCCACCAACACCAGTTCCCCAGCTCAAGCCCTGCCTCCTGGACGGATTCAACAGCTCTTTTGGCTGCCCTTGCAGAACGAGAGGGAAGACCCCAGCGGAGCACACACCCCGTATCTGCTCAGCCCCACTGCTCTCGGACGGCTGCGTGTTAGCACAGATACAATGAGTGTGGAATAATCTGATTTTCCAAACAAGTTTTCCCACGCAATTGTTTGGAACAGAAGTGCCCAAAGCTAATTTTTCCTTGTGAAATGGTGGGTGATTGCTTGTGCAAACACATTTATGAGTATGAACAGACCCAATTTTCCAGTCGTGCAGAAAGAGTGCATAACAAACTTTAGGCACACTTTTAAGCTTATCTTTTTGCAAGATCTCGCTCTCCTGTTGCTCAGAATGCCTTGCCCAGGTGTACCAGACCTTATTATTCTCTGCTAAAAGAGAACCTCGGGGGTATAAGCAGGAACCTGCCCAAAAGCTAGGCAAAAGGTGAGCAGCACAGGCAGCCTGCAAACTGCGCCATCCGACAGTGGAGGAGAGTTTGTATCACCCGCACACCAAGACGCAGAGCAGGGTACCATGTCCCCCTAGTGCACCCCCACAATACACCCGCTAGCCCAGCGCTGGCACGGCTGCAGGCGGACATGAGCACGTACACGGGGACTTCCAGGGGGGCTCCAACCCCGTTTTGGGGGAAAATCCCTTGTCAAAGGCTCTGCTCATCCCTGCCCAGCTTTGCTTTCCGCTCCTCCCGCCAAGGATCGCTGCTCCCCTCCCTGCCCGCCCCACTCCAGGGAAAAGATCGCCCGGGCTCCCCCTCACCCCCTTCTCTCCTCTCCCTTCCCGCAGGGGCGGCGGTGCCCGCGGAGCCCCTCACTCACCCGTGCCGGCCGCCGAGCCGCTCCCCGCCGCGCTGCTGGCTCAGGTACGGCGGGCGCGGACCTGCGCGGGGCGCTGCGCGGTTCGGTTCGGTGCGCTGAGCTGCGCGGGGCGATGCGCGGTTCGGTTCGGTGCGCGGACCTGCGCGGGGCGATGCGCGGTTCGGTGCGGTGCGCGGAGCTGCGCGGGTTGGTTCGGTGCGTGGTGCGGTGCGCGGTGCAGTGCGCGATTCGTTGCGCGGAGCGCTGCGAGGCGGTGCGGCTCCGCGCGGCTTTTAACGGGGCGGGGGGAGCGGGGGGGCGGGCACGGCCGCCGCACCCCGGTTCGGCCCCGGGAGGGATGGGGGGCTCCCGCCTCCCCTCGCCCCGCGGGTCGCGGCCGTGCAGGTGCCCACGGGCACGCGGGGGCTGCGCGCAGGTGGAAACGGCGGCACCGGCACCGGGCTGTGCACCCCCGGGCTGCTCACAGCCCTCACCGGCCAGAAACTCACCGGCCGGGGAGAGGCTTCCTCTTTTTTTCTTTTTTCCTTTAATTTTTTTTTCTTTTTTATTCTTTTTTTCCTCTTTTTTCTATATTTTTCTTTTTCTTTTTTTCCTCTTTTTACTTTTTTTTTTCCTTTCATCTTCCCCTGCTGTGGGAGTGCGCTTGAGGGCCTCATAAACTTGGAAGGTCCTGGAAAAAAGGAGGGTCCAAGCTTAATGTCTATTTGAGCTGCAGTGGCCGGGGAGTTTAGGAACCTCTGCAGGTAGAGGCTGCAGCGTGGGGAGGTGGGTTTGAAGCAGGGAGCTGCAGACCAGAGCTCTGAGGGCTGCAGAGCCTCAGGTTGAGCTTCCAGCAAGAAGGTCAACTAGTGTGCCTGACTGCAGTGGTGGAGATCAGCAGCAGCAGCTTCTCTGACACCTTGGAATAGACCTTCCCAGCCCTCCACCTCTTCTCAGCACTTCCATCAGTCCAGTGGTGGCAGGAGCCACCTTTAGTGCTTTATAGGACCGTGTTTTAGTGCTTTAACAGCACTTTCCTCCCTCTTTGCACTAACATTAATGGCTACACGAGCAGAGAAAGGAGACTATGGTAAATCACCCACATTATCTGAATTTTCTAGCCAACACGCCAATACTGCCTTACTGAACTTGGGCATTTTTGAGGGTGTTGGTGCTGCTGGGCCAGGCGCAGGGCAGCCAGGAACATGCCTGGGGTGACCACCCCAGCTGGTCTCCGGACCCCACCAAGCGCACCCCCAGAGGGTTTGCATGCTTCCTGCCCTTGGCTGGTGTTTGCCATTGGTGTGGTCGATAAATCCCCCAAGTCCATAAAAGGCTGAATCTCACTTGTGTGTGCAGTGAGGAAAATATAGGATTTATAAATACCCATGCATATACAAGGGCTTGTGGGTTGGGTTGGGCTGGATTAAAGGAGGTATTGAAAACTGAGGGAAGCCAGAAACGGCAGGCTTCTCATTTCTGTGAATTCTAATGGCTTTTCCTTTTGCATAAACATTGCATTGACTCCATATCCAAGAGCACTGCAGGCATTTTCTCCCCTGCTCTGGACAAAATATAACCCAGACCTCTAAAATGGATATTTTTTATTAGGGCGTTTGGTTTCCCCAAGCCCAGGAAAGAACAATTGCCCTCTGTAGCAGCAGGGCCCAAGCAAGCTGCAGGGCAGGCATCTCCTGAGGGAGGCAGACGGCAGCTCCTTTGTGGGGGAAAAGCAGCAAATTAAATCTCTGCGCTTGAATTCAGTGTTACCTGTACTTGAGGACACTGTCACTACGAGTTCCTGTATAAAGAGTTGATTTGAAGACCCAGTTTCTAAACAATAGCTGATGGGATCGTATTTTGGTCTCCTGAGTCGGGTACTTTCATTCCCAGGGGACCAAAAAAAATCAGATGTCTCCACAGCCTGAGCCAGTGAACGTCAGCAAACTGGAAAGCAGCAACGCAGGAGGTGGTTTGCTTCTCCCGGTGCCCATAAAGTGCTTTTTCTACTCTCACAGCCACCCAGGGGTGCACACACAGGATGCTGCAGGACTCCCCCCGCAGAGCAGGTGATGGGGAGCCCAGGATTTGTCCCATGCCATGAGCGTGGCTGCTTCAGTGGAGACAAGTGACCCGCTGGCAGGGGAAGGCTGAGCTGAAAAAGCCCTTTGGAGGGGTTCTCCCTGGTTTGTGACACAGGCAGGAGCCGTGCCTGTGGCAGGGGGTCACCCCGAGCGGCGGCGGGAGGTGGGGGCGATGCACAGCCCTGCCTAACCCACTGGCACCGAGGAAGGAGAAAATGCATTTCCTGGCTGGAGGCAGGACGAAGCGCTGACAGAGGCCCCCCACTCACTGCTGGGAAGCTGAGGGCTCATTTTCAGCTGTTAAACATCAGCTCTCCTAAAATCAGCGATGTGACTGCAGGGTCCCACCCCACCAAAGCCTCCCAGCACCCACCCGGGTTCCCTGCGTAACACATCAAACAGCCCTTCCCCAAAGGGTCCGGCTGTGTGTCTCCTGTGAAAAGCACACAGGGCACTCCTCCTCCTTTTCTGCTTCGTTGAAGAGGGCACAGCAGCACAGCCAGGGCTTGCAGACCCCCGCAGGTGGGTCTCTCCCCCCTCCAGCAGCAGGGCAGAGCTGCCCAGAGATGCCCCTAAAGGGTACCCGCAGCCCCCCTGGAGGCACATCCTGACCTAAACCGAGGGAACAGCCTCATGGTGGGTGATGCCAGGCTGGGCAGGGAGCAGGAAAGGCTTAAAAAATCAGAGCAGGATAAAGTTGGTGGCCCCCCCAGCATCCCCCCTCCTCCCACATAATGCCCAACTGTGTGCAAGAGCTGCTGGTCCCAGCTGAGAGCTCCGGCTCTGAAAAGGAGGCTTTTAGCCCCAGCTCTGAGAGCCCGGCCCGTGCGCTGCTGCTAACATGACACTGAACTAACACTGCACTACAATCAAAGCATTTTAATAATTTAATATAATAAATGTCAGAAGGACTGAATAATTCCCTGTAACCCTGAGGAGGCTGGAGGTGCCAGAAGGAGCCGAGTGGGTAGATTGAGCTGCTTTAGCAAAAGCCCTTTGACTCTCGGAAGGTAAATTTAAACCAGATGATGGCTGCTGGGTGGTCGCCTCCATGGGCAGAATGGTGAGCACTGTTCAGAAGTGTGCCACTGGAACAATTTGGCCCCAAAATTTGGAAGGCAATAGCTGCAGAGAACGGACAAAGAAAAGAAAAATTAGTTTCTCGGTAGTCATTCATCCAGCTAGACATCAAATCTGAAGAACTATGGTCTGTTTGCCCACCTTTGGCATGCACGTTCCCACTTTAAGCAGTAAATAGCATGTGGATGATCATTCCAGAAGGCTCTTTAATAACTCCGGGCTGTAACCCACGTGCCTCTGGAATTACGTACGGATGGCAGGGAGCAGCAATACCTGCACAAGCCTGGCCCTGCCCCAAGCCGCTGCCGGGGAGGCTGTGCAGAGCAGGCGTTGCTGCTGGCCACGCTGTCAGCACACGTCTTCATCCACAAGTTTTGGCAATTTGCTCCTGAGCACTCCCTGCCGCTGCCTGGCCACAGTGCCAGGCTGTTCCTCGCTCTGCTGATGGGGTAATGGGAGAGGATCCCTCCAGCAGTGCCCAGCCCAGCAGCTCCATGGGATCGGTGCTTCCCAGGCACACCATGGGCTATAGGATGGGTGCTGGTGGGTGACACTAACAAGGTGGAGCATGTGTCCCTGCGTACCTCTTGCAAAATTTTCCCTGGGTGGCCATGGATGATGCCCCCCATCCTCACTGCTTGTCCTCCAAGCAATCCCCCGGCACTGCCCACAGTCCATGTCCACTATCTCTGGGTGGCTCAGCAGTGTGTTTGCAGCTGTGCCCGGGGCTTCCCAGCCTCCTCTGGCCACTGCTGTTTGTGTCTGTCTCTGACGCAAGGCCGTCACTGTGCGGAGAGGTCACGAGTGACCCCAGCAGCCTTGGGAGGGTCGAGAGCCAGAGCCTGGAGCCAGTTCCTGTGCAGCTTTCTCTCTCCTGAGGATGCTGGATCTGTTTTGGGTCTGATGCTCATCCAGGTGGGTCCAAAAACATCCCCTGGGGATGCAGAGCAGAAGCACAGAGCCATTGTCCACATACCAGCAGGCACAAACCCGCCTCTGGAGCAAGGCAAGGGAGCTCAGCGCATGGAAGAAGCAAGCTCAGGCTTAAGTCAAGACCTCTTCATAGCCAGCCAGGCTGGGTCCCCTTGGTAGGAGCAATTACTCCTGAGTGTACCCAGCTGCAACATGCCAGAGGTTGGCAGATGTGCCATCGAGGGGCTTCTGCCCAGACAGCATCCCTTTCCTCTCCTCTGGTTTCTTCTTATCCAGCCAAAGGTACTCAGGGAGGTGAGGGGCTTTTGGTAGGGCAGGATCTGATGGTCTTCAGATGGGTGAAGCATCCTCTGAAAGCAAGTCAGTACCACAAAAAGTCTCCCCAGCAGACACCCCATAACCCTCCCCTCTCGTCCCCCCGTTCTTGCCCACGTGTCCCAGGCGGCAGAGCAGGGCACCTCGGGCTCGGACCTACCTCAGCTCTCCCCAGCCAGCTAACACCCAACTACTAAGTCAGCAGAGTTAAATTCCAGATGCAGGGGAACTCCTTCTAGTTAATAGAGCAGAAACAATCAGCAAAACCACCTTCTCCTTAGGTCCTGCAGACAGATGCAGCTATTTTCACCCAACAGCCCTTGCAGAAGCCGACGAGCAGCTCCTCCTTGCGTGGCAGCTGCCCAGCTGCACTCATGGCTCAGCAGCAAGAAACCAAAGAGCCATCCAGCCACAGGCACATCAGGGGGAAAGACAAATTAATGACCAATTAGAGCACTGCCACCATCGTGTGGGACTGGAAGTCTTAGAAATACACATTTCAGAGCTATAAACACAGTGCCCTATGTGGGATTGATTGGAAGCCGATGAAGCCATTATTCAGTTATCCACTTTCTATTTTTCAATGCCAACCCTTGTCTTGCAGCAGCCAGGATGCTCTCTGAGCCCCAGAGCTTTCCCATAGGAAAGCCTCTCCCCCTTCCCCGCTCCGTCAGGCTGGACATGAAGGGAGCTCGGGGCTCGGTGCGGGGCTGGCGGGGCAAGGCGAGGAGCCCAGGGTGGTGGGGCAGAGCTGGAGGACCACTGTCTCGTAGATCCAACCCGTACCAAACCAACCTGCTTCGGGACGGGGTGCGGAGGTACCTGCAGCTGCCGGCAGACCAGACGGTACTGATACTGCACGCCAAAGTCGCACAGAAGTCCTACGGCAATGAAAAAAGGTAGGAGATGGCTCCAGCTTCTCCCACAGCCGCTTCCGAACCCAGCTACCTACAGCTCAATTTCAGCCTTGCAGGGTTTCTCTGATCTAAGCTGGTAAAGCAAATTATTTCCCCTCTCCATCCATTCATGACCTCTCTGCATCCAAAACTACTGTTTAGTCTTGAACTAATGATATTAACACACCCCAGTTAGACATTCCCAGTGGTTAGGTTCCTCCCGTGAGCACTGGAAATCAGAATAATGAAGTAAAAGAAGGAAATAAACTATTCAAGAAGAAGGTGAAAAAGGTTAGTGCTCTGGAAATCTTGGCTTAAAATCTGAACGGCCACAGCAGGGACCGGGGCATTTCCATCAATGCCCACTGTCTCCAAAAGCTGCTATTTTTGAAAATCCTTCCCACACTGCAAAAACACCTTGAGGTTCTGGCTTGAATCTCCCAAATTGCTACTCCTGAGTAGTGACGTCAAACTGTGGCACTGGAATATAATTAATCCCCCATTAATCCTTGTGACATAAATAATCCTCCGTTATTATCAAGTGTGGAGCAGCTATGAGGCGACGAGCTCTGCCTCTAGGGCATAACCCACCCAGACCCCAGCAACCCCAGGAGACAGCTCCAGGCTGGGCTGGCTCTGCCAACAAACTTCACATCGCATCCAGCCTCCTGCCACGACATACTGGTCCACAAGTAAAGGTTTTGTTTCAGGACTGGGTCTCCCCACATCGCGGAGCCTTTGGAACAGCCTCCTCCTCCTCTCCCTGCTCCAGACCTTGTGCAAGGGATGAGCGTGAAAATCAGACGCCGGGTCTGGAGAGGGAGAGAGCACCGGCCCAGAGCTCCCAGGTTAAAGTGTGGAGGTGCTGGGGCTGTTTTCCTTCATGGTGGGAGCCAGGGGCCCGTGCTGCGGATGATTTGTTTAAATAAACCCGTACCCAGGGCTTCAGGGCTCTGAAATATCCACACCCCCCCCCCACCCCGGTGTTTTCCCTGCTAGCGCCTTACCCTGTATCAATAGGGGATGAATTTGCACCATTCACCCAAGAGCAAAGACAGTGGAAACCCAAATAAAACACAGGAAAATGGCTTTCCAAACCCCTGGCTACAGATTTATTTGTGTTGGGCTCCAAAGCTGGCTGTGAATGCAAACTCTGTTCCCGACCTGCCAAAGCTCCCACATGGCAGGCGGGCAGAGGCAGGGGCCCGATCCCTCCTCGGCTGGGGACGGGGAGGGGCCAAGGCGCCCTGTCCTCCCCTCCTGGGGCAGTCCCACGGCCAGTGGGCTCATGGCCACCAGCAGACAGATGTGGCACCGACAGATGTGGAGCTGCCCAGGCAGGGCAGAGATGCTGAGACAAACATTTCAGCAGAACCCCATTGCCCTGGCCAGCCCTGCCCGTGTCCCCCAACTGGGGGGTCTCCAGCCCCTTGCTGCAGCCCCCACATACCTCCCTGGAAGCAGGGTTGCTCCTGGCACCAGTGAGTCCCAGCAAAGGTCTCCACTCTCAGCGCAGCCATCCCATCACCTCTGAGCAGCTTTTCTGGATGCTGAGGTGCGGTAAGAAAATGTCCTCTGGTCTCTGCAGGTTTTTCTGCCCCCCACCTTGCGTTTACCTGAGCGGGCCGGGGTGGAAGCTAAAACAGGAGCAGATAAAAGGTAAGTGCTGGGCAGCCCTCTCCCCCCTCCCTTCCCGAGCCATGGAGAGCTTCCCTCTGCCTCTCCAAGGGGGAAAGTGACCCCATTTATTTTATCTCTGCCCCCTCAAACTGCTCTTTCCCCTTTTGAGGCTGAGCCCTCTGCAGTACAGACCCGGGGTGGGCTGGAGCCGAGCCCATGCCTGTGCAGGGGCTGGAGGGTGCTTCTCCCCATCTCTTCCAGCCAGGGACCCGGGAGAGGCAGGATTTCGGGTGTGCGGGTACATGGGGCTGGACAGCATGGGCAGCAGCCTGATGGAGACCCAGAAGCTCAGCTTCGAGGAGCAGCCGGACGCCAAGGTAAAGCCTGATGCTCCCTGGGGCTGTGCTCCCATGGGTGCTCACGCAGGGGCTGGCTTTTCGCTGGAGTCACCCCTCGCCCTGAGATGTCACATCACCCTTCTCCTCGGGATGTTGTGGTCCTTCCTTCTGAGACATCACTCCCTGCTCCTGCTCTGGCGGGTAGCCTAAGCCACCAGGCAGGCTTCCCTGCTTTGCAAAGGGCCCTATCTTTCTTCAGCCCCATCTTTTTAGGTTGGCAGCCCCATGGCACGCGAGCTGCCAAAAACTCCCTTGGCCCCATACCTTCTCCTGATGAACAACACTGCCACATACCACAAAATGAAACTCCAATATTTCATTTGAAGATAAACTGCTGAAAAAAACCAAACCCCAATTGATCCCGAAGTTCAACAGCTTCAGCAGAGCATCTTCTGATAGGGGGACAAAAAAGAAATAATTTTAAAAAAAGCATTATCTGGGTTCCCTGAAGAGTGCAGGGTCTGAGTGGGACCAGAACCCTACAAAAAGAGCCTTTGTCTGCAGTGCTCAAGTTGCTGCTAAGGCACGATGTATCGGCCAGGGCGACGGGGAAACCATAAACCCAGGGTGATTTCTCATGTTATGTGGGATAAATCACACGTGAACATTCATTTCCATGAGGAATTCTCTGCCCTCAGTGTAAATAAAGCCTCTGCTGATCCCCAGCTCTTCATTCCACCTGTAATAACATCTCTGGAAATAACATTCCCCCTTTACGTGAACCCAAGGCTCTTTGAAAAGGTGCTATTATG
Source organism: Pterocles orientalis (assembly GCA_011057875.1). NCBI lineage: Eukaryota > Metazoa > Chordata > Aves > Pterocliformes > Pteroclidae > Pterocles > Pterocles orientalis. The sequence goes on from WKFP01013892.1 coordinate 47,685, forward strand.
TCCTTGCGGGGTGGTGAGGAGGATGAGGAGGGTGAGGAAGGCTGGCAGGGCTGGGCTGGGGCTGCCCACAGCCCCTCTCTGCCCCTGCCAGGGCTTCGGCTGTGCCAAGGCACTGTACATCTCCGACACCGACAAGCGCAAACATTTCCGCCTGGTCCTGAAGCTCTTCTTCAGCAATGGGCAGGAGATCGGCACCTTTCACAGCAAGCTCATCAAGGTCATCTCCAAGCCCTCGCAGAAGAAGCAGTCGCTGAAGAACACGGACCGTGCGTACAGGGGTGCCTCTGCAGGGAGGAAAGCGGGCGTGAGCCCAGGGTGGGATGCTCTCCGAGTGCTACGGAGTGGTCCAGGCTGGACCCAAAGCCCATGGGCATCCCCAAAAGAGGGGCAATGCATCTGGGCATCTTGATGTCTCTTTTCTGAAGGGTTCACCCACCACAAGGGGTAATGCCCTGATGCCAACATGCTCCCCACTCTGTGGGCTTCACCTTTGAAGTCTAGCGGTCTAGAAGCACCCTGGGCTAGTGGGAGGTGTCCCTGCGCATGACGGGGGGGTGGAACCAGATGATCTCTAAGGTCCCTTCCAACCCAAGCCATTGTATGATTCTGTGATTCTGTGAAAAGCCCAGCTGAGCTGCCACTCGTACAAAGGCAGCTGGGGAGTGCTGGTTCCTGCGGGCTGGTTACACCGGTCACCGGGACATGTCCTCCCTTGGCTTAACAAAAGCCATAGTCCAAACCACACGTGGCTCTGACAACTAACACCGGCACCTCTCCCGCCAGTCTGCATCTCCTCGGGCTCCAAAGTCTCCCTCTTCAACCGCCTGCGCTCCCAGACCATCAGTACCCGCTACCTCTCTGTGGAGGGGGAAGCCTTCGTCGCCAGCGCCAGGCAGTGGGCAGCCTTCACCCTCCACCTGGGTAAGGAGCCTGGGGGGGGGCATTGACACCAGCTGTGCCCAGGGATGGCTGCCCCAGCCCTGTCTCTCCCCTCCTGCAAAACCCATTCTTGGGGGCAAAAGATGTGGGAATTAGCTCGGAGATGCGAGAACCTGGCTGAGATCTCACCTCTGCCTGCTGGTCCTGGTTTATCTTTGGAGCCAATGGCTGTTTCCCACTGGCCTTGAGGGTTGGCACCATGCCCCAAGGGCACAAAGGCTATGAACAGGGCAGCAAGAGCCACACCACTCCGGAGGCTCATGAATCCAAGCAAATAACTTGCCTGGAAGAGGCCAGACCCCCGAGCATCCCAGCCCATGCTGCCTCCTGTAGTGTCCTCACGAGGTACAGCATCCCAGTCCCGCTGTCCCTTGCTGGGTTCCCAGGGAGCAGCGGTCTCTCCAGGCAAGGAGTGCCTGCAGAGCAGAGAAAGGAGGAAGAAAACAGCGGGAGCACGGCCAGACCTGCACGTATCAAGGCGGCACAGGCTGACCTGCTCCCCGGCTGCACAGGGCGGTGACACTGCCTCTCTCCTTCCCGGGCAGCCAATGAACCCTGCCTGCGGAGTGAGTTCCCCCTGCGGGAAGGGTACATCCGCTATGGCTCCGTGGTCCAGCTCGTCTGCACGGCCAGCGGCATCACCCTGCCTCCCCTGGTAAGCCTCCATCCCCACGGGGTCAGGCACGCGGACGTGGCTGCTCTGAGGGACAGGTCCCATCTCTGGGACGATGCTGCCGCTCCACAGATCATCCGGAAGGTGACGAAGCAGTATGCCATGCTGGATGTGGATGAGCCCATCTCCCAGCTCCACAAATGCGCTTTCCAGTTCCAGGGCAGCGACCGCATGTACCTGTGTCTCTCCACGGAGAAGGTGATCCAGTTCCAGGTATGGCAGCACAAGGAAGAGTGGGGACTCCTGGGGTGCTCCCCATCCTCTCTCCAAGCTCCTCTGTGTTGCCAGTCTTCTGGGGAACATGTCACCAGGAGGGGTCTTCCAGCAAAGGGGGGGGTTCACCCAAATTAAGGTCAGAATGGCTGCAAAGCCAACTGGCTTGCCTGCTTCTGTGGGGACATTGTCATCAAGGTCTTTGCAAAGGATCCCAGTTTCCCAGCGAGTGAAGCAGAGACACCAAGTCACTTGCTGGAATGGGGATACTAGGGGCAGAAGCCAGGTGTCCTGACCCCGGTCCCCTGCAGTGTGTTTGGAGCTGTGACACTCCCTGCAGGCATCTCCCTGCCCCAAGGAAGCCAACCGGGAGCTGCTGAATGACGGTTCCTGCTGGACCATCATCGGCACCGAGACGGTGGAGTACACCTTCAGCGAGAGCCTGGCCTGTGCCCGCGAGCCCGTCAGCCCCGTGCCGCTCATTGTGTCCCTGCAGGTAGGCATGGTGACCACCACCCCGGCCTCTCCATCACCTGCCTCTGTCCTGGCTCCTGCGGCTGAGCCCTTGCCCCCACACTCAGCGTCCCCTGGTTTTGGGATGCTGTGGGAATCCCAGGGCTGGACCACTGTGGCAGGGATGGGACCCACGCGCAGAGCATCCCATGGGAGGAGGAGTGTAGCTTGTTCCACCATGTAACGCTGCTGTGCGCTCTGCCCATCACAGCTCACGGGCGGCGGGGACGTGGCCATGCTGGAGGTGCAGGGGGAGTATTTCCACACACACCTCAAGGTCTGGTTCGGAGATGTGGAAGCAGAGACAATGTACAGGTAATGCAGCCGAGGGGGCCAGGGAGCAGGCAGGGACAGCAGCCGGGTTTGGGCAGTGCTGGGAGGGACATGGCTACTGACCTTGGGGACAGGGGCACGTGCACCACCTGTTCTGCAGGACCAAGCACCAGCACTGCAAGGAGACGCAGGGATGAGCCCGGCCGGTGCCTCTGGGCTCTGGAGTCTGGGGTTAGCAGTGGGCAAGGGACATGGGGACCCTAAGGGCTGCAAACCAGCTAGCAGCCCTGGCAGAGAGGAACAGAACAGGGAGGAGAGGGAAAACTGGAGAAGGCTTCACACCAAACTCCAGGCTGGAGGAGATGTGCTGGCACTCACTGCTGGACCCTCCCAGGTTAATGCATGTTCCTCCTGTGCTGTTCCCAGGAGCCCCAAGTCCCTCGTGTGCGTTGTCCCCGATGTCTCTGCCTTTGGCAACGACTGGAGGTGGCTGCGATACCCCATCACGGTCCCACTCCTGCTGGTCAGGGATGATGGCCTCATCTACTCCAGCTCGTTCACGTTCACCTACACCCCAGAGCAGAGCTTCATCCCAGGGCAGCAGGTCCTCTCGGACATCCCCCAGGACTCGGACAAGTTACTTGACAGCATCCACCAGGAGTTCACCAGGACCAACTTCCACCTCTTCATGCAGAGCTAGCGACTGGGTGGGCAGCGGCTCGGCCCCGGGGAAGGGGAGCAGCCCTGAGCCCGGCCGGGGTCCCTGTCAAGAGGTCAGGGTGGGCTGACCGAAGACTTGTCCCTGTGCATCGAATGCCCACCCTTGTCACTGTGATGTGCTGACTTGTCTCTTCTTCATGGCAGCACCTCGCCCCGCTGAGATCCCACATGAGAGCATCAATAAATCAGGCTTCAAGGACTCCATACCGATTCCATTGCTCCTTCACTGACCTTCACGATTTACTTCCCATGCTGGCACAGGGCATCGCAGCTCCCTTGATGTGCTCAGTCCATATATTCGAAGGGCAGGAGGGACAGGGATGACGAGCGAACGTGACCTGAAGTGTTATTGATCTACACCAGGAATCCCTGCGTGGCTTCTCTGCTTCTCAGTGATGAGGAGCTGGTTTCCAGCAGCCAAATACTCAGTACCAGGTGGTTTGTTTTTTTATTAGAGGCCTAAATGGGGTTATTTCAAAAGGAAAAGGGAAAAAGAGAGAAAGAAAAACTTCAGTATGAAATGCAGCGCCTTCCTAGCTGCTGTGGCTCTGCTGAGCTCTGTAGGTTTACACCCGCACACGCCCCCAGAAATTGCAGTGCTGGCACGAGCAGGGAACTGCTGATCTAAAGATGCCATAAAAAGAATCCAGGTTTCTTGGAGCTGGACTCAAGCCTTACGCAGAGTGGGTTTTACAGCTTTATTTAGTTTTCAGATCTCTGTGGCATCAAAAGGCCCATGGTGTACCTGGAAAGCTGCTGGTTTGGCAGTTCTGAGCTGGGGTTTGAAACAACCTGACTGCCAAACCCACGGAGGCATTTAACCCACACTGACCTGGGGAGCAGTGGGCAGGGGACAGGGACTCCCTGGGCTCGCCACACCCTGGGAATGCCTGGCCCTGCATGCAGGCATCCCTGGCTCATCGCCCGACTCATCACCCAGCTCACCTGTGTCATCCAGCATGTCTCGGACACCAGCACTGCACAGACCGACAGCCCCGGCGCACAGCCCATCCGTGTGCCATCTGCTGCGCTGCAGCTCGGGATGCTGAATTGGGGGCTGTAGGGGACCAATGGCCTCGCACACCCCAGCACGGAGATGCCCGGTGGGTCCCGGTGCCTTGGCACCTCCCTCTGCAGCTTGTGCGTGGCCCTGGCTCCCATGGGGGCACAAGAGCTTGGGTCTCCAGGGTCCTAACCCAGGGCTCCCCAGGGGAAAGCACCTGCCTAAACTCCACCAGGGGACAGGGTCCCTTTTTCCCCAAAACAGGAACCTCACAGAGGGTGAAAAGCTGCTGGCAGATGGAGCTGTGTGCATGTGGAGCTGCAATTACTGGAGGAAAAACTCAGGGGGAATATGACAGCACACGCCAACAGCCGAGGGCTGGTGGGGGAAAGGGCTGGAGGAGGGAAGAAGGGTGACCGCATGAGATCCGCAGGGGTTTCAAAATGGAGCAAGTCCCTCGAGCAGGGGGCAGGTCCCAGTATGCTCATTAGGTGCATTACGAGACCTTACTTTAATCGACCTGAATGGAGAATCCCTCATATCTCCCCCCAAAGCATTCTCCCCCTCCCATCTCCTCGGGGAAGAGCTGGAGGGCAGTGGAAGGACGGGGCCAAGCCTTTCCGTTTCTGCCAGCATCCCACGCAGCAGTGTCTGGAGCCCGCGGGCTCCTCAACCCGCTCCCCTCCCTCAGAGGCTGGGCCATAATTCACGATTTATGAATGGAAAGCACCCTGGGCTATATTTAGCCACAGCCTGGTCCCGAAGGGCAGGAGAAGCACGGCTTGTTGACTTCAAGGACTTGGAACAAGCCTGCCTTGTTATGTTTACGGCGCAGCACTTTGCTGGAGTGGCCAAGAAAGCTCCAAGTGGCTCATTCTTGCAGCCTGATGGATTAAGCAAACGGCTGCAGTAATTCAAGCCACATGGGGAAAGAGGAGAGGTGGCAGCAGGAGGGCTGGGGGGGCCTCGAGGGGCTCCTGCCTTCCCCCGACCAGCCACGGGCTGCGTTTAATCTGCTTTTCACAGCAGGTCCTGCAAAGGGAAGCGAGGAGATGTGCAGCTCCTGGAGGAGGCACTTCCCTGCCACAGGGAACATATGCCGTGCGTCGAGGCGGAGGAGCTGGGAGCATCGGCAGAGCAGAGCTGTTTATTTGCATAATCACTGATTAACACAAATGTCTCGGACAGGTGCCAGCCATCCAGTTGTATGGGCTCACTCTCGAGCCGGGAGCGCCCATCTCTGCCAGATCCTGCAATAACCCAGCATGGGTCGGGGAAGTACACACAGACCATCCTGCCAGAGCTGGGCTGCCTGCTCAGGGCTGGGCTGCCCGTCCCAGCCCATCTGCCAGCTCTTTTCTGTGCTCCTGAGCTGTACGTGGAGCTTTTCCCCATCTCCAAGGCAGCCAGAAACATTGGGACAAAATGAAGCACGAAAAAACCTTCACATCATCCAAGAACTGGATTTAGGAAAAGCACCAAATGCTTTAGGGATGCTCAGGATCACTTACGCTGTGTGTATCTGAGGCATTGTGTGAGCATCCTCGGGCAATGGCGAGGCTCGGAGGCAATGGGGATCCCCTGCTCACACGGGGCCAGGGCACAGCTGGGGCTGCCCAGACCCCCACGGGCCCGAGGAGCCGTTTCAGGTCCTGGATGCAAGCGCACCTTCGGAAACACCAAGAAGAAAATTAAATCCTGGCTTGCCCGCCCTAAAACAATATCCCAGAGGATCATGAAGTCTGGTCTTGGTCTGTCTCCCATTCTGCCTGGGCTGTGCAGCACAGTCCGACCATTTGGGAAAAGAATTGCTGCCATCTAGTGAGTCCAGCCACCAGCACCTGCCTGCTGGGCACTGCCATGCTCCTCACACTTGTCACTCTGCCACGCTCCTCGTCACACTGCCCAGAGGCTCGGGTCAGCCTGGGGAGCACCTGAGCATCTCGGGCCGTTCCCAGGAGGTACTTTCCGCCCCACTGACAGGGGTTGGCTGGTTTTTAAGCAGCCGTTGCATCGTATTTTGCCCCAGACCACATGGCAGGTTTCCTGATGGGTTGGTTGAGTGTTTTCGGGGAGCAGGGGACAGCTGTTGGCACACGGAGGATGTGGGGAAATGTCCCTTCCCTGCTTACCCAGCCCAAATCCATCCTGGTGACACTGTTCTTCTCACCGAGGCGGCCAGCAACCACACCTGCAGAAAGCCCAGAAAAACTCAGTTAAAGGGGGATTGCACGCCCCTGAGCATGAAGGGTGTACAGAGAGGGGGTGCTGGCAGGGGGCTGTAAGGAAGGGGGTGTTCTGTACCAGCGAGGCGTTTGCCTTGGCAAGGGCAGCCCGGGGCAGGTCCCTCTGCCATGCTGGGGCTTTGACACCTCCCCGACACAAGGGCAGCCAGGGCAGTGGCAGCGCTCCCAGGTCCCTGCCCGTCCCCTGCAGGGGACCATGGGGTGGCAGGGAAGCATCACCAGGGACCCTGTGTCAGGACAGGCTGCTGCAGCCAGTGTCAGAGACATGGGGCAAGCGGGGCTGCCCCACCAGAGCAGCTCACTCCCCCAACCCTAAGCCCTCCTCCTGTGGCTGCTTCTGCCCCACAACCCCCAACAGAGCCTCTGGGAGGTCCAGTGGCCCCACAGCCCACACTGCTTGGTGTAAATACCTGTAACACCAGCCAGCGAGAGTGGGGGATGCGGGGATGCTGCTCTGCCCACCAGCCAGGGGAAGGATGCAGAGAGAAACCCCTTTCTTGGGACCTTGGTTCCCTCAAGGCTGATGTCCAGGGCTGGTGCAGTGCACAAACAGGGCTCAGTCAACAAGACTGAACCAAGGGGCCGGTTACTGCATCATGAGCCAAAAAAATCCCCTTCCCTACCATCCCCTGCACTGGTCCCCGCCCCAGCCGCAGACCCCAGCCAGGTCTCATCGCCCTGAGCATCCCTCCAAGGGCACCAGCCCCAGCCCAGCGCAGCCCTGCAATGGGGCTGTAGGGTTGGGCAGCACCCAGAAAACCTGTGCTGACTTTATCCTTTTTCTGACAGAGCTCTAAATAACCCAGCTGGGAGGCGGGATGTGAAACTACACTGGGGCCAAAATAAGCTGAGTTGAGCCGCTGAGGAATTATGGTTTTCTACTCAAGAGACTCCAAGTGCATTGGGAATTGCCCAGGCATGCGGTTCCGCTAGCCAGACTCCAAAAAAAAAAAACCCAAATAGCATTAAGGATGGAATGAGCCAGAGACACACTCGCGGGTGCCCACATCACCAGCGACGCCAGGAGTGGGTGTCATCAGCCCCGGACCCGAGACAGCCTGTTCGGAGGCAGAGACCACCACAGTCCTGTGCCCACAGCTCCAGGCACTCAGCCCTGCCCATGAAGTCAAAAGATCTGTGGAAAATTGGGTTTCTAGCATGTTCGTGGTTTGTTGGTTTTCTTTTTTTTTTTTTTCCTTAAAACAAGAAAAACAAGTTGAAAACAAGCTCACTCCTGGCAAGCTCTGGATTCCCTTCAGCCCAGGGAAGGATGGAGCCCCAGGGCCAGCAGCAGCCCATCGGGATGCAAGGCTGGACCACTGCCCCATGGCCGCAGCTGGGGCTTGGTGGCCAGATTAGGGCTGCGGGGTCAGCACTGGACATGGGTCCCTGTGGCCAGCCCCATGCTGCAGCAGTGTCGGGGGGCTGGGGAGCCTGGCTAAGGGGGACAGGGTGGAGGGAGCTGGCGATCTGCTTCCATTCCCCTTTCGAAAGAAACACATGGATAGCTTTCTCAAGGTTCACTGGGGAAGGAAAGCAGATTTTTAAGCAGCTTAAATAAACAACTGGGCTCAAAAAACGCAGGTCTGATCTCCCTGCACCGCTGCTGTAATTAGTCATGCAAACCAGGCAGGCAGTTGGGGTTGTTAGGATCAGCACTGAGAAAGAAATGATGGGGTGCAGCTCCCTCCCGTGAGCCCAGCAAGGACTCGGCAGCTGATGGAGGAGCTGAGCAGCACCCATGGGTGCTCTCTGCAGCCCCAGGGCTGTTGGGCTCGGTGCAGCCCCAGCATGGCTCTGCTGGGAGCACCGTGGGGAGTGGGCAGCACCGCGCAGTGCCGTGCATGCAGCACCCCAGCACCCTGGCTGCACGGCTGTGCTGGCTGCGAGCCCCCCTGTGCCCCACGCCGTGTTATGTCTGGCCTGCCGCCATGGCTGGTTTGGGCTGGGACACCTCCAAACTCTCCCATCGATGCCCCTCACCTCTGCATCAGGCCTTGTTGGGTGAGTCTGCTCCAGGAACGGAGATGTCAGGATGGGCACCCGTGGTGACGTGTCCTTGCTCCATGAAGCCAGAACAGGGGCCTGATCCTGGCCATGGCCCTGGGCAGCACCAGGATTTCAGGCTGGGGGGGGAAAAAAAAAAATTGTTGCAGTTTTGGTGTGTGAGCACAGCTGTGTCCAGTGCAAACCCATTCCCAGGGAGGGAGCCTGGCGCTGGGAACCCCCCGGGGAGCAGGGCTGCCTGACAGCCCCTGCCTGCTCCAGGCTGCAGCCGGTCCCCTGAGAGGGGCTCAGCCCCGCCAGGGTGGGTGACATGGCCGCAGGGAGCAGCACGCAGCTTTAGCCCTTCACACCCCCACCCGTTACGTTAACAGGAGCAGGATCGGTGCTGAGAGGCAGGATGAGATCTGCTCTTTGCTTTCCACCCTGGGGTGCACAACCTGGAGCGTGGCTCCGGGAGAAGAGCCCTCTACCCTGGTGTGGCTCCCAGGGGAGCTAGGGATGCACCCAGGGCTTGTCCCCATGACACCACCCAGTGTCACCAGGCCACCTTACCCCTCACTCCCTGCCGAGAGCCCACACGTGTGCGTGTGTGCAGCCCCCCGGGGCTGTGCGGGGGGAGCTGGCAGATCTGAAGGGCTCTTTGTTCCCCCGTGTAATTATACCTGAGCAGAGGAATAGAAACGTGCTGAAAACCCCTTGCTGGACCTTTCTGACAGGAGCCGGGGCGTTTGGCAGCACAGTGGCCCCATTGTTCCCTCCCGCGTGCCTGGGGCCGCCAGCCCACCTCCTGCACCCCCCACTTCCCCAAAATAACCAGCCTGGGATTACAAACGGGGTCTTTTCCCTCCACAACATCAACACTGGGCAAAACTGAGCCTCCCTCCTGCCCAGAGCCTGCAGGGTGACACCGCAGGGGCAGGGGCAGTGCCCCGGGGTGAGCCAGTGCCCCCAGCACTGGGAGCACACCAGTACCCCAAGCCCTCCCGCCAGCCGGGCTCCCTGGGACACCCAGCCCACGCACCCATGGGCAGAGCTGGGCCAGCACCTCACCCGCCCTTGCTCAGCCCAACCACCTCCTGCCCCACAGCCACTCTGGGGTCCCCCCTGCACCCCCCACGCTCCACAGCTATGGGTGACAGTCCTTGGTCCGCTGCAGTGTCTGCTCCCCCCTCAGCAAAGCCCCACAAAGGTTCTTTTAATGTGTTTTGCAGGAAATTATATTTCTCTGGGGGTCCCAGGTGCCTTTCAGACCCCAGGCCACCACTGTAAAGCTGCCCATGAGCTGCAATAGGTGGGACGAAAAGTGACATTTCTCTAAATCCTGCCCATAAGGAGCACAAACCTGGGCTGGGGAGCATCACAGGAGCTGGCGGCACCTCCAGGTGAGGAGCTGGTTCAGTCCCTCCTCCCCATTCCTGCCGGGTGCTCGGGACCTTTAGCTGCACTGAAGATCTTGCAAGACATTGGGGGGTGAAAAAAAAAAAAAAAAAAAAAAAAAAAAAAAGAAAATAAAAGTAGGAAAAAAAAATTGGAAAAGTCAGGAAAAAAATCTAGGAAAAAAATACAGAAAAAAAATATAGAAAAACTACAAAAAATATAGAAAAATACAGAAAAAAAAGACAAACCTCTTAGCAGCCAGCTGGGTTTCTGACCAGCACTAGCACCATGGCATTGTGCAGTCCCACGGCTGACACTGCTGCTTGCCGAGGAACTCCCCCCGCCGCCGGGTGCAGGGGCCGTGCAGCCAGTGACTGGCGGAGACGCCCCCCCCCCCAAAAAAAATATCCGAAGCAAGGGCAGGGAGCAGGCAGCGGGCAGGGAGCAGGCAGGAGGTTTTCCCGGGAGGTGGCAGCAGACACAAGGCGAGCGGAGGGAATGGCCGGGCCGGGGGGATGTCGCGGGGGGCTCCCGGGAGCACGGGGCTGTGGGCGGGCAGGCGGCACGGGCAGGGGCAGCAGCCGGGGTCACCACGAAGCCCAGCACAGCTGCCCCCGAGTGCCACTGCTGGCACACCCCCTCACACCCACCCACGGGGTGTTTTTGTCACCCTGCGTGGGCAGCGCTGCTCCGTGACACGGCAGCGAGCCCCCAGCCCCTGCTCCCCCGGGTCTGCCCGGACACAGCCCCCCAGGAACGCTTCAGTCCCCATGACGGGCTCTGCGCCCCCAAAATACCAGACCCCGGGCAGCCCCGCAGCTGGCAGCGAGGGCAGGGGGACAGAGGGGCAAAGGAGAAGCAGAAAGGTTTTAGCCCCAACGACAGGAACATCCCCCCAGCACAGGGCCAGCTGCACCCAGCAGTAACAAAGACAGAAGGTTTTCACCCAACAGACCCCAGCCCCAGGACAACCTGCCCCAGTTCCTCCTCACAGCCCCAGTGACCCCCACTGGTGTCCCCCAGCCCCCATGGGCTGGCAAGGGCTGCACCAGGACGCCCATCCCCTGGGCTGTCCCCACTCGCCCTGTCCCCTGCCTATAGCCCCAGGGAGCCAAGCTGTGCACCCCACTCAGCACCCAGCGGGATGGGGGATGCTCATGGGAGGCACTGTGTCTCTGGGGGGCAGGAATTGTCCCCTCCCAGAGTCCACGGTCTCTGGAGCAGCCTGGGTGTCCTGCCTGGAGACAGGGGTGCCCTGTGCTCCTCTGGAGGGTTGGAGGTAGCGGGGACAAGCACCAGAATCACCAGTGCTGTCACACACCAGCTCCGTGACCCATTTCAGCAGCATTCCAGCACACAGCACAGCACCTGCCGCAGCACCATGGCTCAGCCTGTGAAACAAGGGACCCAAACACCCATGGACTCCATCTCAAACCCCCTGGAAGCAACAAAGTAAAGGGGATCAGCTCCCCAAACCCCTGCTGCCAGAGAGTGTTTGGGACAGACAGAGCTCCCTCTGACCCCTCCATCACATCAGGACCCAGGAGGGTTCCAGCTATTTCCAAGCCTGGCAAAACACATCCTCAGGGGTTTGGTTTTAAAACCAGAGCAGCTTTAGGAGGAAAAACAACCAAGTGATCTTGGGGGTCAGAGCTGGAGACCAGAAATTCGTGAGGCATTAGTGTGAGTCGTCTCTCGCTAACACCAGATACAGGTGGGCTGGCCGGGGAGGACAGAAACACAGACAGAGGGAACAGGGACAAATCCAGCCCAGGAACCATGGCTCTGCAAGCATGGGCAGGCAGCCAGGCTTGTGCTCCGGGGATTTGCAGAGTACCTGTCCAGATTGCTTTGCAAAAACAAGGCATTTTTACGCTGAGGGCGGTTTTGGAAAGTACATGGGATTCTTGCCACAGAGAGATGAAGCCCAGGAGAGAAAGAAAAAAAAAAAAAAAAAGACAAACATACGTAGTTCCAAGGAGCATATCCAAGAACCTGTCACAGCCACACGAGGCACGAGAACGTGAAGATCACAGGCGTACGTCACCCAGTTACTGACAAACAGCAGCTCCCGCGGAGCAAAGATCAGCCCTGCAATGTGCGGCTGCTTCTCGGTACCAGCCACAGATTCTCAGAGGACCTTCAAGAGCACACCAGTGACAGAGCAGGAGAGAAGGGACAGAGCACATGTTTGCTACTCCCTCACCCCGAGGGAGCCTGTGTACTACTCCTGATTTGTTTTCTCCCTCCCTGCTAATCTTAACCACCCCGAGCAGGAGTTCCCGCCAGGGAGAAGGGAATTAGATTTTCTCCAGGCTGATAATCCATTTAAATACAGCGCTTCTTAGGAGACGTGGCACTTTTCCCAGCAAGCAGCCCTGCTCTCCGCCTGCCCCCTGTGCCCGGGGAGGGAGAGATGGGTCCCACCTCGAGAGCGCCAAGCTGTCGGAGCAGAGGGGTGTGGAGAAGCAGCAGCTTCCTCCAGGTCTGGCTTAAGGAAAGAGCAGCTTTAGTCCAAAATGCCCCGAAGTCACCTGTGGACTTGCTCCCAGAGCCGCTGATCCAACAGCTCTACCTCCCCTTGAAGGCTGCGTCAGTGAAACAGGGTTGGTTTGAAACTTGGTCAAGCAAGACTCTCTGCACGTTGCTCGCCGATGTTTGATGGCACAGGAACATGCTGCTGTTATCAAGGGACATGCACACACCCATCCCTACCTCCCTCTGTCCCTTCTGGCTGCAAGGGGACAGCCCCCTCAAAGTGTCACCACAGAACTGATCACCAGGAAAAGTACGGACTCACCTTGTGCCACGCTGCATCTGCTTTACTTGCCTGGAGGAGCTTCAGCAGCTCCAGGAGCCCCGTGACGCTGGTCCTCCAGGAGCTACTTGTGGGTCAGACACTGAAGACAGCTCGGGGACAGTTGACAAAGCCCCTTTGAGCCACAGGCCACCGCAGAGCCCCATCCCAGCATGCCTCCCCCTCTGGCAAACCAAGAAGTTACACAAACATGAGCTCCCTGTCATCCAGCTCCCAAAAGCTATTTCAGATCAGACACAGTCCAAAAAGCCAATTTTAGAAAGTACCAGTTTATTTGAGAAAAAAATAAAATCAGTAACAGTGGAAAATCCCCGAGAGCAATTACACAAGAGAATCTAAATGTCCCAAGAAGCAGCCACCGCTCCTGCCTTCCTGGTAGCACCGTCCACAGGCAGTGAAGTCCTCCTCCTTCCCCGTCTATAGTGAACTCTGTGCAGCTTTGAGAGCCTCCCCGAGCCCGCTGTTTCCCTGAACACACTCATACTGGGACCAAGTGAGTCAGCCTAGAGGAGGACCTTGGGAAGAGTCCTCTTGACCTGATGTCTCAATACACAGCTCCCCTGTGATCTCTGCTTTGCCTGCCCAGCTCTAAAAAGCAGCTACCACTGGCTGAAGCTGAATGGCTTTGTTCTATCACCTCTACAAATTCAGCCTCAAGCCTCCAACAAAGCCTCAGTAAGGAGGCTTCAGGAGTCAAGATTTCTGACCAGCCTTTGCAACCAACCTGCACGGTTACGTGGTTTAGGGACCCACACTCAGATTCAGTCTCAAACCACACGGGGTTCAGAGAGCTGCAGTAGGACACGACTAACACAAAGTACTTCTGTAACGCCTTCCTGACGCAGAGGCACCAGACCCACACGTTGCCCTTTGCTCAAGGGGTGCTGGGGGAATTGGTCTAACTCTCAGCAGAGGTAGGAGCTGTGTACATGATATGTTAAGCCAGACCCACCGCAGGAGCTTCAGAGCTAGCCCTCTACCAAAGCTCAGTGCTCCCAGCTGGGAGATGCTGCCCAGGCAGACCTCTGGCCACCAGAGCCAGCCTTCTGCCAGAGCCAGGGACACGGCACAGTACCACAGCGAGCCCCCAAACCAAAGGTATTTTCTCCCTACAGCAAGCTTCAAAGAGCAGCCCCAAATGGGGATCTCTGCTCCAGCTCAGAGGATCAAACCTGGCACATCCCCGACTGCAGCCTGCTTCTAGGCACAGCCCAAGACACGGCGACGGAGCCCCAGGGCTAAGGCTGCTGCCAGCTGCCTCCTGAGCACAAGCCCACTAGACAAACAGCAGTACAAACGAGACCAAGCCTCTGACACACAGTAAGGCTGCCAAAGAATTAACTCCAGCCTTTTTCCCTCTTAACTGTATATTTCTCAGAAAAATATATATGATACAGCTCTATAGGACTGATTATAATATATTACAGGCTAGAAATATTCTCATCTTTTCCCTACTTCAATCATATTATGAATTCAATTTTGCATACAGATTAATCCTAGAAGTTATTGCCTTGAATTTATAATTAAAATTCACAGAATAAAGCTTAAATAGTTTTCACAGAGACTCATTATATTAGTGTTTTACATAAAAAGGATAAAAGTTACCAAATGAGTAGAGCAGCCATTTCAGAAACTATAAATAATTCTATTTAAAAAAAATAAAATCAAATCCTAAAAAAGTTTTGGGAAAACCATAAATATCTTTAGCCTCTACAGTAGCTGCTATAGAACTAGAAGAAACCTGTAACACACTGTAGCTAACTCTGCTTCAGTTCAGAATATGAATCATATAAAACAACATCTCTACAGAAATGCCCAGCCAAAGGAAACACAAAGGGATTGAAAAAATAAATCTGAGGAAATTAAAAAAGTAGCTTTTTTATTATTATTTCAAAACGATCTACAAACTCTTATATAAACATTAGGCTATTTTCTTTAAAATTTTTGATATAAAAAATCCTACAAGCAATCCTTAAAAAAACATAAGAGACTGAAGGCAAGGAAAGGGTGTCATCATAGCCAAACAGAATGGGCTGTCCTGATTTCATGGACTAATGACCCTTGCCTGGGGCCGGCAGGAAGAGACACAAGTCTCCTGGGGAAGACATTCCCATAGGCCCTTTATGGCATTCAGGGATTTTGAGCCCCTATGGGCCTTTTACTCCCTGATAAGGCAACATTATCTGTAGTGTAAGAGATTCACAAATAGCTCTCCACAGAAATGCTTCACATCAACAGCCCGCTGCAAGACATCTATTAGCAAGGTTTACAAAAAAGCCATCTTCTGGAGAAGCAGCCAAGCTGAGCACGGCACACCGCATGCAAACACATGGTGTTTGCTTCCATACAGTCTGTTTTGTGTTTATATACCCTCTATAAAACCAAGCAGAAAATTTGGCATCTTTATTCTTTTTACACTAGCTTTAGGAAAAAAAAAATACACTGAGGTTTTCTTTTTTTTTTTTTTTCAGACTCTTTGTATTTCATTGGGCCCTTGTTAGCTGAGCGGGATGGGAAGGGTCACGTTGGAAGTTTGTTTTTTCTCGAAGTCACTTTGAAATTCAATCCAGAAAGAGCATTTGTTCAGCAAGTCTCATCTGAGGGCACAGTGTTTCCATACAGTCTGTTTGTCCCTTGATGGGCACAAGGTGCTGCTGAGCTCTAAGCATAGAACTCATTTGTAGGGGCTTTCTTGTAGATCGGTTTCTTCCCAAGGTCGTAACTTCCTTCATCCTTTTTCTTCATGCGATAGACTAAGAGGAGGATCAGGAAGACAGCAAACAGGAGGCCCACCGCCCCTCCTGCAATGAGAGCTGGGGAGGAAAAAGGAGCATGGGGTAAGTCTAAACTCCGGGACACTACAAATCAACAGCTACATCTCCGAATCCGCTTCAACAGTACCAGCCCCCAGAACTGCCTCCAGAGCCAGCGTTGCCCATGTGCCTGTCACCGTACATGCTGGCATTTTTGGTGACAGCAGATATTGTTGGAAAAGGAACAGAACTTGCTTTTCATCCAACCATACAATAATCACATGTTCCACATTAACCAGTGTTACTCTTCCAGTTTAGTGCAAAACAAAAAGTTTTGACAAAAAGACATCCTCCCTGCTTGGAGACAAAACAAACAAACAAAACAAAACCCACCCAAAAAAGCCCCACCACAACCCACAAACAGCAGCAACTCCAGAAAAACAGCACAGTTTCGATTTTAATGCTTTGTTAACTACCTGTGTGAGCACACTCTGAGGACTCTGTATTTCAATTAAACAGCAGAATCCCACTACCACTTCCCTCCAAAAAACAACCAAAAACCACAAACCCACAAAAATAAAGATTTTCTCTCTCCTCACACCAAGAAGGGCCACAAGACTTCAGTGAGGTTTATCCTTTGCTGTGACACCTATTCACTGCACTATATCAGCTCCCTTGTTAGGCAGCTCTGCAACCCGCTCTCCCAGGCACTCCTCCAGCTGGAAGGATGGCTGTGGATGGGCAAGATGTGGCAAGGTTTGCCCTGCGACCAGCAGACCGAATCGTTGCTTGATGAAGTGTGCCTTGAGACAGATCTGTCCCACATGCGGAGGGGAAGCCAGGCATTTGGTTTTGCTCTAGACAGAGGTACTTAGATTCCTAACAGTTGACTAGGTGCTCAAACCCCTCAGAGGGGCTGTTTGGTTCCTGGCACGGCTCAGAAAAAGCAGGACTTGGGCAGAGGTGAGAAAGAAAATGCGTACATTTGATATTAAAGTCCATGATGTCACTGATTTATGGCTAGATACGCCTCTCACCAAGGTAGTATCTGGGTGCGGAGCAGCTGCCACACACCGTGTGTGGCACTTCAGCCAACAGTCAGCTGGCAGGCTCAAAACCGAGCTGCTTACCCCAGCAAGGCACGCAGTAGGCTCTGCTGCTCTCAAATGACTGGAAGGCAGAAGTGAGCCGGCTCCAAGCAGCCACAAAGGTAATGCATCTCACTGCCCCTGTCAGCACAGAACTGCTCCCCAGAGGAACAACAGGAGCCATTTTGATTTACAGTATTAATGATTTATCAGGACAAGGTGGAGTATTACCTGTAAGGACTTCTGTTCTTTCAAAGATGCTGCTGTTGGCTGTGCTTGCCATGGAGATCTTGTTGGACAGGTTCTCTTCGACAGGTACAGCTTTGTCTGGAATGATTTCGTTGTCCACCATCGTGTTTTTCTTCTCACCTTCTATCTTTCTCTCAGTATCTCCAGGGATGTAGTTGTCAGATATCTACAGAATATAGACAAACCACACCTATTGGTAAGCAGCACCCAGCCTACTGACAACTGAAAGTAAGAGGGTGTGCAGGGAAAAGAAAGTTTGCTTAGTGCATTACAAGTACACTGTTCCTGCTCATGCAGGTAGATTCATCCTGATGTCACGTCTTGCAGAAGGAAGGGCATTCAGGAAGCTTCACAGGCTGACCAGAGTAGCTAAATGTTGCTTAAAACATGCAGAGGCAATACCTACCACAGGAGTATCCATGGTGGTCAGATATATGGTATCTTCAGAGTCTGGGTAGTCTGCAGACAGAGGAAAAAAATAAGTAAAAAAAAAAAAAATAGAAAAGGACACTAATTTTTCCTCTCATTACATGCCATTTTTCCAGAATTCAGACACTTCCCACAATACCAGCAAGTGCAGACAAACTAGGACTCCTGTTCTCTGCTGATTACAATTCCCTCCCATCTACTAGTACTTTTGCCGTTTAATGGCTTCGATTGCACAAGGCCATGAGATATAATCTTAAGACCAACACCTCTCACATGGGAGGGATCTTCATCTGGATCCGTTGGCCTCTGCTGCAGGTGAGCAGGAGCTGCCCTGCAAAGCAGGTCTGCTAGAGCTTGCTAAGCTAATGCCAACAGCGGGCAACACGCTCACCACCCATCCCTAAAGGATAGTTTGCCAACCTTCTGGTTACCAGATCTGCCCAAACATGTCGGGTACCGATTTCAGCACTTGTTCCTTCTGACAGAGAACAAATGTTCACATAAAGGGGACACAAAGCTACAGAAACTGGTTTGGGCAGGGAGCTTTGCATGTCACAGAGAGTTCACTTGAACAACACTTAGTCCTTCACCTTGTTTGGCCTCAGCTGTGATACTAACTTTAAGCCTTTTAACACTGCCTCAACAATAGATATGTTTTCTTCACTTATTCTTTTTATTCAATTTTTTTTCAAGTTTCTCAGAAGTTCTTTGGAGTTCAACAGGAAAGAGACCCAGTCAGTGCAATGCCTTTTCACTTGCAGTAAGACAAGCTCAGCTGGACTCCATGTGTCCTCCCCGAGTGATTCAACATCACAGCACAGCCACTTTCACTGTTCTCATCTGTGAGTGACTACGATTCACACGCTTTCTCATCTCCACCTGACACGGTAGTTCCCTCTGGAGCTCTGGCTGCACACTTAGCCCATCACTCAGGAGTGCTGGCACTGGGAAGAAATTTCACAGCATCGACTGAGGGAGATCCATTTACCCCCTTGCCTGCTTACCTCCAGATCCAGATGCCTCATCTACATCTAAGTCGTCAGAAGTTAAGTGAGGCCTGAATTCACCAATGTCTTCATCATCTGGCAAGTCTCCAGAAGCAGGGTAGTCAAGCCATCGGGCATCCATGGTCTCTGTTTCCCTCACCTGAAAATGGAGGTGGAGAAGTGTTAAACATCAGGCAACCCCTCAGAAGCATTTCACAAAGGGTCAGGAGTTCAGAGCCTGTGCTGAGCCCACTACTTCCATCAGAAGAACATTAAATGCTGAACTTCCTCTCCACCAAGATCATTACCTTCAATCAGCCTGGAAATAGCTGAATTCCCCCAGAATTTCTCAGAACAGAAGTGAGAGCCAGCCTGGGAGGGGAATTTCCTGAGGGCTGCAGATTCAGAAGGTTCACTTGAACCCACAGGGTAAAAACAACAAAACAGGATCTTGGTCAGGCATTTGCAGCAAAAGCATTTGGAAAAGCAATACCTTCAGTTTGTGATAAGAAGGGATTTGGAAGGACTTGCTATTCCCAGAGAAAAAGCCTGGCATCTATAGGTCAGTTTTTTGCATAGCACTGAAGCCTCACACCAAGACAATTTGTTGCTTCTTTTCTTGAGCAAACCTATTTTATCACCCAAGGGTTAAAAACTGGTCTGCCAGTTCAGTTGAATTGCAGTGCAATATAGTGTGAGGTTCAAGAACACTTGCTATCAGTAATGACTTCCCTGAAGGAAGAGCTTCCCCTGCCTTGCCTCTTAACATGCATGTAAACAAACAAGTCTGTAAAAACGAAGTCCCTGATCCTATGGCCCGATGAGTGCAGCTACAGACACTTGACAGCAGGAGAGCCTCCCAGAGAATCACCTGTCTGGCCACAATGGCAATTACACGCCAGAGCTCATTCACACTTGGACCTTCCTGGAGTCACAAGCCCAAACCTCCTGCCCTCACCAAGGTTATGCAATTTCCCCAGAACTCTTTCTCCTCACCCCACAGCCCTGGGGCCAGCCCTGGTGAAGGTACCGCAGGTATGAGCTCGTGGGTTGCCCAACACTAGCCCACAGGTTCCAGCAGCTCCAGAATCTTACACAGCCATGAAATCATCAATGTGGGGAGGGGGATTGACCCCTTCCCTGACTGTGAGAAGCACAATACACATGGATGGTCTCACGCTAGGAGCTGAGCTGTCAACATTTCTTCATGCCATCGCCACAGGAAGACTGGGAACATGTTCCCTGGGTGTCTCCTAGAACTTGGGCTCAAGTCTTGAAGGTTTCACTACCCAGGAGAACATTTTTAATGCACTCCACAGTCTTGCCCATCCCAGGGCTCTTCTTAACGCACGGGTTTACCATGAGCTATGGCCTCACAGGGGGTAAAGACAGAGACTCGTGGGGACAGTCAGAGCTGGGTGGCAGCACTCCAACGCCAGCACTTGCTGCTTCATCAGGGCAGCAGCAAGACCCTGAGCAGCCAGGATCAGCCTTCCTGCTTTCTGGCCAGGTGTGGCCCATCCTACAGCCCAGCAGTGACACCAAGTGACAAATCACATCTGCTATCAATCTCACCAGCCAAGGCCACCACTTAGCCACAAGCCATGTGTCAGCTTCCTCTGCCCACAGCCCCAGCCCTGCTGCCAGCCCAGCTCTACCTACCCATTAGCATACTGGTTTTGCCACAAACAGGGCCGTGTGGTCAGGACGAGACGCTTCTCATTTTGCACAAGGAGCAGTGGCTACTAGATATGCTTTTCATTAGCTTCTTGAGGCATCTTTGGTTTCCCCAGCAACTCTGCAGGAGGATAACCAAATGAACAGCCCAGAGGGCACAAAGTGCTGAGGCCAGCTCTCCTCCTAGACCCCCTGTCTCCACTCTGCCCAGGCTGGCACTGGGTGATGGAAGGGGGCTGGGGAGGAAGGCCAGCTGGGAAGAAATCTCCTCCCAGCCTAGAGCCGGGCATTCCTAACGTTATGGATCACTCGCTCCAAGGCAAATTCATTTCAAGATATCTGAAACCCAGCCAAAGCCAGACCTGCAATGGAAACCACTGCCAGCACGCAGTAGCTGTTCCCATGAGAGCTGCTGGCCATTCCATCAAGGGGCAGGAAGAGCCCGATTCCCGCCTGCCTGAGCTCGGGCACCGGGGCTGGGGTGCAGGTTTGCTGCAGATCTGTGTAACCCAGGGCACACGACGTAGGCAAGCGCACCGCGCCAAGCCGCACCCCTGTGCCAGCTCATGCTGTGCTTCATCATGAATCACGGCCAGCTAATGTCCTAATGAGGGCAGCTCAAGAAAACCCACGTTTAGGCCACCGAGCAGCTGGACAGCAGGCTGGGCTTATCAGATCAGCCCAGCCGTGCACAGAGCGGTGGCAGACAGCCACAGTGATTAGTACATGCTGTGGAACGCACCAGGTTTGGCTATCAGAAAACCCTATTGAAATCAGGACAGACGGTGTTTACAAGCCAGAGGACATAACAAGGAAATTACTGACTCACAAGCGTAAATAAGATTATATGGGAGCGTTCCCTGAACTCACCCTTCATCATCCTCTTGAGCAAGGACAGGGAAGTTCCTGGAAGCCACAAGAACTTCTCAAACCATACAGGAAAACTTTTCTTGTGGGCAGCAAGCCTCATTTCACAAATTCATCTGCCAGGGATGATAAGAGTGCTGCTAGGCATCGCCATACTTACCCTCCAGGTTTCAAGACATGCTCTCCTAGGGAGCTGGGGCACAGACAGCCCAGGAAGAGTTAACTCTGGAGTGCCGTGCTTGCAGGGCAGGTCTGGAGCAGGCACATTCCTCACATACACACCTGGGAGAGGGCACACAGGCACTTTCACAGACTTAAAAGCAAGGGGTGCAGGTTCCCCAAGTGCCACACAAAGAGGTCCCTAGAGTATTGCTTAAAAAGTACATCCCCTTTCCAAGAGGATTCAGTCCTCCCTACAGCTCTACACCAGGTGAAGAGGCACCAGGGACGGTGTCTGTGCTTCCTCTGTGCTTCCTCTTGGCTGGCAGGCTGCAGCCAAGAGGAAAAAGCTAGGAGACTGCCACAGGATGACAGTCAGCCCTTGCCAAGTTGTCTCTGGCCACATTCAGCTTAACATCTTCTGCAACTGCCAGCTGGAGAAGGGCACCAGCACTGCTCGGAGTCTGCTTTCCACCACCTGTTATCCCAGCACTGGAGCTGGGCCAGGGACTTGCTGGGAGAGTCGGACTGGGCGGCTGCACAGCCCCACCTCGCCCCAGCAGCTGAAGTCAAGCCCTGCTATTAATATGCTCCTCTCCAGGAGGGGTCTGTGCAGGAATCAACCTTTTCTGCAGGAGCCCAGTTCCAGGATTTCTTCCTCATGTTAAGCAGCTTTATCCCCAGTAAGCACCAAGGGGGATTAACCAACGTGCTGGGGAGCAGAAGCTTTTCCTGCCTGTCAGTGGCAAAAAAAAAAAAAGTTTATTCCTGCCAGACAACCAGCACATCAGGCACGTGAACTATGAGCGTCATTCCTGGAAAAGCTGGGCACAGAGGTCTCATGTTTGAGCCCGAGACAGGCTGCACTGCTGGATGAAGCCAGACACTGTTTGCTCAGTTCAGGCACAGGAATTACACCCGTGGCACCCCAGGCAGGGGCTTGCAGCCCTGCTGTGCTCCAGCCCTAGCCCACCACACTCCATTTGTGCTCCTTGGGCCTTCATTTACAGTCCAAGCATACTACCAGCTTTTTGTCAAAGCAAGAACACCTTTTTACTGACGCAGCAAGCAAAGTTTCTGTCCCATGTGTGAATTTCCCCAGCCGCTGGCTAGCTCTGGGAAAAAACAAACACAGGCAGCTTGCCCGCCCCAGCCCACATGTCCTCACCACAGCCTTTGCAAACCCTTTCAAAAAAACCCAAATGAATGTTTTGGGGCAGAGACAAGTCTTCCAGACAAGGAACTGGCTTTTATAGCTGGCCTTTGTCTCTGATCAAACACACTGGAGTTCATTAAAAGCTGCTTTGAAGGGTCACAGCCAGCGAGCTGCAAAGGGAGTCAAACCTGCAGAGACTCAGGCATCCAAAGCGCAGGGAGCTCTTTATCAAGTTTATAACTTTGGCACAGAGACCCAGCGCTCGCTCCTTCGTCTCCGTCCCCAGCACTGTGTACACAAGTCTAGGAGCAAACAGGAGCAAGGTGAAAGTCAACCTTTCCTAGACAAAAGCACATGGAGCTGGGCCAGCCTGGGAGGTGGCAGAAGAGGGGGCCGAAGTGCAGACCTGTTAACTCTTTGTAGGGACAGATAAATTCAAGCGGCTCCCGGGGCTGTTATCAGGGTCTCTGTACTCTGGGACAGTTGCATGGATCACCTCACAAGCAGTATTGCACAAAACATCTTTCCCAGACCTGTGCTGTCCCAGGCAGATGTCACCTTACCCCACCACAATGCACACTGAGATCAGCTTCACAAGAAAGGGCTCTGGGTGACATGAGCAGCTGCCTGCACAGCCCAGCCTCACAGCCTGGTTATTAAGAGATCATTCTTGCAAAGGAACCCCCCCAGCCCTCCTGCTGTCCTGTGACACGGGCCAAAGGGCACCAAATCCGATGGGGCCTTTCCAGTACAAGGATGCAAAGGTCTGTAAACCACTGAGACCGAGACAGGGGGTTTCCACACAGTTCACTTCCACTGAGCTCTTGCAGGAACCCACAACCCAGGAAGGTTTTAAAGCTCATGCAAAGCATACAAAGGAGCAGGGATTAGGAGCTGTGCTCACCCCCTTGAAGCACACCAGCCCCCCAAAACCAGGAAAGCAGAGGAGCCATGCAGCACTGGAAACAGGGCAGCTCAGATCAGGGCGTGTCAGCCAAATCGAGCTGACCTCCAAGGGAGGTGACAGGCAAAGACAGCTCTATCTTCCCATCTGAGTAAGTATTAAAAGTTATTAGAAACTACATGAGCTTGGGCAGAGGCAGCTCCTGCCAGACTAGCAAGGGAAGGGTCTGCATTTCCCCCCAAACCACTCCCTCCCATCCCTCCAGGCTCCAGCTCCATGAAGGGAGGGGGGGGGGGAAAGGAAAAAATACAAAAGTCACTTTTGTCCTGAGAGCAAAGCAAATATCGGTATTTCAGCCTAGGTCAAACCTAACTCCTTCAACCCATCAGCCATGGTAACAAATCCACTTGTGCTAAGTGCTCATGCCCATGCTTGGAGGCTACCATTTTAACTCCCTCTGGTTCCTGCTCTGTCTGTCCAACAGAACTCGCAGCACACACGGCCCCACTGGCCTCTGTACCAAGGGACAGAAATTAATCAGCTTCCATCCAGGCACATGCAAGTGCTCAGCTGCAAGACAGGCTCACGCTGAGGCTTCCAAACGTGGTGAAACACTCACCAAAGTGAGTACCTTTGCTCAACACTTTTCAAGCAGTTCCAGAGCAGGGCCACAGGCCCAGTGGCTTTGGGCAAAGCCAGCCTTGCCTCTCTCTTCTCCGACAGCCGCTGTACAGGTGCACTCCCATCACACTGAGCTGTGAAGGCAAATCTTTAACGCCTCTGAGGACTAAGTGGGAAATCGGAGACAGAAGCACAGACCAGAGCTTGCCAGCAGCAAGGGACAGCACAGCATCTCCAGTACCCCAGGACCAGTTACTGCATGTTATCTTTTTGTGACTCTTGCCAAAGGGAGAAAAAAACACATTTAGCTTTTGAATTGTGCTTGGTAATACAGACAAGGAGCAGGGTCTTGCTTAAGAAGACAGAGCAAGAGCAACACACAGGCTGATGAACTGTTCAGCTGGTAAAAGTGTTGCTCATTCAAGGCGACTTAGAAGCAGCATCCCCCGTCCCTGTCCAACCAGGTATCCGTCTCCCTGCAGCCACAGAACCAGTCCTGTGTGCTCAGGCTCAGCAGCCCACGTGCTGCGTGGGGGGCAGGCGCAGAACCACACATCCAGCACCCCTGCAGCCCAGCCTGGGTCACTCCCCCACTTGCCCCCACTCCCCGTGTGATTCTTTAAGCCGTGTCGTCGCAAGCAGCTCTGGGGGCTCATGCGGCAGCAGAGGCATAATCCCCGTGACAGTTACACCGTAATCCCGGGCTCTGCAGAGCGACTTGCTGTCACGGGTGCCTCCTCTGCAGCTGGGATGAATCCTCCCTGAAAATAGGCTCCCCTGCACTTACAAAGTCAAACCTCAGCTACCTTTTAACTCGCGTGCGTTTGCTTACATACAGACTGTTCTCTTCAGAGCACGCCGTACGTGCGTGCCTTTCAGGCCATGCCACAGAACCAAGCAGGAGGAGGACGGAGAGATTACAAAGGAATGAATTCTTGTTTAACTGCTCTTGCCTGATTATCAACCAAGAGCAAAGCTATAAAGATTGAGTCCTTTGCCAGAGAGGCACATGCTGGGATTTGTTTACTGCTCTAAATACTCAATGCCCAGCTCCAAAGACTATGGAGAGGAGCAGGAAGGAGATGAACTGCTTCCCTCCTCCAGTCAGAGGAGATAAAGCTCAGCAGGCAGTTGAAGATGGCTGTGTGTCAATCACTTGCCCCGAGCAAATAAAGATAAGGTTCAGAGGAAAAACAGCAGGAGGGGAAAGCAGGGGCTCTCATGTGACTCAGGAAGAAAACAACTGCAGCAGTTTTCAGGCCCCTGAAAGGTTCCCCCAGTCCAGGCAGTGATACACACCTCGTTTGTAAAGAGATTACATTTTTTTATGGTACTTACAAACCTGAGCACAGGTATTTCATACACTTCACTGCCCAGGGCTCAGTTCAGAAGTTGGAGAAATCTGTTCAAGGTTAAAAAAGGAATTCCGGCTCACAACTCACTCTGAGTTGCCTTACTCTGTACCAGGAGGCTCCTACTGCATCCTTATTCGTGGAAGAAAAGAAGGATATAAAGGCACCAGCAAAGCAGCTTTTCCATCACGGATGATTTGTCATGCTGGTACTTCAGGCTTGGGATATTTCATGTATCATACTTCCCCCTCACGCTGGGAAGAGGCCTGCCCTCACTGCCCTTTCCTAGAATACAGCTACACCACAGTATTTCCCTGGACACACACATAAGCAGAATTTCCACTTCACAAGAAACACGTGATGTGCATTTTTGGGATCTTTATGCTTCCTCATGCCAGAGTGTTAGCAAATTCAAGCCAGGCAGACACTCAACTTCAAAGGGTGCCTTTGCTAGCTGGCTCACCATACAGCTAATCTCAGCTTGTTTGTACAGTCAAGACTCCCAATGCTGCGCCCTACAAGTGCTTCCCCTCCCACAATCCATTTTAATCTAATCAGAAGTGGTAGCCCAAAGATTTAGGCTTAGCCCAGGCAGTTGAGCTCTGCCAGCACAGTTATGCTATTTAGAGTTTTGCTCTGTTGGCAAAGCTACCAGCAAAAACTGTAGCAGAGGAAGTTATCAGCACGAAAGCACTCGAGGTGGAGAGTCTGTGCCACTCCACTATCAGGCTGTGCCCGTGTAAGCATTTATACAAACATTTCAACAGCAGGGATTTTCCTAGTTAGCTGCAGCAGCAGAGGCTGGGGTTTTGGAGCGTGTGGGGTTTTTTTTGTTTTTTAATAGAGACATTCCCAACTGTGCAGAGGTTGCCTTGGCTTATGCCCAGAAAGCAACAGACACAGCGTGTGCTATTGAGGGTAACGCAGCTGTACTTTGGGAAACCTGTCACTCCTGTGAGCATTTTCCTGTCTCGGCAAGCTCTGGACTCCCAGCCAGGCTTCCTCCCCTCTCCAAGCAGAGGGTGGGCAGCTGGCAGCAGCTTTCCAGCCCTCTCTGACCACCTCTCTGCACCCACGCTGTCACAGCCAGAAGCAGAGGGACACAGCTATTGTTTTGGTCACTCCTTCCTCGGCTCTGCAAAGCCTGCGCTCAGCTGGACTAGCAAGTTGTTTAGTAACCAA
Organism: Pterocles orientalis; assembly: GCA_011057875.1. Classification (NCBI taxonomy): domain Eukaryota; kingdom Metazoa; phylum Chordata; class Aves; order Pterocliformes; family Pteroclidae; genus Pterocles; species Pterocles orientalis. Next base: position 73,890 of record WKFP01013892.1, read on the forward strand.
CGCGCACGACCAGCTCCTCATACTCAGCCTCAGGAAATCTGGAATTAGCGCCAAGAACAACCCGCACATAAACAGTCTCCTGCGAGATCCTGGCTCCAGAGTTTGCTCCACTGCACACTGTGGATTTGCAATAAATATTTATCTTGCTGGGGAACAGAGTCTTCCAAGCTAAAGCTCCTGACATCAGTAGGGACTATATTTCCATTTGGGGGAGAGTAGAAGCTTCTCTGTTTTTAAAGAGGGAAACTAGCCCACAAAAGAAGCTTCTGCCACCCTCCTGGCACCACGGTGGCCAGGATCCATCCCTGCCCTATGGGTCCCACTCCTCTCCAGGCCAGTGCAGCAGCACCCCACCACACCAGACACCCTGCCCCACTTTCACAGTCATTAATGCATGCTGACATTTCTTTTTGTCACTACAGTTTGACTGTAACAGCAGCTAAAGGGAAGGAGGCAGGGTTAGCCTCGCAGCAAGGCCACGTCGCTTTGAGTTCAAGTTTTACAGCAGACAGCAGCACAGTTTGAGTTGAGCCATGGTGGAGACACCTTTTTCCCCTTCAGCAGCTAAGGCAGAGCAACATCAGAAGAGAGAAATCCTTCCCATGGCAGGCTTTGCTTTCCCCGACAGGACGCAATTTGTTTAAGCAAGAAGAAACCTTGTTTTTGCTTGACGTGACACTAGCTGCTTGGGTAACAGTGCCACAGGTCTCCCGTCTCCTTCCCACCCCAAGGAGAGTCTCTCTGAGATTTTAATTAACTGCTTTGATTTTTCAGTTATCCCAATAATTTGTCTAACAACAGCCTCTTGGCATTTTATAAGCAGAGTCTCAGCCTCAAAGGATTTAAGGATAAAACTGACAAGAGTGTATTTCCAGCAAAAATAAGTCTTTTACAAGAAATATACTTTTGAAGTCAGCCAGCCTTCAGAAATTACAAGGGACGCAGCTACATCTTACGTGTTTTCCCCTCCTACGCTGACATTTTCTCCAGATTCAGGATTAAGTATTTAACCTCCTCTTTTGAGACTTTCCACTCCTTCGGCTTGCTTTGAATGCTTTCAGTCCTTTTAGATAACACCGCTGCTTTCCTCTCTCCCCCATGCAACTCTCATATCCAACTGTATCTGTCTGAAAATGCAGCAACCACGGAGCTGCCAGAGCAAGTCAGTGGCTGCTTGACACAAGGCCATTTTCTGATCTGCCTTTGCCAATACCAACTCCACCACCGACAGCAATCATATGTCAGAGCCCAACAGCTTTTTTTGCCCATCGTAGCCACAACCCGAGGCAGATTAGAGGAAGAGCAGCAGCAATGGTGCTCGGCACCAAGGGCAGCACAGACTGCCTGCCAAGCAGCACTGGTTTTGCTTGTCACCCCTTTTCTTCCCCCATAAGAAGAGATCCACCTCTGTGCTGCAGTGCCTAGGAAGTCTGAGTCATCCCTTCGGGGAAGGGGCCAGGGCTGTTACTCAGAGGGTGACAGCAGAGTCTCCGGGGGCTGCAACAGCAGGCAAGTGCCACAAACCCTGAGTCACAGCATGACTGCTGCTAGTCAGCGCTGGCGGCGATGGACAGCAGAGTTGGTCAGAGGCAGGAGCATTTACTGGACAACCGTTCAGGCACGCGCTTAAAAGCGGGAAAAAAAAAATAAATCTGAACTAGTCTAGAAGTGCAGCCCTAACAGCTCATTAACGCAGGATCTTTTCTAGCCCCTCATTACAAGTCAAACTCTTTAGGCTGCTGTGTCTATTCAGAGCCACCAGAACAGTCTCATCACAAGAGTCTCATTCTAGTGCAAATAATTTGAATTCTTAATCTAAAGCATTTGCATTCCACCGAGTCTCAAACAAACAGCCACACATGCTCTGCAACAGCAAGCAGAGGTCAGGCGTGTGCAGGGCTTGTCCCCACCAGTTTTGTAGTGCTTCAACTGCATTAGCTTCTCGTTTGAAGATGCAAAAGCAGCACAACCCTGCTGTTGTTACAGGACATAAAGGAACGAGCTGTACGGAGCAGAGGAGGAGAATGCAGCTGCAAGGATCTAAGAGCAGGCTGAAGAGGATAAATGTTAACTCAAGAGGAGGGATGTGTTTTGAAGGGTGGACGCTCTGTTTCGTCTAGCCAAAGTGATAGCTGGGATCTCTGCGGGATCAGTGAGCCACAGTAACTTAATCAAGTAATCTTACAAGCCAACTTAAGCCACTAACATTGCAGACAGAAGAACCACAGTTACCATGTTTGCCCAATTGGTACAGTTACTATCACTGAACTTAGAAAGTTGGTTTTAAAGACAACGTCCATCAATCCATCCATCTAAGGGAGAACAACACACACAAAATGCAACAAATCCAGTGTTAACTTACAGCCAGCCAAGGGGATTTAAGCAGGCAGCACACTTTCAACAGAGCATTTACCAGCAAGGAGTCAGAGAGGAGGGAAAAGGAGCGGCAGGAGCTGAGCTGAAGGCTGCATGCTGAGAGCCAGCCAGGTTCCCTCCTCTCCACGTCAATCTGAAAGTCAAGTTAGCAGCTTCCAGCTTTGTGGTGGAAGTGGGACACTAGTGTATTAAGGAGGCAGTAAGCCACCACAGGAAAACCATGGCAAGGTCACATTAGGCTCCACTTCAAGCATCTGAGAGCAGCAAATGGCCTCCCCACCCCAACGGTTCAGAGAGCTCAAGGCAATAAACGGTAAAGCCGTTAACAGAGGCTTGGATGGGAGGGAGAGGAGAAGACACATAGGAAAAAGCCACTTTCACTGTTGTTGGACTGGATAACAGGCCTCTGCAGGACCTCAGAGGGCCAAGACCTTGGGAGGCAACAGCAGGAGGGGGAAAGAAAGCAATCATGTTGGCTAACAGCCTTGACTTCCTAGAGTGAATGAGTCTCCGGTATCGTGAGTGTGAAAAGAACCAAGTTCAGCCTCAATTCTCCTGTTGGCTCAAGCTGTTCAGAAAACTCTGAACTACAAGAAAGTGCTCTCTGGGACCTGGCAGGAGCTCAGGACAGATGAGAACTGGGCAGCAGCACTGTTTCCCTGACTGCGCCCCAAGCACTGCAGGGGTGACCGCTCCCACCCGCGTGGGTACCCCCCCATCCAGTACACACAGACAAGGTGCTGGGCTGCAGGTGGACCATGCACCCCTCAATGCAGCTCAACAAGGTACAAGGTGCTAGAGAGGCCATGTCTTTCTACACGTTACAGGCACTTCATCCCAATAGCCAGCTTGAGGTTTGGCTACCAGAAGTCATGGGCTCCTTCCCTTCAGGACTAAAGGGAACAGCCACAGAAACTGAAATTCTGCTGCTCTGGGTTTTAGGGAGGCTGAAGCAAAGCAAGGATTTGCTCTACATGTTCAGATGTCTGAGAGTTTGCCAAGTCAGAAGGTAAAATAAAGTAAAACGTGCAGATAAAAATGTCTTGATTTGATTGGGAGGGACAGATGAGAAACTGGGCAAAGAGCAGAAAGAACAGGCCTCGGGGATCAATGGCAGCAGGACAAGCCAAACCGGTTTTAACATTAATAATGCTGCACTACTTTCCAAACACTGCTATCATCAACAAGACACCAGCTTTGCCAATCAGGAGGCCTCCAAGCATGATTGCTTCAAACCAGCAAACAGAGTCCCACAAACAGCATGAAGCCTCCCCCCTCTCCCTCAGCAATCCTCCGCCAGCAGCTTCTGGGTTGGATTTCTGCTGGTCTACACTGCTGAGGATGCACACATGCAACATGGTACTGCATGGAGACTTTCTGCTTACTTCAAGGCAGAAATGTAGGAGCGCTTCAACAAGCTTGCAGTCCATTAGCACTGGAGCCCAGAGCCCTCCTGCAGCTCAAACACTGGAGCAGCCCAAGCCTGCTGCAGGGGAATAGCCCGTGCTGCCCTCCTGTGCTGCAGGGGCACTTTGAGATGCTAAAAGCACAAGGAGAGCCCAGCCATGCCACTCTGCCCGAGCAAGGCAGACCTCAAGCCTTTTGTCAGCTCCACTGATCCCATGCCTTGGCTGCACTGACGGCTTTTTGCCTGTCCCCAGCTTCAGGCCCCTAAAGCATCTTCTGCAGGACCCCATCCTCGCACATCACAAAGCATCCTGCCCACACAGCCTTTGCTTTCTACAGCACTCCACCAGAGAGGGCTGGGGACCACTGGGAGACATCAGGCTCCAGCTCCAACCTCCCCCTGCCCCAGGGGAACAAGATGATGTTCTCCCACAAAGCTGCTGCACTGTCGCAATGCAACCCACCCACAGCCTGAGCACCAACGTCACACTTCGGCACCTCAGTAATACTCCCCACCCTCTTACACATCCAAGATTGCTTCACACACAGAAATCCCATCTACACCAGAAAGCCACGCAAGGGGAAAGGAGCCAAGGCATTTTTGTTTGTACAGGCTTAGGGAAATATTCAAGCACCGAATCACTCTCAAAAGCCGTGCTCTTACATAAGCACAAGAAATACAATCCCTGTCTTGTTAAGAAACAGCTACCTGTCTTTGCCCTCCCCACACAGAAAACCGAAGAGCCACATGCTGTGCAGCCCTGCACATTTTGGCAGTGCTATTAAAAAATAAAAAATAATATGGGAGGAGCGCCAGCAGAACTCTCCCAAACAGTGTGTCATCCTCATCTCCTCCCCAGCAGCCTGTAACCCAAACAATTTGTTTGGATAAGACTTTATAGTAGGGCAGTGTTACTTCTCAAGCATACACTCCATCTTAGGTAGCTTAAAAGATATGGACAAATACTCTGTCCAAGTTCTATATAAGGATTTACAGAATACATCTGTGCAAAATTTGTTGTCTTTGCAGAAATCCGATGCTTGCAGACCATTCAATTCCCCAGGGACACCAAGTTGCACTTCATACCAAACATGGTCAATGCAACTTCCAGATGCTGTGTGCCCCAAAGGTTTGCCCTACCAGTTTGGGCCAGTTCTCAAAGGAGCGATTCACATGCTTAATAGCAGAGATCAAGACCAGATGAGAGTAAAGTGGATTCGGGCTGGCTGGTCTTAGCAGAGAGTAGCTGGCAATTCCTACAGACATTCTCTGCAGGAGTTTCCTACTCTACAACCAGTAACCCCTCAACCCTGTGTCCCTATTAGACAGCAAGCCAGCAGCAGAGCCTTATCAGTTCCCATCTGCCCACCCAGGCTTTGGTCCAGAGCCAAGCAATGGGGACGATTAAACCTCGTTTTGAGAGCCGCTGATCTCCTGCAGTTACTTTAATCTCAGCAGCTCTTTCAGACTAGGGGAGGAATCTGCCCTGACCACGCTATCAGCAAGAAGGACACACACACATACAAAACCAAACAAACAGCAGAGAAGGCAGAATCCCAAAATCTCACGCTTCACCACAACAGATCACACGTGTGCCTGGCTTGAAGGGCCCAAACTGTTTCACTGTGTTATATATTTAAGAGACTCTTAATCCCTCCATGGTAATGCATCGTTTTTCACTCCCACGTGGAAGCAAGGAAGGTTTGACACACACAGAAAGACACCAGGCACTGGCACAACCACGCTCAGGTGAGACTGGAAAGCCTACCTAGATGCTGTGATGCACCGCATTTATCTAACCCATCACACATTCATAATAAAAGAGGGATTAAAAGGCTTAAGTCCACAACCAGCAGTTGGAGATCAAAGCTGTAATGGAAAGCAGTTCATTCTATCACGTACACTTGTACCCTGCACTGCTCTAATTCCACCAGCACTGATTACCGAAGAGCAAGACAAGGCTCACCAGTGCATGGGGGGAGGAAGAGGAGCAGCACAACCACCAAGGCAGCTAGTGACAGGGCAGGGGGTCTACCCAGGGCACGACCGAGCCAGGACAACACTGCTTTTTGGAGGAAGCAGTGTGCAAGCCAGCAAGGAGCCGGGGGAAGGAATGGAACTGCCCTATTGCCATTAACCCATTTTGCCCCCTCCTCGCCGGAGAAGGACGAGCAGCCGGGGGTAGATCCCGGGGGAGTCGCGATGATTAACTCTCAGCCTGCTGCCAAGCGGGACCCACCGCCAACTGCACCCACGGCTTGGCGGGGAGCAGCCGGGTCCCCCCACCCCCGGCACCGGGAGCACGCTTCCCCACCGGGGCGCACAGGCGGGAGCAGACCCTCCCCTCCCTCCGGGGCCCGGCGGGACTCACCGACTCGGCGGCGGCGGGCAGGAGCAGCCCGAGCAGCAGGGCGGCGCGGAGCGCGGGCAGGGCGCGGGGCAGCGGCATGGCTGGGCCGGGCGAGGCGGGTGACCGGCGCTGCGGGGATCAGGGCGAGCTCTGGCCGTTCCCCGCCGCCGCCGCGCCGCTTATAGGGCCGGCCCCGCCCCCGGGGGGGAGCGCCGCCGTGCCC